>JAALGY010000018.1:0-333786 GCA_032358165.1 Diplosphaera chodatii
GGCAGCACCCTGGTGTTGGCGGCGGCGGCAGGCGGCGGGCGGCACTCAGACCAGGGTGCAGCAGGTGGCAGGCTGTGGGTGGTGTGGGTGGTGGTGAGGATGGCAGGCTGGCGTTGGCGGCGGCGGCAGGCGGCGGGCAGCACTCAGATCAGGGTGCAGCAGGTGGCAGGCTGAGGGTGGTGTGGGTGGTGGTGAGGATGGCAGGCTGGTGTTGGCGGCGGCGGCAGGCAGCGGGCAGCACCCAGGTCAGGGCGCAGCAGGTGGCAGGCTGAGGATGGTGTGGGTGGTGGTGAGGATGGCAGGCTGGTGTTGGCGGCGGCGGCAGGCAGTGGGCAGCACCCAGGTCAGGGCGCAGCAGGTGGCAGGCTGAGGGTGGTGTGGATGGTGGTGAGGATGGCAGGCTGGTGTTGGCGGCGGCGGCAGGCGGCGGGCAGCCCTCAGACCAGGGTGCAGCGGGTGGCAGGCTGGGGTGGTGTGGATGCTGGTGGCAGGCTGATGTTGGGAGCTGGCACTGCTGATGTGGGCAGTGCAGCACCACTGGAAGGTGGCACGTGCAGGCACGTGCCGCTGACAGCGATCGACAGAGGGGGGCTGTAAACCGGGGTAGCTGATGCTGACGTGGCAGTGGCAACACGTGCAAGCACGTGCCGCTGGCGCTGGGGATGACGGGGACGGTGGGGGCTTCAGTGGGTGCCTGCAGCAAAGCGGAGGACAACCGACAGCAGCTGCTAAAGCCTGGCGACGGGCGATGCCGGCGCGTAACGCGGCTGACGCACAGCTGAAGCCGGTACGGGTGGCTGGCCGGGGTGTGGTTGGTATTCTCAAGCTGCCGGGGGTGGGTGGGGGTGGGGGTACCTAAACCCTAAACCCTAATTCCAAATTTCCAAGATAGCTTCTCGGATATTTTTGGATTTTAGGGTTTAGGGTCTAGTAGCTGGCGGGAGATGGGGGCAGCAGGAAGTAGCGACGATAGGTGACGGGAAGCAGGCAGCAGGTGAGGGGAGGCTGGTGGCAGGAAGCTGCAAGGGTAGACGGCAGGAAGCAGGCAGCTGAAAGGCGGGGGTGGCCGGAAGTAGCGACGGCAGGCGGTAGGAAGCAGGCAGCAAGCGGATGCCCGTGTGCGGCACAAAGGCTCACGCTAGGCCGGCCTCGAGGCCGCCCGGCGGGGCGCGCGGACAAGATGGTCGACGGATCTAGGAGCAAGGGTGTAGATGAGGCACTCTACGTGGTTGCGTCCAGGATGGAGGCGGCGTTTGGGAGGGGCGCGGCGCGCAAGGTCGACGGAGGGCTCAGCTGTGCACGGGGCTGCTGGGCGCTCACGGCGGCTGCTGGGCACGCGGCTCTCGCGGACTGCTCGTCTCACTGTGGTGAATCACCGTGTGCAATGCTGCAGAGGGCGATTTTGAGAGTGAAAACGAGAAGTGAACCCATCGTTGACGGCGTGCCGCAGCGCAATTGACACTTCGGTTGTCAGTGCACACCTGCAGCGCCGCACATTCGATGCTGCGAATGGCAGCGACTTGCGCAAAGTGCGTGAGTGGCTGGGAGTCAGGGGCCCTGTGAACGGTGACAACTACCAGCTGGCCGGCTACTTGCAGGCAGTCGCCTCCAAGACCGGTCGTCGGCGGTTAGCACAGTTCCGGATGGGCAGTCACATGCTGGGGGTGGAAACAGGGAGGTGGCAGCGTCTGCCGCGGGCAGAGCGGCTGTGTCAGCGGTGTAGCTGCGGCGTGGTGGATGATGAGGCGCACATGGTCTGGGGGTGTCCAGCTCTAGTAGATCAGAGGGTGCAGCATTCTGAGCTGTTTCAGGACAGCGACATCACCTCAGTGGCGGACTTTATGCAGCAAGATGCCGGGCAACTGGCAGCCTTTTTGCGGGTTTGTCATGATCATTGTGCAGAGTTGGAGGGGTGTACATCCAACCGGGCTTGAGTGGAACCATCCTGTCAGCGGGGAGTGAACGGTTTCGGACACGACTCGTTGTGCATGTTGCTCTGGGTTATTCCGCCAGAGCCTGTGGCTAGGCCAAAATGGCCCACCACCAGTATGTAATCAATGTCAATGTCAATGATGTCGAGAGTGGATGCCATGATGGCAGGCCCGAGGCCCCAACGGTGAAGGGCTCGGGCTGGCGCGTCGGTGTGGGCAATGGAGGATGCCGGAGCTCGCATGAGGTGAAAGCCGTGAATGGACTTCCACACTGCTGGCGTCGGCTGGAACAGGCGGAACGCTCGCTTCGCTGCCAGGGCGGTGGCGAAGAGCTCAAGGGAGGGGGCGCCAGCGCCACCAGCTCGTCGGGAGAGGCCGCACACAAGTCGCTTCGGGTTGCAGTTGGCGGAGAGGGGGTCGGTGTTGTAGCAATTGCGACTGATGTAGCCGTAGATGAGGGTGTTGAGCTTCGCCAGTTGGGTGGCTGTGAGGGAGTCGAAGCTGAGGCATTGACATTGACATTGACATTGATTACATACTGGTGGTGGGCCATTTTGGCCTAGCCACAGGCTCTGGCGGAATAACCCAGAGCAACATGCACAACGAGTCGTGAGGAGGTGCACCAGCTGCGACTGCAGGTTCTGCTTGCCGACGTACGCCCGTCCAAAGAAGGAGATGGCGTGCTTGGACCACTGCAGGACCGCCTTGCCGATAAGGCCGATCCGGGAGTTGATCTTGTGCTGGCGAGCGTCGATAGCGTCGCTGCCGCAGCCGACGATGACGCCCAAGTGGTTGACATATGTGTGGTGTGGGGTATATGTGATGCCGGTGGCGGCACTGGTGTGGGCGGGTTGCCGGGCAGCCGAGCCGAACAACAGGGACTTGGTCTTGGTGGGGTTGAGCTGGGCGCCCGAGGCGGCAGCGAAGGCAGCAACAGGTCCTTCGATGACCTTGTCGCAGTCCGCTGCGGAGGCGGCGTGGATGGTGGTGTCGTCGGCGTGCATGTGGCAAGGGGGAGCAGCTCCGCCAAAGGGGAGGGCGATGGGTTGCACGGCACCAGCGGCGACCATGCGTCGAGTGAGGGCGGCAAGAGTCTGGAGCTGCAGGATGTAGAGCAGTGACGAGGGGGGGCTGCCCTGGAGTGCGCCGCTGTTTGTTTGTTTGTTTGTTTGTTTGTTTTTTACAAAGGGCGTCCAGACCAGAATCAAGCTCAAGAACAAGGCTCTGCGGCACAATGCGGCGTCTCACGTGTGAACGTGAGGGCGGCGAAAAGAATGTGATATCACACAACAAGTGTCGAAGTGTGCAGATGGAGGACACTGAAACCGCAGGGGAATGCAGGGCCCATGAGACCAGCGCAAGGCAATAGTCCCGATGAGGAAGTATAAACCGCATGGATGCAAATGGGCTGCAAAGGCTAAGAAGCGCGAGATCAGCAACGCCAACAACGCGGTCCAATCACCCAGGCCACAAATGCAATGTCTATATCTATGTGAGTCCATGCGACTCTACGTGATGCTGTCAAGCTGCTGGATTGCTATGACCGCCGCTGATGCGGCCGGAGCTAGCGGCAGACTGCGGCAGTGGCAGCTGCGGCAAGCGGCGGCCGCGGCAGCTGGCGATGGTGAAGCTGCGCGGCTGAGGAGGCAGCACACGCCGATATGACAATGTGACACAGCCGCGGGTATGTGCATCTGCAGTCTGAGAAGAATGGTCTGTGAGTGTCGGCTGTCGATGGCAAGGCGGCGCAGCTGATGCCAGACGCCAGTCTAGAGCAGGCTCCCCCAAACCGCTGCAAACCGGATCTGTAAAGAGCCAAGGCGCTGCTGGAGCTGCGTAGATGGATGCTGTGCGCCGCTGAACGCCAGATGTGCGCCTAGCCGCTACAGGGTGACCAAGCCTGCAGCAGCGCAGTCGCGCATGCGGCGCAGGCGGCTGAAGCGGCTGCTGTGAAGGCTGATGGCGGGCTAGGCTGATGGCGGGCTGTGCGCCGCTGTTGATGGGAATGGGTCGGTGGGGGCGCCGTTGACGCGGATGCGCCCAAGGGTGTCGGTCATGAAGAGGGCAGCCCAGCGCTGGGCGGCGCTCAGTCCCTTTGGGTTTGGTTGCTTTCACCAGCATGCAGGGCGCCTCGCGGCGTATCCGGTCCCAGCGGGCCCAGAGCTCGGCGTACTTGTACGCAACCGGTCCCTGCATGTCTGCGCGGGGTTTTCTGGGTTTACCTGCGGGTGCCGTGGCACGTGGACAGACAGACGTTACGAATTTTTTAGGGTCATTGACATTGACTACATACTGGTGGTGGGCCATTTTGGCCTAGCCACAGGCTCTGGCGGAATAACCCAGAGCATCTAGCTTCACCTACACCCTCCACACCTCGCCTTCCAGCACCCGCCGTCGCCTTCACCTCCACCTTCGGTCCCATCTTGGACTCCCACCACCACTCACCTTCGCCTGGACCTGGTGTCCACATCCGTATGCGGCCTGCAGGCGCAGCTCGACCTGCTGGAGTCGTACTGCAAATGCTGGCGCCTCACCGTCAACGTGAAGAAGACTAAGGTCGTGGTGTACGCAGCCCAGGCTGCGGCACCACCGGTTCTCACCTACATGCATGCTCCCATCGAAGTGCTGGACTCGTTTACATATTTGGGGGTTGACATCTCCAGTCGTAGTTCTTTTGCTGCCGCTAGCATCGGCAGAGCGGCCTCCGCCCAGCGCGCCGCACTTGCATTGCAGCATCGTTGCCATGGCCTGAGCTTGCATGACCCAGCACTGCAGCTGCACTTGTTCGATGCACTAGTACGTCCTGTTATGCTTTATGGTGTCGAAACATGGGGTCCTGGGGCGTTGTGCGGTAGTGGCATGGACACTTGTGAGCTTGTCCATCGGAAGTTTCTTCGGTCTGTTCTTGGTGTGCGCACAGGCACTCCCAACGTGGCGGTGTTGGGGGAGCTTGGGCGATTCCCGGTGGCACACACGGCAACGCTGGCCATCTGCCGGTTCAAACGAAAAAAATCTGCCGGTTCTGGAATCGGCTGGTCGCGATGCCGGACACACGCCTCACCAAGCAGGCATTCCTGGAGAACTGTGCTCTGGCCACCCGGCCGGGGCGCAACAAGACCAGCTCAGCATGCTGGGCTGCCCAGGTGTGCTCGTTCTTGCACTTCATGTCACCCATCGTTGACGGCGTGCCGCAGCGCAATTGACACTTCGGTTGTCAGTGCACACCTGCAGCGCCGCACATTCGATGCTGTGAATGGCAGCGACTTGCGCAAAGTGCGTGAGTGGCTGGGAGTCAGGGGCCCTGTGAACGGTGACAACTACCAGCTGGCCGGCTACTTGTAGGCAGTCGCCTCCAAGACCGGTCGTCGGCGGTTAGCACAGTTCCGGATGGGCAGTCACATGCTGGGGGTGGAAACAGGGAGGTGGCAGCGTCTGCCGCGGGCAGAGCGGCTATGTCAGCGGTGTAGCTGCGGCGTGGTGGATGATGAGGCACACATGGTCTGGGGGTGTCCAGCTCTAGTAGATCAGCGGGTGCAGCATTCTGAGCTGTTTCAGGACAGCGACATCACCACAGTGGCAGACTTTATGCAGCAGGATGCCGGGCAACTGGCAGCCTTTTTGCGGGTTTGTCATGATCATTGTGCAGAGTTGGAGGGGTGTACATCCAACCGGGATTGAGTGGACCCATTCTGTCAGCGGGGAGTGAACGATTTCGGACACGACTCGTTGTGCATGTTGCTCTGGGTTATTCCGCCAGAGCCTGTGGCTAGGCCAAAATGGCCCACCACCAGTATGTAATCAATGTCAAATGCCTACACCCTCACACCTCACCTGCCGGCACCCGCCGTCACCTTCGCCTTCACATTCAGTCCCATCCTGGACTCCCACCGCCACTCACCTTCACCTACACCCTCCACACCTCGCCTACCAGCACCCGTCGTCGCCTTCACCTTCACCTTCGGTCCCATCTTGGACTCCCACCACCACTCACCCTCACCTATACACCCGTACCTCACCTGCCCAGTCCGCACTGGACCAAGATCAAGAACAAGAGCAAGACCAAGACCTTAGTAGCATGACAACACCTAGCAGCGGCCACCCGCGGAGCCCCCGCGGATGGGAGCACCTGCCTCAGAAGACCCTGGTGCCCGGTGTTGTGCATATCGGACAGCTTGCGGCGTCAGCCGCCAGCCCTCTGTTGTTTGCTAGCGCCGGCCCTCAGTCCCTTTGGGTTTGGTTGCTTTCACCAGCATGCAGGGCGCCTCGCGGCGTATCCGGTCCCAGCGGGCCCAGAGCTCGGCGTACTTGTACGCGACCGGTCCCTGCATGTCTGCGCGGGGTTTTCTGGGTTAACCCGCGGGTGCCGTGGCACGTGGACAGACAGACGTTACGACATTTCTAGAGTCATTGACATTGACATTGATTACATACTGGTGGTGGGCCATTTTGGCCTAGCCACAGGCTCTGGCGGAATAACCCAGAGCAACATGCACAACGAGTCGTGTCCGAAACCGTTCACTCCCCGCTGACAGAATGGGTCCACTCAATCCCGGTTGGATGTACACCCCTCCAACTCTGCACAATGATCATGACAAACACGCAAAAAGGCTGCCAGTTGCCCGGCATCCTGCTGCATAAAGTCCGCCACTGAGGTGATGTCGCTGTCCTGAGACAGCTCAGAATGCTGCACCCTCTGATCTACTAGAGCAGGACACCCCCAGACCATGTGCGCCTCATCATCCACCACGCCGCAGCTACACCGCTGACACAGCCGCTCTGCCCGCGGCAGACGCTGCCACCTCCCTGTTTCCACCCCCAGCATGTGACTGCCCATCCGAAACTGTGCTAACCGCCGACGACCGGTCTTGGAGGCGACTGCCTGCAAGTAGCCGGCCAGCTGGTAGTTGTCACCGTTCACAGGGCCCCTGACTCCCAGCCACTCACGCACTTTGCGCAGGTCGCTGCCATTCACAGCTGTTCTTGGAGTGCGTACAGGCACTCCCAACGTGGCGGTGTTGGGGGAGCTTGGGCGATTCCCGGTGGCACACACGGCAACGCTGGCCATCTGCCGGTTCTGGAATCGGCTGGTCGCGATGCCGGACACACGCCTCACCAAGCAGGCATTCCTGGAGAACTGTGCTCTGGCCACCCGGCCGGGGCGCAGCAAGACCAGCTCAGCATGCTGGGCTGCCCAGGTGTGCTCGTTCCTGCACTTCATGTCACCCATCGTTGACGGCGTGCCGCAGCGCATTGACACTTCGGTTGTCAGTGCACACCTGCAGCGCCGCACATTCGATGCTGTGAATGGCAGCGACCTGCGCAAAGTGCGTGAGTGGCTGGGAGTCAGGGGCCCTGTGAACGGTGACAACTACCAGCTGGCCGGCTACTTGCAGGCAGTCGCCTCCAAGACCGGTCGTCGGCGGTTAGCACAGTTTCGGATGGGCAGTCACATGCTGGGGGTGGAAACAGGGAGGTGGCAGCGTCTGCCGCGGGCAGAGCGGCTGTGTCAGCGGTGTAGCTGCGGCGTGGTGGATGATGAGGCGCATATGGTCTGGGGTTGTCCAGCTCTAGTAGATCAGAGGGTGCAGCATTCTGAGCTGTTTGAGGACAGCGACATCACCTCAGTGGCGGACTTTATGCAGCAAGATGCCGGGCAACTGGCAGCCTTTTTGCGGGTTTGTCATGATCATTGTGCGGAGTTGGAGGGGTGTACATCCAACCGGGCTTGAGTGGAACCATCCTGTCAGCGGGGAGTGAACGGTTTCGGACACGACTCGTTGTGCATGTTGCTCTGGGTTATTCCGCCAGAGCCTGTGGCTAGGCCAAAATGGCCCACCACCAGTATGTAATCAATGTCAATGTCAATCGAATGTGCGGCGCTGCAGGTGTGCACTGACAACCGAAGTGTCAATGCGCTGCGGCACGCCGTCAACGATGGGTGACATGAAGTGCAGGAACGAGCACACCTGGGCAGCCCAGCATGCTGAGCTGGTCTTGCTGCGCCCCGGCCGGGTGGCCAGAGCACAGTTCTCCAGGAATGCCTGCTTGGTGAGGCGTGTGTCCGGCATTGCGACCAGCCGGTTCCAGAACCGGCAGATGGCCAGCGTTGCCGTGTGTGCCACCGGGAATCGCCCAAGCTCCCCCAACACCGCCACGTTGGGAGTGCCTGTACGCACTCCAAGAACAGACCGAAGAAACTTCCGATGGGCAAGCTCACAAGTGTCCATGCCACTACCGCACAACGCCCCCGGTCCCCATGTTTCGACACCATAAAGCATAACAGGACGTACTAGTGCATCGAACAAGTGCAGCTGCAGTGCTGGGTCATGCAAGCTCAGGTCATGGCAACGATGCTGCAATGCAAGTGCGGCGCGCTGGGCGGAGGCCGCTCTGCCGATGCTAGCGGCAGCAAAAGAACTACGACCGGAAATGTCAACCCCCAAATATGTAAACGAGTCCAGCATTTCGATGGGAGCATGCATGTAGGTGAGAACCGGTGGTGCAGCAGCCTGGGCTCCGTACACCACGACCTTAGTCTTCTTCACGTTGACGGTGGATAGCGGTAAGGGAAGTGCAAATAGCGATGGAAAAGGACCTTTGACCGGAAGGCTGTTTGTGTATTGCGTTTTTCAACGACTTATATACACAAACCATGGAGGGCAGATTGCCGAAGCAACCACTTGCATAGGGTGGGGTGGGTTGGTCCCACACGGAACTAGACCCGAAACTTCCGCCACCGCCAGGGATCGAACCCGGTCCCTGAACGGTGTCCAATGAATGGATAGCATGAGGCGCCACCGCTTGCAGTACGACTCCAGCAGGTCGAGCTGCGCCTGCAGGCCGCGTACGGATGTGGACACCAGGTCCAGATCATCTGCATAGAAGAGGGCAGGTGCCTGCACACCACACAGGGTGGGCAGGTCCAGGTCCGCGCCGGCAGCCTCCAGCTCCGCTTGGAAATCGTCAATGTAAATCCCGAAAAGGGTTGGAGATAGTGGACATCCCTGCTTAACCCCCAGAGTGCTCTGAAATGTGTCGGACATTCCCCCCTCAAACTGCAGTGCCATGGGTGATAGACCCGCAGCGGTGCGACTTCTCCGCGTGTGCGTGGCATTGCTGCCGCCGCCGCTAGGTCCCCGCACTTGTGCGACCATTAGGTAGCCTTCCTCATCGGGACTACTGCCTTTCGCTGGTCTCATGGGCCCTGTATTCCCTTGTGGTTTCAGTGTCCTCCATCGACATATTTCGAACATGACGTTTTGATGACATACTCAGCCGCCCTCACGTTCACACGTGAGAAGCCGCATTGTGCCGCAGAGCCTTGTTCTTGAGCTTGGTTCTGGTCTGGACGCCCTTTGTAAAAAACAAACAAACAAGTAAAAAAACCCAGAGCAACGTGCACATCGAGTCGTGTCCGAAACCGTTCACTCCCCGCTGACAGAATGGGTCCACTCAATCCCGGTTGGATGTACACCCCTCCAACTCTGCACCATGATCATGACAAACCCGCAAAAAGGCTGCCAGTTGCCCGGCATCCTGCTGCATAAAGTCTGCCACTGAGGTGATGTCGCTGTCCTGAAACAGCTCAGAATGCTGTACCCTCTGATCTACTAGAGCTGGACACCCCCAGACCATATGTGCCTCATCATCCACCACGCCGCAGCTACACCGCTGACACAGCCGCTCTGCCCGCGGCAGACGCTGCCACCTCCCTGTTTCCACCCCCAGCTTGTGACTGCCCATCCGGAACTGTGCTAAGCGCCGACGACCGGTCTTGGAGGCGACTGCCTGCAAGTAGCCGGCCAGCTGGTAGTTGTCACCGTTAGAGGCGAGTGCGTGGCATTGCTGCTGCCGCCGCCGCCAGGTCCCCCCACTTGTACGACCATTAGGTAGCCTTCCTCATCGGGACTATTGCCTCTCGGGACTATTGCCTGATGAGGCGCATATGGTCTGGGGGTGTCCAGCCCTAGTAGATCAGAGGGTGCAGCATTCGGAGCTGTTTGAGGACAGCAACATCACATCAGTGGCGGACTTTATGCAGCAGGATGCCGGGCAACTGGCAGCCTTTTTGCGGGGTTGTCATGATCAATGTGCAGAGTTGGAGGGGTGTGCATCCAACCGGGATTGAGTGGAACCATTCTGTCAGCGGGGAGTGAACGGTTTCGTACACGACTCGTTGTGCATGTTGCTCTGGGTTTTTCCGCCAGAGCCTGTGGCTAGGCCAAAATGGCCCACCACCAGTATGTAATCAATGTCAATGTCAATGTCTCTCGCTGGTCTCATGGGCCCTGCATTCCCTTGTGGTTTCAGTGTCCTCCATCGACATATTTCGAACATGACGTTTTGATGACATACTCAGCCGCCCTCACGTTCACACGTGAGAAGCCGCATTGTGCCGCAGAGCCTTGTTCTTGAGCTTGGTTCTGGTCTGGACGCCCTTTGTAACAAACAAACAAACAAACAAACAAACAAACAAACAAACAAACAAACAAACAAACAAACAAACAAACAAACAAACAAACAAACAAACAAACAAACGCTTGCTTCGGCAATCTGCCTTCCATGGTTTGTGTATATAAGTCGTTGAAAAACGCAATACACAAACAGCCTTCCGGTCAAAGGTCCTCTTTTCCATCACTATTTGCACTTCCCTTACCGCTATCCATCCTTGCGCTGGTCTCATGGGCCCTGCATTCCCTTGTGGTTTCAGTGTCCTCCATCGACATATCTCGAACAGAAACTTTTTGGTGATCTACTCAGCCGCCCTCACGTTCACACGTGAGACGCCGCATTGTGCCGCAGAGCCTTGTTCTTGAGCTTGGTTCTGGTCTGGACGCCCTGTGTAAAAACCAAACAAACAAACAAACAAATGGGACTATTGCCTCTCGCTGGTCTCATGGGCCCTGCATTCCCTTGTGGTTTCAGTGTCCTCCATCGACATATTTCGAACATGACGTTTTGATGACATACTCAGCCGCCCTCACGTTCACACGTGAGAAGCCGCATTGTGCCGCAGAGCCTTGTTCCTGAGCTTGGTTCTGGTCTGGACGCCCTTTGTAAAAAACAAACAAACAAACAAACAAACAAACAAACAAACAAACAAACAAACAAACACACAAACAAACAAACAAACACACAAACAAACAAACAAACAAACAAACAAATAAACAAACAAACAAACAAACAAACAAACAAACAAACAAACAAACAAACAAACAAACAAACAAACAAACAAACAAACAAACAAAAGGTTGCTTCGGCAATCTGCCTTCCATGGTTTGTGTATATAAGTCATTGACATTGACATTGATTACATACTGGTGGTGGGCCATTTTGGCCTAGCCACAGGCTCTGGAGGAATAACCCAGAGCAACATGCACAACGAGTCGTGTCCGAAACCGTTCACTCCCCGCTGACAGAATGGGTCCACTCAATCCCGGTTGGATGTACACCCCTCCAACTCTGCACAATGATCATGACAAACCCGCAAAAAGGCTGCCAATTGCCCGGCATCCTGCTGCATAAAGTCCGCCACTGTGGTGATGTCGCTGTCCTGAAACAGCTCAAAATGCTGCACCCTCTGATCTACTAGAGCTGGACAACCCCAGACCATGTGTGCCTCATCATCCACCACGCCGCAGCTACACCGCTGACACAGCCGCTCTGCCCGCGGCAGACGCTGCCACCTCCCTGTTTCCACCCCCAGCTTGTGACTGCCCATCCGGAACTGTGCAACCGCCGACGACCGGTCAAGGAGGCGACTGCCTGCAAGTAGCCGGCCAGCTGATAGTTGTCACCGTTAGCCGCGAGTGCGTGGCATTGCTGCTGCCGCCGCCGCCAGGTCCCCCCACTTGTACGACCATTAGGTAGCCTTCCTCATCGGGACTATTGCCTCTCGCTGGTCTCATGGGCCCTGCATTCCCTTGTGGTTTCAGTGTCCTCCATCGACATATTTCGAACAGAAACGTTTTGGTGATCTACTCAGCCGCCCTCACGTTCACACGTGAGACGCCGCATTGTGCCGCAGAGCCTTGTTCTTGAGCTTGGTTCTGGTCTGGACGCCCTTTGTAAAAAACAAACAAACAAACAAACAAACAAACAAACAAACAAACAAACAAACAAACAAACAAACAAACAAACAAACAAACAAACAAACAAAAGGTTGCTTCGGCAATCTGCCTTCCATGGTTTGTGTATATAAGTCGTTGAAAAACGCAATACACAAACAGCCTTCCGGTCACAGGTCCTCTTTTCCATCACTATTTGCACTTCCCTTACCGCTATCCATCCTTGCGCTGGTCTCATGGGCCCTGCATTCCCTTGTGGTTTCAGTGTCCTCCATCGACATATCTCGAGCAGACCGTTCTGATGATATACTCAGCCGCCCTCACGTTCACACATGAGACGCCGCATTGTGCCGCAGCGCCTTGTTCTACAGCTTGGTTCTGGTCTGGACGCCCTTCGTAAAAGACAAACAAACAAAAACCAACAAACAAACCTACGACGCCGGTCCGTGACGGTGCCAGGCCTCGCAGACATGCGCGACTGGCTATTATTGGTACCCAGCAAGATCAACTCTGTGTTCAGCCGGGTGTCGACAGACTGTGTCGGCCGTAGGGCGCCGTGCTCTGTTCCGAAAATCTTTACCAAAGGTTTGGACTCGGTACACCGCTTAACCGCAAAGGTTTGGACCATACTGAAATTGCATGAAATTTAGATGATCCTTTTCAGTAGCTTTCAGGATATATTTTCAAGAAGGAAATAAACAAAACACATCAAACGTAGAAAAAGGAAGGAGGCCTACGTGTATGCACTGGCAAACCCTCATGGCCATGCAGGGGCCTCAGCGGAGGCGACATGCACGAACAAACGGAATAAAACACAGGAACAAAAACACAGGAACAGGAACAAAATCAAAATCAAAGTCAAACCAAAACAAAAAGTAGAACCATGACCTGCTTTGTTTGTTTGTTTGTTTGTCTGTTTGTTTGTTTTTACAAAGGCGTCCAAGGCCAGAACGAAGCTGAAGAACAAGGCTCTGCGGCAGTGCGGCGTCTCACGTGTGAACGTGGGGGCGGCTGAGGACACGGGGTGACCTGGTGCTGGCAAACGAAGGGCCGGAAAACACAAGCAACAAGCAAGGCAGACGTCTGACATGATACATGTGCCACAGCACCCGCGGGCAAAACCCCCCGCAAAAGAAAAGAAATCTGGTGGCATTGTGTGCATGGGGTTGACATCGGGCGTTTTCAACGCTCTGCATATCTGCAGTTTGGTCGCAACAGTTCCGTCCACCAATGGCATGATGCCATGAGTACGAGTGCTGGTACCGGTACTCGTGAAAAACCTGCTCGAGTGTCATTGCATTCAGTGACTTGCTAGACACACATCCAAATATTACTGTCAAGAACTATGCAACTTGGATAACGACCAGCAGAAGACTTTGTTCGGACTTGAAACACGAAAACAACCTACTAAAACGTTGAATATGTGACGTTGCGAAGCCTAGTCAAACCCTCGAGACATGGGCAGCAACATGCCAAAGCACAAGCCTATGGAAAGCTCGCAAAATTGCAGTTGCTGTTGCTATGGTATGCTGCACTATATCGAGGCCACCCAGCAATCTAATACACGGCAGTCATGGTCTGCTTGCAATAAACGTGACAGGAGCAAGAGTCGGCAGCAATAGCCTCCCGACAGAAACATTGCACGGTCCATCTTGCTGGACAATCTGCACTGCTACGCTGGGCTACGACAACAGCCCACGAGAAGCGCTGATGTTGATGCGACCAGCTTTATCCTACAAGCAGCCCAGCGTGTCTGTCAGAGGTGCGTGCAAATGCTCATCCACCGCACAACAGGTGGTCATGCTCAACATTCCCTTGAGGAGGTCCCACTTAAATCAATCACATCCACAGACTGTATGGCATGAGACACACTAGTCAGCACGCACACACCTGGTGGAAGCCATTTTTCATGCCATTCTGCCGGAGTACCACATGTGCAGTAGCAGTGGCCCTGGAACCGCTGTTGACCTGGCTGTCCTCTGTTGCCTGCTGCTGACGACGCCGCAGCTGTCGTGGCTCAGACGGTGGCAACTGCTGAGGCGGGCTGCTGCGTGGTGCAGGTGCAGCCTGCAGGCGGGGACCGCACGATGTGTCTGACTGATATATCACTATTCAAGTTCCTTTTGGTCTGCACTAGCTAGTGTTGCAACTCATGCCTTTAGCTGGCATGCACCCAGAGTGCTGTGTCTGCAGTTTGTGTGTAGCACAAGTCACCGCTAACATACATGAAAGCTCAACCCTATTGCACCTGCTGCCAGTGCTGCTGCCGTCGCTGCCGCCACCAGCCAGACAAACTTCGGTGCACCATGCCAAGATTGAAGACGCACAAGAAGGCCTGCATTGCAGGGATGCACATCAGTCTGAACGTTTGCGGATCGCATGTCTCGAATCAAGTGTAACATATTACCACAATTGCAGGGTGAATGTGGTTGGCAGGTGATGTTGCTGTTCAGAGCACCCACCTGGCAATACCAGATAACCTGCCGTTCCCATGCTGGAATGCTGCTCGGCAAGCGGGTGGCAAACACCACCAGCAGGTATGGAAACAGCATCAGTCGGATTGGGATGAAAGTGGCCCAGTAGATGATCGTCAGCGGCATGCGCTGCAAGGAATACAAGCACGAGTGAGCACGAGCTGCTCCCACGGCCCACATGTCAGTATATTCGCACTGGCCCTGAACTCCAACATCAGTACGCCTTGCCTGCGCCTTGAACTGCCGCCGTGCGATGAGGAAGAAGGTGTTGACCTCCGTGAGCCCGTCAAGGCACGCGAAAATGGCTGTCTCCTTCCTCACCTGTGAATGATGTGCAAGCGTCACACTTTTAGGCGTGAACTGCCTGTAGGTCGATCCTGCGCAACCTGCACCTCGAACAATGTGCGCCAGCATGACAGCTCACCAGTGGGAAGATGCAAAGCAGCAGCGTCACGACGTGATGTATCCTGATGGCCGTGATTGCTGAGGGCACTGCTTCGGGCTGAGCCATAACCCAAACAGTGTCGAGCGCAACGTACCAAAAGATAAACCAGGCAAAGACTGTAGGCTCCACAATGCCACACAGGCCAGCCAGGGCCACGCTACACAGGATTGGAAGGCATATCAGGTTTGCCCAGTCGTGCACGATTGCAGCCCGTTTCATGGCTGTTGATGACTGTCCGCCTCAGGCCGCCTACAGCGACTGGCTGCCTGTGCGCTGCGTCGATCACAGCAGGTGATGACGAGTTGAAAGTGTACAAAGAGACTTGCGCTACGGCTCCAAGCTGGGTTTGCGCGTGCTAGGCTCATCAACGAGGCACACACGCCAGCCGTGGGGGTGTGTGCGAAGCTTTCCAGCAGTCCTGCACCTTGCGAATATGCTGTGCCAACAGGGGGCGTATGCAAGGTAACCTCTCGGACCCATCCAAGACGACTTGTCCCTGCTTAGCTGAGGCCTGTAAGACAATTGATCGTGCCTATACAGCTGTTGCAGGTGTTCGGCTGTACCTTAAAACAAGCTGCACCATAAAGCCCCCTGTGCTGAATGCACTGGACTCGTTTTGTAAACCTCGATCCCTCTGGTGCATACAAAGCATTCCAACCTATTGCCTGCCGTGTCGTGCGTTCCGAGCTTGGTCATTTGGCACCTTGTCTGCCAGGGCTGGTTGTCTACCAGTGATATGCACACATATTCACGCAAAGTCGCTCTTCAGAATATCCAGTATCTGTGGAAAGGTTGGTCTGACCAGTGGGTCTGAGTGCATGCACTTGGCCGCCAGTTCCTGCATGGAGGCGTGAGGAGGATGCCTCACATTCTGATCCAAGCATACTAGCTCGACCTACACATCAATATGCATGCTGGTGACAAGGCAATGTCCCAGTACCCGGAATTGAAGAGGTGTGTCTGCAGGGAACTCCAGCTGCTTTTTCTGTACCGTTATGTTGAATATGATCTGCACCACATAAGAGGTCAATGAGTGACAGTGCTGCACTTCGCTTGAAAACTTGATTGGCATCTGCGAGCGCGAATGACATGTCCGACACAACTGCTGCAAGTAGCACCTGCATCTGCAGCATGCCGGCCCAGGGGCGCTGCCCAGTGTACATCTCCCACAGCAGCACACCAAATGCATATGTGTCAGCAGCCTTTGACAAGCGGCCCTGCAGCAGGAACAGCACAGCCTACAGTGCCTCCGGTGGTCAGTAGCTTGCAACCACTGACGCGATTGACACGGAGTCTGGCAAGCTGTTCGCGGCACGCACACAAAAGGTGGGACGCACCGAGGTCAGCAGCTCAGGCGGCATGTGGGTGACAGTGCCATACGTGCCCGTGCTGATGGATGTCTCCACCATCACACGCGAAAGCCCAAAGTCTGCAATCTGTAGCGCACCACAGCAAGCAGTCGAATGCAGTGGCTAGGTGCATAAAGCATCGCAGGGGCGTTGTTTGCAAGGTGACCCTTGGCGATGCCCACCTTCGCGGAGAACTGACGACGGTCCTTAGGGTTGGACACCAGTAGGATGTTGCCCGCAGTGAGATCTCCATGGAGGATGTTGTCTCCATGCAGATACGACATGCCGGCTGCAATCTCTTGTGCCGTCAGGAGTATTGCCTCCACATCCGCCTGTGACAAGAGTGTGCAAGCTCTGGTGGTGGCTAACAGTCACCATCACATATCATACAGCAGCCACCCCCTGACGGCCCTTTGACAGCTGTTGTAGAGCAGGTACCTTGGACTCGTCTGCGCCGAGCCGCACAGCACGGAAAAAGCCACGGTCCATCGCATCCTGCAGGCTGCCGCGGTCGCAGAACTCCAGCAGCAGCCAGGTCTCCTGGTATGCCCGGCCCTCAGTCTGCACAGCAGATATGTGCACAAGTGTGAACCGGTCAAGCCCGCAAGCAACCCACCGCATGTTGGACACTGGGCCTACTTCCATCGTTCAGTCAGTTGGTTGCTTTGCACCTTTGAGATGGTTGAACTGGACTTGTAGGTTTGCACGATGTTGGGGTGGCTCAGGCCAGCGCCCTTGTCCGCCTCAAACAGTGGCACCGGCTCATCATCCTCGCCCCTGTCGCACGGCGTCTCAATTACCTGCAGCACGCTCAAAGCTCACCTTGTCGAAAGCAGCTAGACGTCCGGTCGACTGCAGCCCCAAGCACATGGTCCGGCATGACCCGGGCACTGTCTGACAAGGAGCACACCTTCACGGCGACGAGGATGCCATTCCACATGGCCCTGTATACCCTGCCATAGCTGCCCTTGCCTAGCAGCGGGCCTAGCTGCACATCTTCAAACGGCTCGTTCCGGCCGGTGGCAATGACCTGCGGCCGCCACCGCTGGCCACTGGAACCAAGTGCCGAGCTGCACGCATCCCAACAGGTCACTTTGAAGGGGGGAAGTGCACACGACAGCAAGGCCTCACAATGTACATGTGCGTGCCGGGTATGCGTATGCTGTGTTCGTTGGTGACCCACAGAAGTGCAGGTAAAGGGTGTGAGCATGGTGAAGCCCAGGCGCACCCATTTGGCGAGCTGCCAATCGCGAGCTCGCCGCTGCCCATGTTGTTCAGCATCACGCTGTCCAGCATCCGATCAAGACTGGACGTGGTCTGCATCACCAGCACACACACAGACATGTGATTTCTAAGCTCCCAGATACAAGCAGGAGGGATCAAGTCTGCCAGCGCTGAACGCATTGCACGATCTTAATCAGGCTGCCATTGTCCTGTGTGTGTGATGATGCCAACAGTGTGCCAATGCGCACATGTTCAGCCACAGATGCTGAAAGTGCAGCGGTTGGGTGGTGCCCCACCTTCAATGAGATGGTCGCGAAGAAGTAGTTGGGCATCTTGTTCTGCCATGGCACAAACCCAGGAATGCCGATGGCTGGCGTGCCCTCTGCCAGCGTCTCAGTCGCTGCAGGCCGGAACCTAGCCATGACTCGCTGCAAGCCAGCTGTCGCCCTTGCATCGGGAAATGCCAGCTCCAGTGCAAACTCCTGCATGTTGCCACCATGTGTGCACGCGAATCAGAAGCCTGCTCTGTGAAGTCAGGCGCGTGTAAGCTCGGCACAGGTCTCAAAAGGTCGGTGGTCACAGCTTCTGGTGGTGATCAACACACACACACCTGCTTCTGGTCAATCATTTTCCGCACAGCCTGCATTGTGGCGTCTCGCCGCTGATCTGGCTGCTGGAAGACAGTCCAGAGATCTGCACCCACTGCCTTGTCCCTCGTCAAGTCTGCGTGCACGGCAAATCAGGTTAGCGCTTGCAGATTGAGTCGTGTCACCTTACATCCCCTGCAGTGCAGATGTTGCTCCTGGGGTGCGACCCCTAGTCATGTAACTCTGCAGATCAAAGCGCACTCATAATGCGCAGCCAGGCATCGTTGGTGAACATGATGGTCCAACGCTCGAGGTCCATGTCGACCAGCATGATGGCCTCGTTGAATGCATCCATTGCACGCATCAGGCTGCTCGTCTGGCTCTGCAGCTTCACACTCTCGCTGACCTGAAGGCAAGACGAGTGCGCCCAGTTGATGTTCGGGTCAATTGGCTTGCATACCGAGGACAAGCTGCTGATCACATGCTGCACATGGTCTCACCAGCAACAACTCGGGCTGCAGACAAGCTGCAGACACACAGCTCAGGTACTGAGCACATGTCCTCACAGGGTAATGCCGTCAGAGGATGCGCACCCGTGTCTTCTCCTTCTCAATCTCCCGCACGACCATCTCAGCGAAATTACACAGCAAGTTTGCTGACTCCGCGTCAAACTTGCGCGACTCCCGGTCAATGACGCACAGCGAGCCGAGGCGATAACCCTCTGATGTGACCAGCGGCGCGCCCGCATAGAAGCGGATGTGCGGTGGACCTGTGACGAGCGGGTTGTCCCGGAACCTGCAGAGGCGGTACACAACATTCTGAAGACAACTGAAACAACGAGACACTGCAGGAATGGGGCTGTGGCCGACACCGGACGCCAGCGCGTGCCGCAGCTCTGAGCTGACATGAAGGTGCATGTAGCTGCAAGCACCTGGGGTCCTGGGTGGCATCCTCCACCACCAGCACTTCTGGGTTGACTGGGATGAGTGTCCATGCGCAGAAGGATGTGGCTCGAGATGTCTCTGTCACCTGCAAACATGAGCATGGCTGGTACCAGCTGAAGTATCAGCTTTACTGACACAAATGACATTACAGCGCAAGCAGTGTCAGCATAGTGTGCACTCTGTGCAAACATGCAGCTCACCTGCAGCCCGACCACTGACTTGAACCACTGCCGCTCCTTCTCGACCAGGCTGACCAAAGCGATTGGCACCTTGAAGATGGTGCAAACCTGCGCACCAACTCCTGGGCTGAGCAAGCAAGCAGATGGAATCTGGTGGGCCAGATATCCAGAGCTGTGGCAGTCTCGATCCAGTGTGTCATCCTCCTTTGTGCTGAAGGAGCAGCTCACCAGGCGCGTGATGTCATCAAAGCGCGGGTCTGCGTCAGTATCAATAACTCCAAGCGAGCACAGGTGCGTAAGACGCGCCTCCTCATCAGCCAGGATGGGCGCACCCTGGGGGTCGTTAGGGTCTGCAGCATCAATAGGACAGACGAGTCAGCAGAGGTAGAAGAACAGCTGATCGGCACAATGTGCACAAGAAAAACCGTGAGCAGCAAATTATGTCCCCATGCAGGGTCCCACCTGGCTCCCCAGGGAACTGCCCAAAGGGAGTGAAGCCGCCGACTGGCTCTGGTCCTGGCAGCACCACAGGGTCTGCCACGGCTGGCGCGCTGGACTTACTGTCCACCTCCGCCAATGCACCGTCTGGCAGGCCGAAGGCGGCCCCTGGTTTGTTTGAATCCAGTGTCGCCGGCGGCAACTCGTGGAGGTTTTCTGAGGGGATTTGCCTACAGGCAAGGGCGCATGCGCTGTAGGTTATGCTGACGTCAACACATTCGCCATCTGCACTGCTGGTCCCAACTAAGATCGGTCGGCACATGCTTTCAGTCTCACCTGCTGATCTCGAAGCTCTTCGTGGCAACGCCATCGCGTGTGCCACGCACACCAGAGCCTGCTGTTGGGGACCAGCTGGTGCTGCGCTGCCCTGCACTTGCATCCCCATACTGCCCTGCAAAGGCAGGTCTTTGCGAATGGCAACCTGTTGGTGCACGTGCTGTTGCGAGTGAGCAACATTTGTCCGTGGGAAGGCCAGTGTCATGCAGACTGCCCCATGCCAGCACGAGGCAACAGGCCCACCTCCGCCAACATTCGACTGGGCAGCAATTGCATGAGCACGTCGTTGCCCACTGACGGTTGGCAGGCCCGCGACCTTGTCTGCCTTGTCTGCATTGGGCCTTGCTCGCGGCATCCTCCGCTCGCCATCAAGCGGCATGATGACGTCCTGCGCCTCTCCCTTGGCAGGGGCCTGCACAGGCACGGCACCTGCTGCTGGAGCTGCGGCTGAGGCTGCTGGCTGCTGGACCCCGTGATCAGTGCCCGTGAGCCCGTTCGCTGGCTTTGCGGCAGGTGCAGCTGTGAGGGGGCCGTCTTCGGCTGTGCTGGCTGACTGTTTGTGCCCTGGGAGCACATCTGCGCCCTGCTGCACAGCTGCTGGCCGTGCTGCGGCACCAGGCGCGCTGTCGTCCTTGGTGGCGCTGGCATTTCCGCAGCAGCCACCCTTCGCCTGCGGGCAAGCCAAGATGCCTGTGAATGCTCCCCTGATTATCTGCCGCACATGGCAGCGGAAGTAAGGAACTGTGGCAAGGATGCAGTGAGACTCATTAAGCGGTGGTTATGGACGAAATCATGTACGTTGTCTCATGCCGGAGCGAGCAGCACTGCTTGTGTGCCAACAGCAAAAACTGTGAGCAGCAGATGGGCGAGTATTGGCTTCCGGTGACCTTGCTGACAACGCAATATCGCGGCGAACAAGGCGGTATAGCACAAGTGCTCATGGACTGTTGATGATCGACACATGGCGTATGCGCTGCAGGCCTTTGTAGTGTGTACACACTTACGACCTGCTAGCTCGCTGGAGTCCCCTTTTGCAGCGCGCACCCCTTCGACTGGGTGCAGATGCGTAGGCACTGCAGGACTGAGTGGTGCCCACCTCCTTGGAAGACGCGGAGCCCATCGCCCAGGGGCCGGAGCGTACTCCCACAACCTTCCGAAATCTACGGATTGCCCGCCATGCTCGGCTGACTCCGTGCTAGGGTGTCGACGCCGCACCAGCAGGCCGACAGGAACGTATCACAGTATCACGTCCAGGCGCAATCCGCACATGCAGGGTGCCGATCAACGCTGCGGCAGGCTGTGGGGCCGTGCCAAGGGTGGCACACTGGCAAGCGAGTCTTTCGAGAGCCTCGACTGAGCGCATCTTACTGTTCGCCCATTATTGTCAGCCCATCTTCCGCGGGTACCCAGTGGCTAGTGTCCACCTCCTCCGTGCACATCTGGTCTGTTGTTCCAGTGAACATCGCTTGGTCAACAACAGGAACAGCTGCACTCCGAGTGTTGCTCGCTGACAGAGTCAGCGGCCGTGCCAATGCTGACCTGATTGTAAACAGGACCTAAAGCTACGCCGGGAGCCAGCGACGCCGTTCTCCAAGCCAGCGGTCCAGCAGAAGGTTGTCGACTGCTGCGAGCACACAAATCAGTATGGCGGAGGTGGAGAGCGCCGCTGGGTAAGGGTCATTGCATGATAAGCACCGCACCGGCGGGGTGCGCTGTGTATGATAGACCACCACAGAACAACGCGACAGCTGCAGTCACGTTGATCCCAATCCACAGCACGCTCCTGTTCGGATGCACAGTGCGGTTGAATGCCATGACCCACACGGAAAGTGCAGTGTGCCAGAGCGCGCCACACCCCAACATTGCATTCATAATATGACATGTGTAGTCAAATACAGCATGCACACTTGGTGCTGTATCAACGCCTGTGTGGCGTCAAAGTGTTCTGTCGCCTTCGCTCCTGCTGCAGAAGCACCTCAAGCGTGCTGGACACACCCGCATGACCATGTACAGCGTTGCTTTCTAGACTGTGCACATATGGAGCATGTCACACGCAAGGATCGTGCCTGCTGTCAAGCAGGCCGCATTCCAGCGGACTGTGCAACTCACCGTGTCCGTGTCGTGCACGCAGGCGCATCCGCAAGGTGTCAGGACCTGTGGTGGTGGCCGAAAACATGGCAGGCTCTGCGATGTACGAACTGATTCGTGTGGGCGCAGAGCGCCTCATCGGCGAGATCATCCGGCTGGAGGCAGATACAGCCACTATTCAGGTGGAGCTCCAGCAGCAACGGCGGGACACATCTGATGTGATAGTGCCAGAACGCAGGGTGCTCAGTATGGTCATGCCAGATCATTGGGATAGATCGACGCTGTAGCCTGCCTGGCATGCAGTGCTACGAGGACACCAGCGGCCTGACGGTTGGCGACCTGGTGTACCGCACGGGGAAGCCGCTGTCGGTGGAGCTGGGGCCAGGCGTCCTGGAGCAGATCTTTGACGGCATTCAGCGGCCGCTCAAGACGATTGCCAAGACCAGCGGCGACGTGTTCATCCCGCGTGGCGTGGATGTGCATGCGCTGGACCACAAGAAGGGCTGGGAGTTCAACCCCACCAAGTTCAAGGTCCGCAGGGTGCCTAGCTGGCAGTGCTAACACACACCTGTGCAGCGCTGTTTCCGTGGTCCTGCGGGTCGAGCAGCACAGCTGCATCACATCGAAGATTACTGCAGCCAGAGCATCTGCACCCAAGCCCGCAGCGCTGCCTGCACACAGGTGGGCGACCGCGTGACAGCTGGTGATATCTATGCCACCGTGCCCGAGAACACACTGATGGACCACAAGGTCATGGTGCCACCCGGCGCGCGGGGCAACATCTCCTGGATTGCACCCGCTGGCGAGTACACCATCGCAGACGACGTCATCGAGATCGAGTTTGCGGGACAAAAGAAGGTGACAGCGTCGCTGACGCATGGCCTGCCCGCTGAACATACCCTTGCACCTGGGTGTTGTAAGTGGGAACACTGCACACGGTGCCCTTGTCAGCTATTCTACTGTCACCCTGCTGGCCTCTTTCCATGCAGAGGTACACAATGAAGCAGACGTGGCCGGTGCGATCACCGCGACCGGTGGCAGAGAAGATGCTCGCCAACACGCCGCTCCTCACAGGGCAGCGTGTGCTGGACGCACTGTTCCCTTCAGTGCTCGGCGGTAAGCAAGCCAGCATGTGCAGTTTTCTTTAAAACAAAGTCGCTCATCGTGTTGGCACACCCCCTGAAATATGTCACATAGAATCAACTTGTCGGCGGTTGTCATGTAGGCACATGCGCCATCCCGGGTGCTTTCGGCTGCGGCAAGACTGTCATTTCCCAGGCGCTTTCCAAGTACTCCAACTCGGACGGCATCATCTACGTGGGCTGTGGGGAGCGCGGCAATGAGATGGCAGAGGTGGGGTCTACGAGCTCTGCTGTGACAGTCACCACTGATCACGACTGACAATGGCAAGATACAACGGGAGCTCTTGTGTCGGTTGACCGGCAGAAGATGCAAGCGCTGCATGCAGGTGCTGATGGACTTCCCACAGCTTACAATGACACTGCCCGACGGCCGGGAGGAGTCCATCATGAAGCGCACCACTCTGGTGCGCATCCTTGCCGTGCCAAAGTCCGCCGACTGCAGCTTGAACATGCAAACAACCTGCACTGCAACCGTAACCTGCGCATTCGCACCCAGCTGCAAGGTTCCAGCACTGTGCCCTGCTAGGTGGCAAACACAAGTAACATGCCCGTGGCAGCGCGCGAGGCATCTATCTACACAGGCATCACGCTTGCTGAGTACTACCGTGATATGGTAAGTCAGCTTGGTCATGTCATGCAACAGGCTTAGCATCACCCCGTCAAGCATTGCTGCACGCTGCGGCTCGGCAATGGTGCAGCATTTCGTGTACGCTGCAGGGCTACAACTTCTCCATGATGGCAGACTCGACGTCACGGTGGGCAGAGGCGCTGCGTGAGATTTCAGGCCGCCTTGCTGAGATGCCCGCCGACTCGGGTGCGCTCTGAACTGGTGCCCGCCACTGCTGATTCGTTGTATTCCCCATGCCGTGTCCGTCATGTCTGTCAAAGCTTCACGAACAGCAGGCTGTCCATCCTGACAACAGGCCGCTATCCGATGGTCTGCAGGGTACCCCGCATACCTGGGCGCCCGGCTGGCTAGTTTCTACGAGCGCGCAGGGCGTGTGACGTGCCTGGGCTCGCCCAAGCGCGAGGGCAGCGTGACCATTGTCGGAGCTGTCAGCCCGCCCGGCGGAGACTTCAGTGACCCAGTCACCATGGCCACCCTGGGCATCGTGCAGGTGCGAGGATGCTGCCGCCATTGCAGCGCTGCATCCCAACGTCACGATCTGTGATTTTGATGCACCTGCACATGTTATGTTGATGTCAGCTGCCCAGCGCTTTTGACGCCCTTGTGCAGGTGTTCTGGGGCCTTGACAAGAAGCTCGCGCAACGCAAGCACTTCCCCTCTGTCAACTGGCTGATCAGCTACTCCAAGTACACCAAGGTCAGCAGTCTGATGCTGCACCTCAGCATGTGCACCATGGCAAGCATGAACCTTGCACGCAAGCCAACTAAAAGAAAGCTGCGCCTGCTGGCAGGTCCAAAAGCAGTCTTGTTCATGCAGGCGCTGGAGCCTTTCTACGACAAAATGGACCCGGCCTTCTTGAATGTTCGCAAGGTCGTGCGGGAGGTACTGCAGAAGGAGGAAGATCTCAATGAGATCGTGCAGCTGGTTGGCAAGGTGATCCCCGGCACAGCGCGCGGCTGAAGCTGTGCATGCGCGTCCTGGCATGGTCTAGCCTACAGGATAGCAGACTGCCAGTCATAGTCTTACAACAGCGTCCTGTGTCGTGCTCTCAACATTGCAGGACTCGCTGGCGGAAGCAGACAAGATCACACTGGAGACGGCGCGTTACCTGAAGGACGATTTCTTGCAGCAGAACAGCTTCACGCCCTACGACAAATACTGTGAGTTTGCTGCACGGCAATGCCATGATGCATCGGAGCTGCTCATCGGGAGGGTACAGATGCAATGCCTGTGTCTGCAAGACCACTCAGCTGGGTATGTACTCTGCAGGCCCATTCTACAAGTCAGTCGGCATGCTGAAAAACATAGTGACCTTCCACGAGCTCGCAAACCAGGTGGCTGTTGGCGTAATTTCATCTGTGACATTGCTTGAGCCCTGTATTGAGCCAGGATATGACGATCTGCTGGATTACACGGTAGCGTCTCTTGCTGCTCTCCAGGCTGTCGAGCGGACAGCAGGCTCAGCACCAGAGCACAAGATCACGTACAATGCCATCAAGGTAAGCGCCTGCCATTCGATGCAGCTGCTCATATGCTTCGTGCATGTCCTGGTGCAAGCTACCTGACACGTCTTGCATGCTGCCATGCAGGCTCGCCTCTCTGACCTCATGTACAAGGTGTGTCCTGCCGCCAGGACATCTCTTCTCCGTGCCAGCAGCCATTCTGCTGGCTAACCTGCTCATGATTGTTATTCTGCACGGCTGTTGGAACAATCTTGCTGCCCACTGCAGGTCACAGCTCAGAAGTTTGAGGACCCAGCCGATGGTGAAGAGGCCATCACGAAGAAGCTGGACGAGCTTAACGAGCAGGTCAAGGAAGCCTTTAGGAATCTTGAGGAGGACTACAGGTGAAGTACAACACGCTGGACTACTTAGCCTTTATAGCTGCCCCGCAAAGGCAGATGTCGCCATGCTGTTGCCTCGACGTCCTAGTCGTGCACGATGGCTGCTGCGCTCAAAGGCTGTTGCTCATCATGGGAAGAACGTGCGACTGCAATTGCCTGCAATGGTGCTAAATGTATGCGAGGGGCTGAGAGCGGTAGTGCAATACAGTCTCCCATGGCAGAGCCTTGAGCTCTTATTCTAGTGCTGTAACAGTAGGTCCATCATGCCGTTGTGCACGTCAGCTGACATCGGTGCAGCAGTGTCTCTGCATGCGAGCTTATCAGGGCAGCCCTCTACGCAGCGCGAGTACGTACCCACAAGCAGCTTCTTGATGCTTGCACAGTGGCTGCTTGCTCGATGCCACCAGCAGAGGTACCCCTGCCATCCTGTTTTTACCATCACTGTTGGGAATAGACATATACAGCAGCCTCATCACTTTCCAACCAGAGTTACCGCCACCGCTGCCACCGCCGCCACAGGACTGCCCCAACATCAGCAGAGCATGCACCGTCAGTACTGAGTTTGTGAACTTCCCACCCGATGTTTGCTGCCTAACGACACAGCGGACTGCTCTTCAACCAGAAAGTGGGTGCAAGCAGTACAAGCACAGAGCAAACCCTGTGGAGAAGTTAGTAATCCGCCAACTGACAACCGCTCCACAATCGGCTTGAGCCTCAGGCCGCAGCGACCCTCTCCGGGTGTAGACGGCGACCTCAATCCGGCACATGGAGTTGTACTGAGGCATGCAGAGCTGTTACACATGAGGGTCGACCACCAAACGGTTCGCACTGCTGCCGTGCTGCTAACCTGCGTCTGCTTCTTGGCCCTCACGGGCAATTTGGCGTCGGTGAGCAACTCGCAAGGCTGTCGCGTCACCATACCCATCGTCAACAATTGGGTAAGCAGGACAGCATCGCGCCCCCGGTTCGAGCAGCTCCCGTCCTTCTCTGTTGATCCTAGCCATTGCACATGCAGTGTCTGTATCACGGTGTCCAACTGCTTCCGAGCATGCTCACTGGCCCTTCGCATTGTCCATCTGCAACGGAGTAGAGGCCTGTGCATCGCTGCACGACGTGCTGCCGACCATGTGTCCATGCATCTCTGCCACAGACGCAGCAGCGGCGGGTGGCACAGCACTCATGGGACAAGCGCGGCCGGGACATGCTGGCCATGTGCCTGATCATAGCGGTACGTGGTGCAAAGCCTGCTCGGCGTCATGTCCTTCTTGACCCGACGCATTGAGCATCTACTGCAACGTCGGTATGAGTTGCCGCATGATGCTCAATACGTGTTGCATTTTTGTGCCGCAGAACCAACACAAGGATGTTCGCGAATGGGTTGGCCACCATCATGCAATCGGTCAGTGCACCCGCGATGTCCCAGATGTGGCTGTTGTCCGACGGTTATGTGCAGACACAGGACACTCGCGTTGACAGGCCTTGACCAGCTTCCGACTGCACCTCAGGTGCCAACACGATCTACCTGCACGACCATCGCAGCGAGCCGCCGCTGCGGGAGCTGCTGACAGACTACATTGATGCGGGCATTGTACGGTACACTTGGTGGAACCGCAGTTGGGACAACTGGAACTACACGCAGGACGAGAACCCACAGATGGTATGGCGCAGTGTTGTGTATGTCGCAGACGCCATGCAGCATATGATTCATCTGGAACTGCATGGAAGTTGCATTTGGATGACATGTGCGTGGCGGTGCAGGACGTCTATGCGACGTGCATGCGGAAGTATAGGGACCGCCACCAGTTCATTGGATTCCTAGATTCAGACGAGGTGGGGTTACTGCAGCATCTGCAGGGGCTGCTGGAAAAGTAGTTTGACAGCATGAACTTGCAGATAGTCTGGTGTTGTATGCCGTCGCTCACTGTGCCGTTAGGTGTTTCCCTGACTTTGGCACATGACTGTGCTTGTGCAGTTTCTGGTTTTGCAAGACAAGAGCATACCCAGCGTGCCGCACCTGCTGCGGGGCATGCTGGCGCAGCGCGACTTCGGCGGGCTGGCGGTGCACTGGCGAGTGTTTGGCTCATCGGGGCATGTCGACCCGCCACAGCAGGGCGTGCTGCAGGTGATCATGCAACGCTGTGCAGCAGGGCCTGTGATACACAGTGCTCAAATGGGCACTCCTGCAGGCAGAGGACCCTGCGGCAGGTTGCCGCGGTGCATAGCTTGCTGAGGCATGCTGTCTGCAACCTTGGCAACAGCAGACGGCTCCCAGCACTATAAATTTGCTGAATGTGCATGTCCTGCATGCCAGTTCACCTGGTTGTCTGCATGCAGGCGTTCACGCACTGTTCCTACCTACAGTGGGGCACAAACAATTTGCTCAAGACGCTGGTCAACACCGACTATGCCCTCCGGCCTGTGGCGTGAGATTCTATGCTAGTTGCTTGGCATGTGCAGATGTGCCTCAAGTATTGCATAGCAGGGGCGACCCTGTAATATATTATATATATATATATATATCTGCTGATACCATGGCTGTGAAGCCCTGCGCTCCCTGCCATGCAGGCATATATGGGAGCTCAACACCGACAGGGTTGACCTAGTGAAGGAGAACTGGCAAGTGGTCAATGCGTCCAAGTGCCCGCCAACCGTCCAGGTGCATCGACAGTCCTGTAGCTGCCTTCATCTTATCTGTGATTCAGAACTGCACCCGTCTGCAGCAGCTACCTGTGCCTGTTCGCATCTGCCATGCCGCAGACCGGCTGTCCTATGCCAACGTGTGCTCTCGTGTGCAACCTTCACGTGATCTGACGCAGGACAAAATAGCAATCCATCATTATATGGTCAAGAGCAAATCGGTGTGTGACAATGCCGCACCTTGTTCCAGCTGTCATGTTGCCAGTACGCATGCATCATGGTGCCATGCCGCACTGCTGGCAGTGCCCCGCCATGGCACGGCCTTTCCCCAGCGGAGTCCTCGTTGTTCAGGAGTTCAACCAGAAGATGGCACGCGGAGGTGGCTCGGGCAGGCACAGAAAAGCAGGGTGGCTGAGGAAGGTGGACAAAGCCTGCAACGAGACGTGCCTGGCAGCAGTCGATCTTGGACCCTACATAAGGTAGCTAGCTGTGGCGGCTAGGTATGCGGCTGCCTGCAGGGAACGCAACTTGCAGCATTGCTGGCCCTTCGTGCTCCTAGACTATCATGGTTTGACGGGGGCTCTTATAGGCGCTCTTTTCCTAGAGCTAGTAGCTGACCGGTGGGTGTGAGCTTGAGCCCATAACCAGACGCAGCAGCATCTGCAGGATTGTTGTGCACTTGTTGGAATGCACTGATGACTACATGTGAGATTTGACATCGTGACGTTGAACTGGAGTGGCTCTCTGAAGTGAGTGCGGTAATCATCCAGCGCAGCTGTAAGCGCCAGCAATGTGACGGAAATAACTATGATGCTCAGCTGCCAGACCGATTAATTTTGAGCACAGCCGATGCGGACAGCACAGTGCTGTGTACGAACAAGTGCTCGCCAAATTGCATGCTTGGATGCATAAACATAGCTGGCAGTTCGTGTTGCACAATGCACTCAAGATGCTGCTGCACATGGGTGTCGAGCGTCTGAGCACAGCACCAACTTGCTGTACAACATGCACACACATCCTGAATCAACATCTTTCAGAAGTTTCGACTCGCACCCTCTGTCAGTCCCCAGTACTGCTGGCAATCTACAACAATTTCTGCCATGGCTGCTTCAGCAGGGGGACCGAAGCGGCACCAGCTGCAGGCCGCCATCAGAACGCATCTCCGCTTTTGCATCCTGCGATACTCTGCTGTGCTGGCTGCTGGCCGTCTTTGACCTGCCACCTGCCTCTTCAGCCCCAGGGCTGGCGCTGCTGCTGCCCTCGCGTCTCAGCAGCAGTGTGGAGTCAGGTGATATCAACGGCAGCACCACGCATGCAAATGCGGCGCCCAGCGCCATGACAGCCGCCAACACTAGCGTTGCTGATGTGTAGTTGCCGCTGCTGTGCTTCAGCGCCCCAACCAAAAATGGCCCCGCCAGACCTGAATTCCCCAGCAAGCTCACCATGTTACTCACCGATCACGCCGAGCATCATGCAATTTCGCGTTGGCAGCGGCAGGAAGCGAGTACAGCCTGGAAGACCCACCGCCGATCAGCGCGCCAAAGGCATTGACGACGGCCCAGCCTGATGCGGCAGCGGGACCACTGAGGTAGCTGCTTGGGTACGCGGACAGTATGCCGCCAGGGGCCCATGCCAGCACTGCAGACCACACCACAATGTTGCCTTTGGTGTGCCGCAGTGCACATCATACTTGGGCCACACGGTGCCTCTGCTGGCGTCACACCTGTATTGGTCCCGCATATGCGGTGCGAATGAGCCATGGCATGCACACGAAATACAGGGCGAGCAAATGGTGCAGGCCAAGAAACCCAGTCAAGAGAAAGTGGAGCGGGGCACCTGTGACCATCAGCGCCGCAAATGCCAGCCCTGCATGGGAGCCCATGAAGGCCGCGAGCGCACACATCGCCAGCGAGGACAGCACCAGCGGCACCACGACATGCCAACGCCGCTCAGCTGCAGCACATGCAGGAAGCTGGGACTCGGGACGCCTTCTAGCAAGCAGCCTGTGGCCTGGTGTGACTGGAGCATGCTGACCACAGCAGTCCCAGTGGCTGTGCCCACTTGCCCGTGAGTATGCGTGGTATGCGTGTTTGCAACAGCGTGACCATTTTGAAAGTACTGACAATGAGGCACCTGACCGCTTGGAGTGCCAGGCGTTGCCCACTGTCGAGAAGGCCGCGACCGCGAACGGCAGCGCTGTCAGCAATGCAACCAGCACCTGCAGGGTTTCAACTCTGCACTCGGCCGACCACTTCCTCCAGACTGGTCATCCGCTGGCGCCCTCAGGCACAGTGCAGGCAAAGGTGCATGCCAGGATCAGGCGCCTGTATGCTTTCATGGGCGCCTGTATTCTTTCATGCTCACAATACACAACAGCGGCACCTCGCTCGGGCCCTCGCCCTCGCCGCCAAACTCGTCAAAGTCGCCATGACTGCGGTGTGCCTCGTGCTCTCCGTCGCCACCACCCTGGGCATACCAGTTTGGGTTGTGGTGGCACATGTGCAGGCTCCGGGTATCCCGCATTGCAACTGGCGGGATGTGGGAATCAGGTACAGCATGCTGATGTTCACATGTGAATCCAGCTCAGTGGCAGGGAGGCTCATTGCACCTTGGCTGCCTGTGCGCGCTCAGCTTGCAACCCCAAAATGTTGTAGATGATGAGCGGTGTAAAGTACTGCAGTGCACAACGACTCGGGTGATAGACAGCCAACATCACAGCTTGCAGACTGCAGTGCCGAGAGAGGGTCTGGTTCATGAGGCTGACAGCGAAGGACAGGCCAGAGGAGTGCCGACACACCCACCAGCAATGCGTATCTGCAATGGCACGGGGGAACAAGCGTGATAGTGTGACCACCAGCTCCAATGTACACTAGGCCAGTGATGTGCAACATGCAGCAGACCATGTATGCATCGCTCAGCCTGCGCACTTGGTCGTGGAGATGCAGCAGTCGAGAGACGCCAGCGCCCACGTCTTCCAGTGCAGGATGCCCTCCCACTCGACCTCTGCCAAGCTCCCGCCCATCGCCTGGAGGCAGCAAAGGACATCAGGGACTCAGCATCCCATGGCCATCGGCGCCCGGGTCGGTGCGCAGCAGATCACCTTGCAAGCAGTGCATAAACAGTACTGGCATCCACACGGCCTGTCATGTGCAGCTCGGGCTGCCACCAAGCCTTTGTACTGCAAGATAAAGAACACACTTCAAAGCGCTGGTAGCATGTCTCACCTTGTGGGCTTCATTGCGCTGCGTCAGCCAGGTGCGCTCCTCGGGGCGCAGGAACCTTGCCGTCGCCGGCGCCTCTGCAAGTGAGTAGCGCAGCCACAGGCCAAACGCTATCGTCGGCAGACCTTCCGCCAAGAAAAGCCACTGCCAGCCGTCCTGCAAGACATACAATGCAGGACCTGGTGAAGACCCGTCAATCCCTGCACAGGAGTGGTACACGGGATACCCATGCACGTCGCAACATGCAAGGAGCTGGAACGGCACTCAAAAGCTTCACGAGTGTGCAACTGAGGGCGCACCAGGCCCAGGATGCCATCCATTGCCAGCAATGCTGCAGCCAGGGGTGCGCCAAACACCTGCGGAAGCACAACAGGAGTTGGCTGCAAATGCTTGGCGGCCGTGTGCTGCACCTGCAGCGGGCGCAGCCGAGCTACGATCAGCAGCTGGCGTCATACGCCGTGAGCAGCAGTGAACGAGACGTAGACTCCACAGGTTGCTAAGGACACCTGACTGATGACGCTGCCTGCCTGGCATATTGCATAGGCAACTGCCACCTGCGTCAAAGCGTTGTGGCATCAGTACGCAATAGTCAGGGGACACGCACAGGCTCATTGCGCTTCCAGTGACGCGCAGCTCGTGTTTGACAGCTTCGACAAGCATGACACCTTTCGTCATCAAAGTCGCAACCTCTACAGCATTGCAACAAACCTCTGAGGTTGTATAAAACTGCGTGAGCATCCACCAGAGGCCTGGGAATGTTCCCGCCTCCATCAGGCCAAGCAGCAGGCGCAGCACGTAAAACCTGCAACACCCGACCAAGGCTCAGCGCACGCCGGACAGCATGCGACTTCCAACGCTGTGCACTGCTGACCGTCCATGCCTGCGCCTCCCTTGCCTCATGGCTCGAGGTCACGGCAGATGTGACCATATGATGCAGAGCTGGATACTGGGGATAAGGCAGTTGAGCTGTTGAATGTTGAACTCGTGTCATACAAACCACTCACATGGTTGCTGATGACAGTCCGGCGAAGCATGTGGCGACAATGCCCCAGAGAGTCACTATGAGTCCAAGCCACAGCGCCCCGCCCACACGCACCAGAGCCATGTTGCTGGGCACCTGCGGCCAGGCAGCACAGCCTCTGACAGTCAGCGGAAGCTGGTTGCATCCAGCTTCCACAAGGTTTGACAAACCAGGTGTGCGTGTGTGTGGTGGTTGTTCACCTGCGCGAGTGCGTACGTGATGAAGAAAATGGATGAGCCCTGCAGGGAACAGCGCACATGAACTGTGACGTGTCAAGGCATGTCTTATGCTGCATGTGCCTTTGATGCATGCTTTCGGATCTGCAGCGCACCAGACCGTACACATACTCCGAGAAACCCAAGTCTCTGTTGAGCTGCAGTGCTGCAAATGCCAAATTTGTGCGGTCCTGCATTCACCACAGCAGCGAGTCCCTATCAGATGCGCCTCAACCTCGTTCGTGTGCCTACAGCCTGCTCCTGATGAGCACATGACACAGCATGTCATTCAGTCAGACAACGCACAGATTGCGCAACACACCAGATAGCACAGCATTGTCAGCATGAGGAAGCGCGACAGCAGGTGGCGGTTGACCTTCCGCATCACATCCTCCTCGCAGATCTTGTATCCGCCTGTTGCAGGGGCACAATAGTGAAACTGCTGCACACTCTCCTGGCATTGCAGACGACAGTCGTACGACAGCCAAATGCCGCACAGATGGCCAGCTGTCTTGTCTTTCTGCTTTCTTCCCCTGCACTGGGTCAAACCGCTTGATCGAGCACCAACCTGGCAGGCGGCCATCTGCATCTGGCGACAGGTGGACATCCTGCCGCTCCCGGTATTGCAGTAGGCTGAGGATGGTCTCTGGCAGCATCCGGCGCGCCTGCAAAGGGAGCGCCCCAAGCCCAGCCAGCAGAAGCTGCATGGCGCAGCATGGCATGTCAGGTCGCCACAAAGGCGAGCAAGGCGGTCGACAAAGAGTCTGTATGATGCAGCATGCCACTCTGTGCAACGCGGCTGAGCCACAGGTCAGTCGCCCACCTGTTGGCCCTTGGAACTGCGTGGCTGAACTGATGGCTGATCTGCCTGCGTGTCCCGCAGCATGCCATGAATCTCCCAGTATGGGTTGGCCATGGTGGCGGCGCTGCAGTCCGGGGGCCGCCCCGCTGCTGGGCTGTCCAACGACACGGAATCGCCATCGCTGGCACCCTGGGCATGATCCTGCAAAGTGCTTCCCAGGTGCGTCACGCTGCTGTTGTTCATGAGTCCTGGCTCTCCTGAGTCAGTGTCACGCTGTGGCAGCAGCGTGTGCGCCTCGCTGACATCTGCGTCATCCTCAGCTGCTGGATGGGCTGCTGGCTGTGCTGCCACACTGTGCACCGTGCCGCCGGTGTTAAGAGCGGGCTCTCCCGAGTCAGTGTCACCCTGTGGCAGGAGCGCATGCGCCTCACCGACGTCTGCACCATCATCAGCTGGTGGATGGGCTGCCGACTGCGCCGCCAGACTGTGTGCCATGCTGCCTGTGTCCAGAGCGGCTGGCGCCCCTGTGTACGCATGACGCTGTGGCAGGAGTGCATGCGCTTTGCTGACATCTGCATCATGGTCTGCAAGTGGCTGGGCCGCCGATTGTGCCGCTGCCAAAGTGGCAGCATGCGGCTGAGCTTGTGACCACCCTACAGGAGGGTCTCGAGTTGCTGCCGTACTGTCTGGTACAGCTGCAGCACCACGTGCTGCGGCAGGCAGGGGATTTATGAAGATATCCTGCGCCTGCGCCTCACTGGTGCTGCTGCCGACAGCTGTAGTGGTTTCATTCTGGGCTGAGGAGTCCTCTGCTGGGTTCATGTTGTCCACAATTAGTGCCTGCGATGCATGCCAAGCATATCGTGAAATAAGTTGTGCACGGCCATTACGCTGTTAGTTTGATGTAGTCCCTGCTGCGCTCGCAGACTGCAGCTGGACCGGCGCACGATCCATGTGTTGGAGCATGCCCGCAACCATGCCGTGGGCCCGCAAGAGCAAAAATCCTAATGTGGACCCAGGATGCGTCTGCACATGCTTCAGCATGGTCTCAACACGTCAAGACAGCACCTGCCTATGCTATGGCTGGCCAGCGGCCAGCCACATCTGCTGCTGGCAGTTCAAAGCAGCGCGAGGTCCTGGCGCATGCTGATGGCCTCCTGAGGCTGAAAACTATTGAAATGAACGCGACAGCTGAGCCAAGCCGTAGGCTTGCTGGCTGATGATTCACGACCCAGTCCTTCCTGTGTTCAGCGTTACATCATTCGAGGGTGTCAAGACCGCACAAGGCAGAGGTAAGTGACCCTGACAATGCATGCAATCATGCACAGTTGCGCCCGCTTCGCTGCCGAGGGCCTGTTGGCACTGTCAAGACAGCTGCTTATCTGCAAGATTGATCGGCCAAAAACGGACAGCTGCTCAGAGCATCGAAGGAGTTGCAGCGTTGCTGAGCTGGCGCCAGCTGGCATGCTGCAACAGATGTCTAGGTGCAGCGTACCATGTTGCAAGCTTGCACTTTAGGCCACGTCATTGTAGCGCTGATGTTTGCTGCCTTTGCCGCTACACCATCATTCTGTCGGTGTGTGCAAACCTCGAGGATCATGTCAGCAGACGGCTGCCAGCAACCGGCATGGACGGGCCAGGCCTTCAGTTACCTGATGCACCATCCTAGCGCATCAGCAGGTGAGCAGATCGAATGTAGTTTGCAAACGTAGGCCCTTATGCCCAGCCTCTTGGTCCACGAAATGAATTTGCACGTTGTTTCCCTGTTGCAGCGCAACCGCTGACGGTGGCCAGCGCAGGGGACGTTGCTCCTGCTCCAGGGAACCAGGTACTGTACTTCCTGAGCTGGGCACTGCAGTTTGCCAGCAACTTGGTGCAAACCATAGCTCATTCAACTATTGAGAAACGCTGTGAAGTGTCTGGAAACCTAACACGCCTGTCGCACATGGACATGATGCAGGCGGCCACTGGAGTATGGAATGGCCCTGCACCCCGCGGCCACGCGCAGGTACGACCATCAGTGATGAGGCTGTCGATGATGTGGTGTGATTCGCCAGTGCCATCCTACTTATCTGTGCATGCATGTGCAACAGGCCGGCGCGGCGCCCTCTGGGCCTGGTCCAACGGCAGACGGACCAGCAGCGAGGCAAAGTGACACAGTACCATTGCCTGGCGGGATTCACATGCCGCTGATTGGTTTTGGCACCTACAAGGTCGACAGCGTCGATGCTGTAAAGTGAGCCTGCCTGGATATGCCACATCAAGGCAACAGCATGCCTTCATGACTTGCTGCACTTGCTGCTATCGTGAACCTGCGTGCGACATCGCCGTGCAAGTGCGATTTCATGTCTATTTGCCAGGCGCGCCTTGGAGGCGGGGTATCGCCACCTCGACTGTGCACCGGTGTATGACAATGAGCCATTAGTGGGGGAGGCCATCAAGCCGTGGATCCAGCAGCATGGCCGCAACTCGCTGTTCATTACCAGCAAAATTTGGAACGATGCACACCGGCCGGACCTACTGCGGTGCGTATGTACTGCACGCAAATGTGGTGCTGCTCTGCAGTACCATATTTGCATATTTGCGAGCTCATCGCAGGCATGCCAACCTGCCAGAGTACTCTGCCATCGTCTGAGAATAATTGGTATGGCAATCACCCTTGGCATTAATGCATCGTGTGATCCATTATATAGTCCCGTTTCACTTCAGGGAGTCTGCAAAGAAGACACTACAGGACCTGGGTGTGCAGCAGCTTGATCTGCTGCTCATGCATTGGCCGGACGCCTGGGTGCCTGGCAGTGACAAGCAGCGCGACGACACCGTCTCGCTGGAGGAAACCTGGTGAGTTGTCCAGTGGCAGTGCCAGAGCGAGGTCCCAGACTGTGCTGACAATTTCTTGCTTATGCTGTCCACTGCCTGGGACTGGGCTGTTGGGCCACGTTCGGCCAGCCCGTGACCACCCGGCTGCCAATGATGCTCCTGCCATACCGACAGGCAGGCAATGGAGCAGCTGGTGGACGAGGGCGCTGCCAAGGCGATAGGCGTGTCCAACTTCAGCGAGCGGCTGCTGGGCCGGCTGTGCAGCGCTGCGCGCACCAGGCCCGTGGTCAACCAGGTGGAGCTGCACCCGCTCCTGTCGCAGCGGCGCCTCGTCGGCGCCTGCGCCCGCAAGGTGTGGCGCCATCTCGAACCTTTCCTCAAGCCATGCAGTACTCTAGAGCGATTTAATATGCTGACAGTCTCTCTGGTGTGCCGGACGCCAGCTGATGTTGCATCAGCATAGTATATCAGCGTCTGCACATGGCTATGCAGCCGGCTCTCTGTCGCAGCATGCACCTAACACAGCACATTCTGCCGCAGGGAATCACCTGCGTGGCGTATGGCCCGCTTGGGCACAGCAAAACAGACCTGCTTGCCCACCCTGAGGTGGTCGCTGTCGCGGAGGAGACTGGCCACTCGGCAGCACAGGTTCGTGGCCACGACAAGCAAGCCTGCCTGTCACGCTGCCCGTCTCATCTGCTGCACTCCAATACCCTTTCTGCCGGCCCATATCACTCATATCACGTTGCGCAACTGCTGCAGGTGCTGCTGCGGTGGAATGTGCAGCGCGGTGTGGCGGTCCTGCCGAAGGCTTCTTCCCAATCACACATGAAAGACAACATCGAGGGGCTTTGGGACTGGTCCCTCACCTACGAGCAGAAGGTCAACGTAATTGCATGCCCGTCAGCATGACTGTACACCGTCCGTTGTTCAGAGCTCTCGCCCTCAGCGTCTGCACCCTGCTGCAGGCTCGCCTAGATGCGCTGGATCAGGGCAAACGCTTCGTCAACCCCGACTGGCACGATTTTGAGGACTAAGGCGACACCAGTGGGAATCTGGCCAATGAGCCACCCACTGTGCAGTACTGCAGTCAGTGTGTCAGTAGAATCTGGATGCATGCTGTTTGGTGTGCTCCATGAGAAGCTGGATTCAGCTGCGCCAGAGCTCACCAATCAACATCACGGTAGCAAGACAGTAGTGTGGGTATGCTCCATCCGTGACCCTCACGTGCCTTCACTCATGCGTAACGCCTGTGCAGCAGTCGTCGGAGCACAAGGGTAGATGCCACCCATGTCCATGCAAGCATCGTTGCGCCAGGCACAATTAGACCTGATAGCAAAGCTGGTGCTGAACATACAGTGTTCAGAGTTGTAGTGTACATCAGTGCATCACAAGCTCACCTGAGTCACCAGCTTACATCACCACCACAGCAAGAGTGGCCAGATGCTCAGCGGCAGTCCTGCTGGATTGCTGGACCACAGTCGGTACAGGGTGGCTGCTGTTGCTGAGCTTTCGGTCTGACACTTGGTGCTGCACAGATTAACATGGCCTCATTAGCCATACATCTGCTGCATGCGTCACAGTTGTCATGGAACTTGCAGATTGCCAATCAGCCGTCGTCATCAAAGCTTCAGCAGCTTAGCAGTGTCCACCTTCCACCACTGCGCCACTTGTACCGGGCCATTCCACTGCACGGGTGCCTGGACCGACTGATGCACATATGTAGTGTCGCACTGCATTGCGTGTCTTCATATACGGCGTAAGTGGGGGTACCCAACCCCGGTGGGCCCCGCATAGTTATCGCACACCAGCAATATGGGGCGCAAATCCAAGGCCAAAGACAGAGGTTACATGACGGTGACCGAGTGGAAGACGGAGGGAGGCGGCTACAAGGAGGCGTCGAAAACCGACTACAGGCGGCTGCCGTTCTACTGCTGCGCCATCTCCTTCTTGCCGTTTGAGGATGCGGTGCGGTCATGTTGGGCAAGCATGCTGGCCACCAGCAGGCTGATGCTGTCATACGCAACTGCCAGGGATTTGGCGTCGTGGTGTGTTCAGGGGTGATGCAGCACCAGTAAGCAACGAAGCAGCACACCGACTGTGTCAGCCGCTGTGCTTTGCAGGCGTGCACGCCGGACGGCACCGTGTATGACATCGTCAATGTCGTCTCGTACATTCAGAAGTTCAAGCGGCACCCGGTGACAGGCGAGCCGCTAGCGCTGCGCGACATTATCACCCTCAACTTTGCAAAGAACAGTGAGGGCGAGTACCACTGCCCAGTGCTGCACAAGGTGGGGATGCAGCTGCCCTGTCATGGTGTGAGTCCCATTCAACCATGCTGCTGCTGAGGCGAGGTCGACTGCAGGTAAACTGAGTCAAGATGTGCTATGCTCAGGCCATGTGCCTTGTCCCGCAGGTGTTCACGGAAAGCACTCATATCGTCGCAGTGCGTACAACAGGGAATGTGTACTGTTATGAGGCAAGCCTGCCAGCGCCGGACACTACAAGCTTGTCGTCAGCGATGCTCACTGGCCACCATGGCAATGAAGGTTTCACGAGTGCCCTGCTGGTGCCATGCAGGCAGTGCAGGAGTTGAACATCAAGCCGCGTTTTTGGAAGGACCTCCTCACAGATGAGCCGTTCACCCGCAAGGACATCATACACTTGCAGGTCGGGGCGCCACAGCTTGTTAACATACCTGATGACATTCGAGGGCAATTATTTATAGACAGCAGCAGTATAGCTTTTGTGCGTAGGTGCAAGTGTCCTTACGCTGCCATCAATGTTCCGAGCCGTATTCTGCAGGACCCAACGCAGTTAGACCGCCACAACATCGTGGCATTTGACCACGTAAAAAAGGACCTGAAACTCATGTCCGACGAGGAGAAGGCAGCACAGGAGGTCAGGCTGTGCCTTGGCATCACCTCGATGGCATGCAATGTATACACTGTACAGATGCGCATCATGCAGACCCTCACCTGCAGGAAGCTTGATGTTGCTGCACGGTCACAGACATGGCTCCTTATGTCCTAAACCCTACACCCTGCTTGTAGGCGGACCCGGAGCATGTGCTCCGCTTCCGCAGCGAGGATGCGCAACGGGTGCTGTCATCGCTGGCAGCCACCACATCGGGGACTGCACTGCAGGTGAGGCAAGGATGCCGCGGCTGTTGCCACCACAGCAATTGTGCAGCAGAGGGTGTAGTGGCGCCTTTGGCAGTCACGCCCTGGCTGCTTGCTGTGCCGTCAGTGAGCCACGGTAACAGTTTGCACGCCTGTGCTGCACGACAGGCGGGTGGTGGAGGAGCAAAGGCGCAGGCCCAAAACCTGTTGGCAGACGCACGGGCTGCAGCCAAGGCTGGCAAGGCGAATGGTGCCGCCGCCGCCGAACATGCAGCAGACAAAGCAGCGGCAGGCAATGGCAGTGTGGATGCAGCGCCCTCAGGAGTAGACCCGCGGCTGCAGGCACCAAAGCGGCAACCAGTTACGGTGCGTGCGGACAACGGCACGTTTTCGGCGGCTGCCTGCAATTGCTGCTGATGGCAGGTGCACTTGTGTGGCGTGCAGCATGCCATGCACACCATTGAGTGCTACCAGTGCAGCACATTCCGTTGCATGCACGCCCCTGCAGGCAGCCTTCAAGCCGGGCACATCAACCTGGAACACAGACGACCCGGAGCAGCAGCCCTGGCTGGCACGGCAGGCAAAGAAGCAGAAGCGCGATGGCTTGGACACAATAGGTGCAGCGCCCACACCGGATGCCGGCCCAACGCCGCTGCCATACACCAGCAGCGCCAAGCTGGTGCAGCGGCATCAGACAACAGGTGCTTGACTGGCATGATCCAAATATGATTACCTAATATGTTTTCTTCACTGCTGTCAAAGAGCATTACCGATCGATCGCTGCACGGACAGCTCTGTTCACAATGTCGTCATCAAGCAATTGCAGTGGCTAGACTGACATTGCGTCTTGATTGCTGCAATGCAGGAGCGGCATCGAGGTCGTTCACCAGCACAGCTCAGGAAGTTGTGACGAAGAACCACCGGGTCATCGAGCGAATAGAGCGGTGTCCAAAGAAGAAGGCATACAGTCGTTTGTCCACGACCCATGGTGCGTGTACGCTGACTGTGGCAGGCGTGGCGCACAAGAGCCGGCGTGTATTGCTTTGCTGTGCCATGCTGGTCCTTGCACGCAACAAGTCAGCAGCAGTTCCGAAGTGTCACTTTCCTGAACTGTGTGTCCTGCAGGCGACCTGAACATTGAGCTGCACTCGGACTTGGCGCCACGCGCCTCTGAGAACTTCCTGGTGCTCGCGGACAAGGGCTACTACACCGGCACCAAGTTCCACCGCAGCATCAAAAACTTTATGATTCAGGTGGGCCTGCATTGCTTACCTGACATGTCTGATATGCAGGCCCCCAGGCGGCCACGGTGTGGCATGCGCAATATATGCGAGCTGTTCTACAGTCGAAGAGATGGGGATGTTGCTTACCATGCAGGGCGGTGATCCGACAGGCAGCGGGACGGGGGGTCAGTCCATTTATGGCGGCCATTTCCGGGACGAGTGTGATAACCGCCTGTTGCACTCCGGTGAACAACTGGCAGTGTGCTCCTCAGCTCAAATCTCGAAAGACTCTATGTGTTGTCTGCCAGGAAAAGGGGGTCTGCGGCTGCTCACATCCCAGGGCATTATATGCATGCAGGGCGGGGCGTGCTTGCCATGGCTAACAGCGGGCCGCACACCAACGGCAGCCAGTTCTACATCCTGTACAAATCCGCGCACCACCTGGACTACAAGCACACCGTGTTTGGGCGCGTGGTGGGCGGGCTGCAGACGCTCACAGCCATGGAGCGGGTGCCCGTGGACGAGGATGACCGGCCCAAGGAGGTAAGTCCGGCAGGCCGCACAACTAAATCCCAAGCCGCAATAGGAATAGCGACCATGCATCTTTTGCCGATGGGCGGAAATATCGCCATTAGTGGACGGCAGCCGGGTGTCTGAGGCAGTTGCTGAGCTAAAAGCTGTCAGGTCTGGATCTGATCGTCAGCAAGGCACACCACTGACACCTCGTGCCTCGAGTTGCGGGTGGCGTGGCATCTGGCCAACAACATTTTGAACCGATGGCAGACATATGGCCACCACCAAGCAGAGCATCCTTCAGAGGAGATGCTCAATCCAGCTTATGCAGGAGACGGCAACTTTATTCACAAGCTGCAGTCCCGGTGCTGCTCCTTGCGTTGGGAGGTGTGGCCATTCGTCTGAACCTGTGTGAATACAGGCTGCTCATGTTTCGCCGCAGGATATCAAGATCACGGGCTGCACCGTGTTTGTCGATCCCTACAAGGAAGAGGTGGAGGCAGAGGCAAAAGAGGAGGCTGAGGCCGCCGCTAAGGTGATGCGAACCACCGTGCCCTCACGTACCGCTGCAGCACAACAGTAGATGCAGTGGATTTGCACCGTGCTGCGCAGCATGCTTACGACTGGCACATTGGTTGCTCCTCATTTGGCGGACAATACCCTGCAGGCGGAGCGGGAGTTGCACCCGCCGGGGGTGGACGACGATGTGGGTGCCTGGTTCAGCAACCCTTCAGGCAGCTCAGCGCCCTCGCAGCAGGTGCTTCAGCCAGCATGCGAAAGCGGGGTCGTCGCTCACGTCCCTGATTTGGCGGCAGGCACCGTCAGCACTGTGTGCTGCCGTCACCTGCTGTCATGTGCTGGGCCTTTCCCCTGCAGGTTCGGACGGGAGTGGGCAAGTACCTCCCGGCTGCTTTGCCAGGCGCAGCATCAGAGCACAGCGTGGGAGTGGCTGGCACCGCGGCGGCACCTGCAGCGGCAGCGGCGCAGCCGCCTGGGAAGCAGGCTGCCAAGCCCAGGCCACCACAGCAGCTGGCAATGAACTTTGATGCATGGTGATCAGCCTTGACAACTCTGTCTATTGGCAAAACTGGTTGATGGAAGGAAACCCAATCCAAGCAGCAGCACTAAAGTCAGCTCGCACACGGGAAGCTGAGTGCGATTCACCGTCAACATGAAGTCACGGCCAAGGCATGGAGTCAAGGCATGGAGCCAAAGTGAGGAACTTTACTGATGTGAGCAACACTGCGGTGTGTCCAGGGCAAAATTTTGGTGAGGGGGGCCATAACCGGTTAATTTGGGGTTAATTAACCCATAACCCCGAAAACCCTTCGGGTGAACAGACCATCCCTTTTGAACAAGTCGCCGAAAGCCGCCCGGCCAGGCACACAGCCATGCCGCCTCATCGCTGATGTGCTGAGCGTTTCGCATGAACGGCTAGGGGTTTGCCCTGAGGAGTACACAATCGGAATCACGCTGCGGGACGGCCGCGAGCAACCAACAGCTGTGACAGCATGCAGCAGCAGACCGTGACGCTGCGCGCGCCCGTGGCGGTGGTGGTGGCAACATGCCTGGTCGCCCTCGGCGCATTCTTGGTATTGTCACCAGATCGATCGCATGTTGGCATCGCGCCTGCATTCTCAGGATAGCCTGCACTTGGGATTGGTGATCTGCATGATGGGCGCACCTGTCCAGCGGCAAGACCAATCGCATATGCCTCTCATGAATCTTACATCCTTGTGCTCAGGTGCTGAAAAAGGCAAAAGCGTTCATTGATTCATCAGGCAAGTGCATTGTGAGGTTGCCGTGCGCAGGTGGTGTTCTGGCAGGGCGACAGCCGCACGAGCCTTAGATCACTGACGCTCATGACGCCACCGTCTTCAAAGCGGGTTCGTGCAGCTGCGTCGCCATGAGCCCAGGCCATATGCTTGTACTATTGTACTATTGCATGACACAGTGGAGTCCGATGGTAGCACAAGAGCCATACATGTCACATCTCTTCTGCAAGCTGGATGAGTGGAGAGGTGCCACATCCGTACAGTGCTGCTCGCAGTTGGCGCTGACGTAGTCCTCATTGCATGCTATCGCAGGGCGGCAGCGGCTGCAGAGGCAGCAAAGACAGCAGTAGCTGGGATGGGCCCCCGCGGATCATGATTGGTGACGACGCTCCGGGCTCAAATCCGCTGTGGGATTACTTCTTGAGCGTCGAGAACGGCCCAGTCGTTGACAAGTGGCACCCTTACTTCGATGTCTACCATCGGTAAGCTTCCTCCGAGAGCTGCAACACTGCGCAGACAGCACGCCTCTGGCCGTACCCTTGAGCAAGGTTGCCCAGCTAAAACGTCAGCCTTCTGAAGTACTCTGCAACGGATGGAGTGCGTGGCATGGGCGAGATGCAAGTTGACAGGAGTGGCGTTCTGGATGCAGATATTTCCACCGCTTTTGCGGCCGAAAGTTGAAGATGCTGGAGATCGGTGTGCAGGTAGGACCTGCATGAGTTCAGCGTGATGCAACAACAGTCGAGAATCCTGCAGGTCACTCAGCCGCTTTGACGCCCCTTATGCCGTCTGGCTGTCTGACACGTGCTGAAAGTCCCGCTGCAGTCCGGTGGCTCCATCCGGATGTGGCAGCACTATTTTGGCGTCAATGACCTGACACACATCGGCGTTGACATCGACGTGTATGCACAGTGAGCCTCTTCTGCCCTTGTGCTTGGACGCTGCAGCTCAGCAGCTACTCGGATTTGGGGTGTCCGCCATGCAAGGCTGCAGCCGGTCGCGCTGCTCCCGCATTGATGGTCGTTTTGCCAAGCGCAGGGCGCTGTTCTCAGACCCGCCGCGCGTGACCATCCTGCTGGGCGATCAGGCAGACGCGGACTTTTGGGCCACCGTCGCCAAGGAGCACCCCGATGGGTTCGACATCATTCTGGATGACGGCGGTACGCAGACCCCTCTGCCATGAGACAACTACTGGATCCTGTCAGATGTACGGTGCCACAGCCTCCGGGAGAGCACCGGCGGCTATGCCAGACCCACCAGCTCGAAGGAAGTGTGGCTCTGTCTGCACAGCAAGGCCTGAGACCGCTTGCTGGCCTGCGCCTTGCAGGCCACAGAATGGAGCAGCAGATCAACACGTTCGATTCCACATGGAACATGCTGAAGCCAGGAGGCGTGTACATCTGTGAGGTGAGCCGGGGCACTCGTGCAGTCTTACCAACTCAAAGAGCACGACTCTGCACTCCCTGTGTGTGCAGTCCTGTGGACACTACCCAGGTAGTTGCATGCAAGCGCTGCATTGGCGCGCTGGGCACCTGCCCGTCATCTAGTTTCTGGTCTCGTACAAATGGTCAGCTCATCCATGCGATGTAGGATACGGCAACTTCGATGGACTTTGTGGGCCTCAAGAGCAACATCCACAAAAACCCTTTCGGAGGTATTGCTCCGAGCCAGGCTGTCGCATGTTTTACTTGCTGGGACTGGGTCCGCACAATGGAGTCCTGATGTGGCATGGCGTGCATACTTGTCGCAAATCCAACGCATCATATGCTGACATGCTGATGCAGGTGGTTATGGCAAGAATGGCACCTGGCATGAGTATGCCAAGGGTCTGACCGACTATGTCCAGGGTACGTGTCAAGCACCGGCTGTTGGCTCGATCACCTGTTGCTCTCGTTGACACCAGGTTTCTTGCACTCAGCAGCTGTTGGGTGGCCACCCCTGCAGGGCACTACGTAGCCAAGGAGCTGCACCCAGACTTTGATCCGGCCGGGTGGAGCAAGTCCGTGATGTCAGTCGCATTCTATGATCAGATGGTTGTCCTGGTGAGATGCGCCAGCTCCCTCTACACGTTTTGCTGCATTGCACCGCCACTCTTAGTCGCCGGCAGCCTGAGCAAGCCACCTGGCGACAGTCACTGCGCGCTGCCATGGGCGCTCATGCCCATCTTGGACAGTGGCCATCAACGTCCCGTGCCATAGGCCACCCTCGTGAGATGTGTTGCTGTGCAGGAGAAGGGGGTCCATCACCAGGCTAAGTCTTCCCGCCATGGCACCTTCAGGATCCCGTACGGCTCAAGGAAGTTGGACCCAAAGAAGCTGGAGACATTCCAGCAGCAGCTGGATGACTCTCTGAAGACACAATAGTTGCAAGGGGCTGCTGAGCATTTAGTTGTAGCGCTGTATGTCATGCCAGCTGGGTTGGCAGAGGTCTCTGTACCGTGCATCGTGATGTCACCAGTTGTTCACAGGTCTCTTGCCGCTGGGTTGGCAGCAGCTGTTGCCATATTCCTAGTATACGTACAGTTGCTGACGAAGTGACAGAGGCAGACCGATATAACTTAGAACAAGTGCCAAAGGCTGGCTCTATGGACCAGGCTTGACGTAGTGCCAACTCATCATTGTCTCTGTTGCGGCTTGGCCTTTGCTGCTTGCTGTTGGGACTCGGCCTTTGCTTGCCTCTGCTGCGCCTTAGCCTCTGCTGCTGCAGCGGCATTCTCTGTAGGAATCTGCCACTTGGTGCGGTCGCCACCCATCGGGATTGTCCCTCCCTTCCAGTGCCACACAAATGTGCCCATGTGCATGCACACCTTGGCCGGCTTGCCCCGGCTGGGGTGCTGGCTCCTGGTGTACAAATCCTGCATGACGATGGCTCCACGCTGAGAATGCAAAATTACTAAGCTGGTATTCAGCACTGGTTCCTGTTTCAGATGCTGCATTGCCTGTGCTGGATCACGTGCTCACTGATTCCTGCTTGAACAGCCGGTTTGAGGGGTCAAACAGGTGGTCTGCGTCATATGCCCAGTGCTGTATAGCTCGCCGCACGCCAAAGAAAAACCCTGCAAAGGTTTGCAACTTGACACGGTGGTGCTTAAACTCGGCAATGTGAAATGGTGCACTTCTTTGCATCGTTTGGCAGTCGGGTGTGAAGTCCACCTGAGAAGCCTGGCTTCTTTTCGTGGATCTCCTTCTCCTCCATCACAGCCGATGCTCCCACACACCCTGCCGTCGTCAAGGCATCCTGGGCATGAACACAAGGTGTTTCACTGTTACGCACCCTCGCATGCATGTCAGCAGGCTGTGCATCCATTACTAGGTGCAGTGAGGTATGCGAATGAAACGTGCAACACAGCCTGCGAGCAATGCACCTGCACACGGCGGTAGTTGAGCGGCCTGTTGACGAATGTGTCGCCGGCCTTGGTGAGGTTGAGCAGCGCCTCGAAGCCCTCAACATCGCCCCAGTAGCCCTTGCCCTTGACCGTGGACTGCGGTGTGATCAGGTCACAGTCGCCACCTGCAGGCATGTACGTATTTGAGTCTGGGTGAAAGGTGTCAAATGCCGGCATATCATGGAAAAGGGTGTTTGCAGCTAGGTCGAGTACAAAGGAGTGTCTACAGCTGGGGCAACACGACAGGAGATGTTCGACGGCATAACAAAGGCCACGCCAAATGACCCACCCTCTGCTGTCATGGCGTGCGCAAGCGCATCTATGACGCCGTCCGGCACCAGGACATCGTTGTTGACAAAGAAGAGCCACTCGTGCTCCGTCTTCAGCCACAGCCTGTATGCCTGCAGGTTGCCACGCGGCTGTCATGAAGCTGTGGCATGTGCAAACTCAGATCGCATCTTGTCAGCCACACCCAGCAGACTGTCCACAGATTGACTTGCGTGTGAAGCATGCCAAACGACAGCGGCAATGCCCCACCAGATTCCAGTTGTACGTCACTCCCAGCCGTTCTGGCGGTGCCGTCATCCAGATGCCATACTCCCGCAGCAGCTTTTGCGTGGAGTCGGTGCTCAGCTCGTCCACAAACTGCATTGCACCGGGCTGCTGTAGAGCCAAGCACCAACCCGGTTGCTGACTTCAGGGTCAAGAGGACAGGTCATGGCACATTCTGCCCAGCGCACACTCAAAAGTGGGCCGCCCGCCATGGCTGCATGGCCAGCACACTCACCAGCAACTCAGTGGCGTCTCTGTTGGCGGTGAGCGACTGCAGCATCAGCTCCGTCTTCGGCCAGACGTTGGCCGTGGCGACGGCGAGCAGTGAGCTCGCCGTCGTCTTGCCCTGCTGCTGCGTGCTGCTGCCGCCGCCGGGCCCGCCCTGGTCATGCGCACCGCTGCCTGTACTATCGTCCGCCTGCAGTAGACCACCATCACATGTACGAACAAGCACTGAAGCGGTGGACCAACTGTCGAGGTTGCTGCGGGCTGCCTGAGATGGCTATGAGGGGCGGAGTCCATGACATGCACAGGGCAGCAGGCACCAGGGGCAACGCACCTGCAGCGACCGCCGGGTGCCATTCACGGCAGCCTTCTGCTGCGCTGCGGCGCGCCTAGTGAGGGCGAGGCGCTGCTTCCGCAGCTTGATATCTGCTGCCGCCATCGCCTCTATCCTTTCTCGCACCTGCACGCGATCATGCGACGTTTGTACTGTGTATCACAGGCGCTGGGTCTTGTGGCATGCAGGCCTCTGGCACTGCATTGCCGCAGGGATACACAGTACCAACTTGCGCTGCCCCTGATGCACAATGCACACAGCTGAATTGCCTGCATGTGAAACCCACATTGGCTGCGCAGGCTGGCCAGCCCACGTCCAGGGACGGGGATGTCGTGGCTGCATCATCTGTGGCGTCCCCTACATCCTCCGAGGGGGCTGCCACCGCAGGCGTATTCTGCGGCAGGCTGGCGGACGATGCAGCAGAGGCCCGTCTGGGCCGTAGGGAGCCGCTTGCCTGCACTCAGACCCAAGACCGTCATCGGCTGTCTGATCCTGTTGAACACAAAGCAGGGCCTCGTGCTGCGCTGCCAATTTTGCAGGACCAACCTGCGAAAGATTGACGATTGCGAGCCTGGGCGGGTCCAGCGACAGCCGCAGCAGCAGCCCCGCCGCGAATGCGAGGCACAGCAGCATGGACCACATGACGACGGGCGGCAGCAGTGGCCCACGGTCGCCACTCGGCCGCATCCTTTCGCTGGTCACTTGGCAAATATGCACTTGGCAGGCATGCACTTGGCTGCTGTGCACTGCCAGATCTCATCCATGAGTCATGACCGGCGCCCTGCACACGGTTCGGACACCGTCTTCAGAGTTGCATGAGTGTGCAGGCACACTCTTGCAGATGTATATAGCGCGCGACTGACATGCGACCATGCGGGTGGCCGCCCAGTTGCACATGCTGGAGCGTTGCAAGTGCATTCAACAACGTTTGCAGTTGCTTGAGTGTACCTGACCGCCACTACTGTTGGTAAGAACTGTACATGGGCGGCCCGCTGCCTGCAGTTCTGTTCAAAAGCAGATGGTGGCCCTGTCACAGATCAACGTCCATTACCGTCTGCAGCTGTCGACCAGATCAAGCCTGTATCAACACCAAAGCAAGTGTTGCGTCACGCCTGTCACAGTGGTTGAAGGTGCAGACCGTTGCCTCTACTCATCAACCAACAAGCTTGTCCGATCTCCACGGCCTCAATCGCACGTCTGGTGGACCTGATCGTCAAACGGTGAAGCTGCAGATGATCTGCTATCTGCCATCCGATCAGAGCGTCACACCCGTCCGAACAACGGCTTGAGAGTGTGTACCTGGGACTACAGTGTACACAGGGTTGCATAGTACCAAACCCTGAATCGTGACATGTTCATACCGTGTCGTACAGGCCGAATGCCTCCCGCCGATGTCCCGCCGTTACACATTTGTGCGACAGTTCAGCGCTCACTGAAAGGCGCCCAGAGTGCCGCGTTGCCCAACGCTACTGCTGGATCCTCAGAAAGCTGACTTGTGACCTCATTGCTTTGTAGCAGTGCTTTTCGCCGCGACAGCTGCTGAGCGTTTCCCCCGCAACGGCAGCCAGTGGCATGCCGCAGGTCCTGCTTGGTGGCAAATTGCGTCGCACCAGCTCCCTCAGAAGCCACGTAGTCCTGATCACTCTCGCAGTAGATGGACGGCGGTCTCAGTGATGGTTCACAAGGCAGCGACCATGCATCAGCATTACCTGCCTGGTGCCTGTCAGCGGTGGAGCTCGCCGGTGCAGCTGACCGTGGTGCTCGGAATGCTGGCCATCATTGGCTCCATGCTGGCAGCTCTTGCGTCGCGTGGGCGGCCCCAGCTCAACTGGAGCACAACAGTGTCGCTGCCCACGGGTAATGAATGCGCAACAGCTCGGTCCAATAGACACAGAGAAGACTGTAGACTCTTATGCGGGATGGCAGCGAGCACACTACACGTTGTACTCGCTGAGGGTGCCGCGCTGCAAGCTGCATGTTGTGCATGTCACGTCGCTGTAGCACTGCCAAACCTGCGCCATTCTCAGCACGCGTCTGATGCTTCACAGGCTCGCACAGGCATACTGCAGTATGCGGCGGGGGGAGGTGCCACCCACAGCTGCTGCAAGATCCAGTCACAGCCCCGGGGCACTACCTTCAGGTAGCAGGCGGCCTGCTGGCAGCGGTGGCTGGTGATGTCGCCGCCGCCGGCGGCGCCGACGCAGCAGAGCCCGAGCTCCACATCTGCTATGCGGCAGAAGGAGGTGAGGCTGCAGTATGCAAGGGGCAAGAGGAGACAAACAAGCCTCCCTGTCCTGTCCGATTGGATGAGCGCACTGTGCATGTGCACAGCTGACTGCAGGTTGCCATTGACATTGCCAGTTCACTGGGTGCCAGGCCTCATCAACCAGCACAGCTGCCACTGGACTGCACTCGCGATGGCAGTGGCGTTGGGTGCCAAGCGGCTGGTACTCATGTCATGCTGCAACCCTGCTGCTTGAGCCACAAAATGATGACCAGCGTGCCAGTGCTCCTGATGCAAGCCTGTAGTAGACAGATCACTATAAGGCTTCCCCCTTGCGCATCTGCAGATCATGCCGCCAGCAAGGCAACGAGCCAACTGGGCAGCTCAGGTGAGCCACGTGGCCTTGCTTTCAGCACCTGTGGCATTGCTGGAGTGAGCCAAGTGTGGGCAGTGTTATGGTTTGCAGCAGTGATGATGCTCGTCCATGGCTGACGCCCTTAACCTTGCTTGCGCCCCACAGCAAAACACTACCTGGGAGCATGACCCGCTGGATGGCACCTGGGACATTGCACTTTTGCGGCGCTATGCTGCCAGTGAGCTCCTTGCTGCTTGCATGCGGATTCAATACCGGCCTTTGTGATCAGGCTGGCAGCATTCCTTCCTGTCTGGTCAACTCCCCCTTCGAGGAATCTTCTACCCGCTTGGTACCATGTCAGTCGGTTGTGTTGCAGGGAGACAATTTCAGGTAGAAGTGACGCCGGCAACGTTGCCGATCAACCGGAATCCGCGGGGCACACATAAACCCTGCACACGTGACAGCTTCGAGTCACTCGGCTTCCAGGAGTCCGAGGTGTGAGTGTGCTGCCGTGCTCACTGAGCACTGGATGCACCACTGGTGAAGTCGAGCTCAGGTGCCGTGACATCATGTGACTCATAAGATATTTGCGTGTCATTCAGGTGGTATACATCCCACCCATCTCCAGGAAGTTGCGATCGCCGTCATACTTTGTACGGGTCGTGCAGCAAAGCGTCCAGAAACACTTGGTGCGCTTGGTGGGCTATGCAACTTAGGATGATCGCCTGCTTGAAGCTGTTGACCCTCAAACTCAATGGTTGGTCGTCAGATGAGCTGCTGTCCATGGGCAGCCCATGGGCAGCCGCTACAACACTGTTGACATCAGGATCGACTCGGCTTCCCATGTCCATTGCTTCCTCAGGAAAATCTCGCTGCAAACGGCACCCAGCAAGCGCCGAATGCACCGAAGGATGCAAAAACAGCGGCAAAAGCCAAGCCAAAGCCGAAGGCGAGAGCAAAGGCACGTGCCAACGGGGGTCCAGAGCCGAAGGCCATCACGCGGCGGCTGGCGGCAGCCGGCAAAGCCTCAGCGGCTGACAAACCGCCAGTGCCCAAGAAGCTGCTGCTGGCGATGCCAACGACCCTGCTGGCCCTGCACAGCATCGGGGAGCCTGTGATGACAGAGGTGAGGGCCGCAAGAGGGAGGCACACGCCGTTGAGCATGCCGTTGAGCACTTGCTGTGCATCAGATCCGTTGCTCACTTGCACGCAGGCAGCCATGAACCTGCAGTTTGCCCCTTATCTGCGGCTCATCGCGGACCGTGTGATCGGTACATGGCATCATTGCTTGCATGGCTCAACAGATGCTGCATCCTGCAAGTACACTGTTACCGCCCCTGCACTCGGGTTGCATTTGCTGGTGCTGCAATGTGGATCTGTGATGTACGCCACCAAACATTTTGCAGAGGACTTTCTGGAGCAGCACTCTGCAACACGCTTCAATGGCATGCATCTGCGCATCGAGGCTGATGCCATCCAAGTGTAAGTGACCCAGCTGCAGGCAACCATGCAGTGCAACCGGTGTTGTGGGCTTGCTCTGATGCGTGTGCTCACCTGGTCAAATGCTCCATGTCACAGAGGTTTCACGCACGATGCAGGGGTTGGGTGCAGCACCATGGTGGCCTCAAAGCACTATGGAAAGCCTATTCGGAGGCCCTGGCGAGGACAACAGGGAGCGCCGATATCCCCTTGGTGCACATTTCCTGCCCTGTAGCACCGCTTTGCTCGCAGCATAGCTGAGCCACTCTCAGGGGATGCCATGCTCGCGTGAAGGACAGCACAACCGTGTAGAGGCCTTTGGACCTTGCTGCAGTTCGTGGCGTCGGGCATCTTTGCCGACAACGACTCGTCTGTCGTGCGAGAGAGCCTGGCAGGCGACATTGGACCGGTGGTGGAGAAGACACCCTACCTCAGTGCGTGTGCTGTGCAAAAGTGCCATGCGTGCTCTGGGTGCTCGCATCAGCACCCATTGTCGCCTCCTTCTGTGCGCTGACGCCTGCCATTTTCGGTGGAACAGCTGAGGAGGAGCTGAGGTGGTTGCGCCCCGAACAGCTGGGAGCAGTTGACTTTCTGATCCTGGCCCAGTCCCAGGTATGTGCGAGTGACGTTCGCCAGTGACGTCGGAGCGCAGGCCCTCACATATAGCCTAGCTGCATAAGCACACTGACGGCAGCTGCTATCTCCCCTGCAGACTTTCGTGGCCTTTGACCACAGCACGTTCTCGGCAAGTCGGCCAGCTCCACCTGAATGAACCCTAAATGAACGTGTTCCGCACATCATGTTTGCTGTACCAGTGCCGGGTCTGATCCAAACAACGCCTGCTGCATTCAGGTGTTTGTGCCAGAATTCCAGAAACTTAATAGGATACCTGCCGAGCCTCCGCAGTGCGTATTTGGCCATGCCTTATGTGCAGAGGCCAACACGACGGTGAGACGTTGGCAGTTTGAGTGTCCGGGAAACTTCGTTGACATGCACACACACTCTATGCTGTCAAATCAATGACTCAACCAAGCAACAGCCCTTGCATCCTCCTGCAGGAGGACATGATCAGCGCAGGGTTCATGTTTGATAATTATCCGAGGCAGACATGATGCACAGGGCAGGCGGCTGGCTGCACATCTCAGTATGGCGGTTGCTGTGCTGCCCAAGCGGCAGCAAGCCATTGAAGTATGTGTATGTGTATGTGCACGCTCGTCTGCGCGGTCGGTGGCAGCCGATAGATGCATGTGTGCAGCAGCTTGCGGAACAGCCAATCTGTGCTCCATGCACTGGCTGTCGTGATTCGAGACCTCGTTTAGTGTCTTGGGTTTTATGAACAGGGGGGTCTGAAAGCTGCTGTTTCAACAGGCTGGGCGGTGAGGACTCATTTGTCCTTGGCAAGCAGTATGCACACTACACTGTCTGCATCATCAGAGTTGCGTGATTCGAGCATCCTGAAGTTGGTGCATACACATCTTCAGTCCGAGCATTGCGTGCTGCTGCCCTGGACTCTACATCATGAGCAGCGGTGCTGCGGTGGGTGCCCAAAGGGAGCTCGTGATGCGGTATTGGAACATGTTTGATCGGACCGGAAGGTTTCCCCCATTCCCATCTGGTGCATGCATTCTTCGATGCATTGTGCGGACACGCACTGCGAGTTCTGTATTGTTGCACGTCAGGCAAGCTAGCTGTTGTATACTGAAAGGCATCCGGGCGCGCTCGGCGTGCGCTGGCGGCAATGCGGTGAACTGCCGATCGGCTCAACAGCTACTGACATTTGAGAGGTGATTGCGATCAGTTGAGCCGCGGAGTTCAGTGTTGCAGCAGCTCCGACCTTGGATGTACCCGCGTTCGCATCCTGAAAGTGGCTGCTGACTGGCGTTTGCGGCTGCGGCCAGACCCTTGCTGAGAGCTGTACAGTGGGGGCGCCCTGGGCTGTCCGCCGCTGGCACAGCCATGCCAGGCGGTAGGGCCGGTGGAATTAGTGTGGGAGGCCGTACCGTGATGGTCGTCAGCTTCGCAGCAGCCACAATCCTCGCACTGATCAGCGTTAGTCGCATTGACACTGGATGGTGCGCTGCGCCACATGCACCATGCCGGCTTGGACTGTGCATCGCACCACCCAAGCAGATGCTTCCAGTACGATGAATCCATCGGTATCGTGGATGGTGCATGCTGTGTGGCCGTATTATTGGCTCATCGTGCACGCAGGGCCAGGCATTCGGACTGGGTGCCCAGTCGCAGTGTACAGCAAGAAGATCACAGCCTCGGCAGCATGTCAAAACTCCCCAGAACCGCAAGGTCACTGAAAGTGGACACCACAGCCAGCGGCAGATGCGGCTCTCAGTACTTTGCCTTATGCTTAGCAGTGAAGAACAACCATATGTACATCAGGGAGTGGATCGCACATCATCATGCAGTAGGCGCAGGTATGGGTGTGCTTCTGCTGCTGGGCATGCCACTGCTGCTGGAGCTGCATGTGCCTCTGACCTGGCTTGACGGGCAGCTGCAATGCAAGCAGGCAAGATGTATATATACGACACAGGCAGCTTCGTTCCTCTGAATGATACAGTGCAGGTGCGGAACAAACTCCGCACAGTGTCATGGTGCTGTTGGTGGTGCCCTGTTCGGGTTATCTCAGCATGTGCATAGCAGGTGGGAGCTGTGCACCTTTGGTGCACTGCAGGATCACATTGATTCGGGGCTTGTGGAATACATCTATTGGCAGCCCGACTTTGGCAACGGCACCGTTAGGTAAGCGTATGTTTCCAGGCCCAGCTGGATGGCTTGTAGCCGCTGGCTGCATGCTGCCCAACGTAGTAGACTCATAGGATATGGACCATCTACTGCAAAACTCACGGCACATGTGCCGCGCTGCAGGAGGTTCCCTCAGCAGGATATCTACAGAAACTGCCTGAAGCACTACCGGGAGCGGCATCAGTTCATTGGCTTCATTGACGCTGATGAGGTGCTCCCTCCATCGCGCAGGCATCCTCACACGAGACATTAGTGCTGCTTTGCCGTGACATCACATGGCACGCATCGTGCAGGCATTGCATGCAATGGCTATCCACACAATGTACCTGAGCGTGCTCATTCCACGGTGCAGTTTCTCATCCCCAAGTGGGGCAATGACAGCGTGGCGGGTTACTTGAGGCACATGCAGGTGGGCACCTGCGTATTGTCCACATCGAGTGCACACTTTTCGTACGCTTCACCTGCGCATGTCTGCATGCTCCATCGTGCTGTTTTACACCTATCTGCTTTGTTTGGTGGCTTCCAGGCATTCGGTCCGATTGGTGGTCTGGTCGTGAACTGGTGGGTCAGCATGTGCACGTGCCAGATCTGCGCTGTGTGCTCAGCAGATGGACACTTGTTCACGATTGCATATTCGATGTACCGTGCATTGGTCAAAAGCAAACTCTCGTTTCCACACTCCAGGGTCATCTTTGGGCCGTCAGGACACAAGACACGACCCAACCAGGGAGTCTTGCAGGTGTGCGGCAACAGATGGCTGCTGTAATACGCACCCACAACATTGCAGCATGTGTTTGAAATCTTGGCTGTGAGCGCAGACATGTGTGATCAAAATGTTGACCATACCTTGTGCCTTGCAGTCGTACACACAGTGCTGGAACCGCACCAACATGCATGCGATCCACATAAAGAGCATCGTCAACACCGATCTGGTGGCAGATGCTGGCAGGTGCGGACTCATACTACAGCTTGCAAGGGCCCATTCTCAGCAGGTTCAGCTCCTCAGCACCATTCGCATGGTTTCTGACCAGGTTTGTGCCGGCTTCTGCCTTTGCAGCACGCCTCACGAGTTCAGCTACGAAAACGGCACGTATCCTGTCAATGAGCACCACTATCGCTGTGGCGGCCCAAGGTGTCTCGCGTCAACTACAGACAACATCGCTCTGCACCACTATGTGACAAAAAGCGAGGAGGTGAGGCGCTGCCGCTGCTGCTGCTGCTGTTGCGCAACCTCTCAGGCTGGGCTGCAGCTGCTGTGATAGTGTTGCACAGCTTTTCAGCTGAAGCAAGTTGCTGCTGCAGGATTACCGGGCGAAAATGGCTCTGGGCAGGTAATCATTTGATGTTGATGACCCCAGCCCCTGACTTGAGCCAGCAGGCATGTTGGCTGCGTGTTCACTGTTGCTGTTAGCAAGGTCTGGCTTCTCTCCGTGCAGTGCGATGGGCAATCACAAGAACTTCACGTTCTTCACGATGATCAACGAAGGGGCGACAGAAGAGTGCACAGACGGCCTGCGATGGGGACCCTATACATGATGTGCAGTGGTGATTGGGAGTCGGTAGGGTCAGGCTGACCACCTGATGAAGTATCCAAGTGACCCGGGGAGTGGTGCCAGTTGGCGCTCCTGCTGCTTGTCGCTCTCCACATTTGGACCGCAGGTGCCACACGTCAGTAACCGTGACGGCGTGATGCGATGAACTGTGCATCTGTGGTGGCCACTGCAGGGGCTGCTTGCTCAGGATGGCATCTTGTTGATGTCTGCTGTGGTTTACGTTTGTTCGAAGCTTAGGAGGTGATGACGGTGAATGCGTGTGTTATGTATGTTCAGAGCCTGATGTCTCAAATGCTGTTGTACCAGGGTTCGTGCGGTACATCATCTAATCAACCGTCAGGGCGCTCTGCTCGGGCCACGAAAGCTAAGCACATGCGTCCCAGCAATGATTCAACGTCACTTCCAGCGTCACTTCCATAGCTACCATATCTCATCTAGCGGAAGGGAGCTGCCCACAGCATCAGGCCTGCCACATCTTGGGCCCTGCTCCCCTCATTGCTGGCCACTGGCCTCAGGCGACGCAGAATGGCGCCGGTTCTCAAAAGCAGATACAGAGCGCTCAATAGCTGCATGCCGCAGTAGAGGAAGACCAGAGCCTGCTCACGTCAAAACAGCGGAGACCTGGCGGCGGGACTGCCCACATGGCTGCAGTGGGACCCGCGGGGTGGTGCCGCATCATGTCTCGACCTGCTCCACATCCGCTGATGCTTGGGCAGTTTTGGGCGCCAGGTGCCATGCCGCACGCCCCCCGGCGTCTGCATACTCGCAGATGTGCATCGGTTAGCAGCGAGAAGGCCACCAGCATGTGCGTGTGCAGCCGAGAGTGATATCACAAAGTCAGCAGCAAGCAGCACGGAATGGCAGCGGCTGGGGCGCACGGCACCAAAACTGCGGGTACAATAGCCACACCTGTCGGCAGGGTGGAGCCCTTAAAGTGGTACACGAAGACGCCGGTGTGCATGCACAGCTTTGCACGGTGGCTGAGTGTGGGGTCCGTGCTGCGATCCAGCAGGTCCTGGATCACACGGAAGATGACGTCAGCAGGCGAGACCCTCAGCAGGCGGGAGCGCTCGTTTGAGGGGAGTGGTCACGATGTCATTAGGTGGTGAATACAGATATAGACAGGCAAATGGCCGAATCAAGCAGCATCCACGGAAGGCAACTACAGCAAAGCTCACCTGCTCCTGCCCGAAATTCCGATAGAACTCTGTCGTGTTGAACAGGTTGTGTTTGTCATACGCCCACTCCTGAATGCTGCGACGGACGCCGAAAAAGAAACCTGCACCGCAGCACGGCATGTGCTGTCCGACTCCACATAGCGATCATTCGATCGTTCTGGCGAGCACGGCAGAGCGTTGCACTGTTGCCACAGCCCAGCCCTGCTATCGGTCCTGCAGGGTCAGCATTACGCCACCTGAGAAGCCTGGACGGTCTTCATGCAGCCAGCTCTCCTCCTTGACCGCCAGCTTCCCCACACACCCGCCCTGCTGCAGAGCCTCCTGCGGCACCAACAAGCGCAGGCTGGGGAGCAGGCAGTGGGGGATGCCGCCCAGGGGGGAGCGTCAGCGGGATAGGATGTGCACACTGACAGGTGTAACAAAGTAGCGATATGATGCACAGCTGGGACTTCAGCAGTGTTAGTTATGAGGCTGCGCTTGTTGTATCTGAACAGCTGCTGCACCATGCACCCCATTTCTCCCCTGGAGGTGTGCCTCTCCACCTGCACACGGCGAAAGTTGAGCGGGCTGTTGACAAAGGCGCTGCCGGCGTCGCTGAGGTTTAGCATCAGCTCCAGGCCTTCCACTGGGCCCCAGTAGCCCTTGCCCTTCACAGTGGACTGCGGCGTGACCAGGTCGCAGTCGCCTCCTGGACAGTCGGACACACGCGCAGTTTCCAGAGCCCGATCTTGGACACCGACAGTATCTCTCCGTGATGCAGGACCCTGAAGCAGCAGCCAGCACATGACACAATAGGCTCCTGACGAATGCACTGCCCAGGCCTGCGTCACAGCTTGGTGATGGCCTCCATGCACACCAAGCACACCGGACTGTGCCACGATACACGCATCTCGCTCACGTTTTGGCGACATGGCCTGCGAAAGGGCATCAATCGCGCCGTCCGGCACCAGCACATCGTTGTTCACGTAGAACAGGTACTCGTGGTCCGACTGCAGCCACAGCCTGTAGGCCTGCGCGCCAGATGTGCACCACTTCAAACGTTTGTGTGACCAACGGGAATCAGCAGCAGAGTGGCGGTGCATGGTAGGTGCTGGGCACATGTGCTGTGCCAGGTACGCATCCTGCTGTGTTGCAAATTTCAGATTTCGGCGGCGCGTTCTGGAGGCCACCGTGATCCAGGTCGGCGTGCAAATTGACTGGGGCTGTCAAGGGTGAGCTTGGCTGAGGGTGCGGGTGGCGGCAGGGTCATGAGCAGCTCACGATGTTCCAGTTGTAGGTGACGCCCATGCGCTCCGGCGGGGTCACAAGGCGGACGCCATACTGGTGCAGCCGCTGCGGCGTCTCGTCGTCGCTCAGCTCGTCGATCACCTGCAGGCACCCGATAGTATATGGCTGATAGGCAGCATTCTGATGGGTTGTCTGCATTTGAAGATCGAAGCCTCTGACCGCTACCCGATCAAGATGTGAAGCCCCTGCCAGGCTGCCCTCCGGCGAGGGCACGCGACACAGCATGCCCAACTCTGGAGGCAGTATGGTCGTGCTGCTTCAGGGGAGGTGCACGGGAGCACAACGGTAGCAGCAGCAGCGCCCACCAGCACTTCGAAGGCGTCGCGGTTGGCCGTCAGCGACTGCAGCAGCAGCTCCGTCTTGGTCCAGACGTTGGCCGTCACCACCGCTATGAGAGCAGAGGGCCCTGACCTGCGTCGCTGCCGCCGCTTCTCGACGTGCTCCTGCCACGTGTCCATAGTCGCGATGCCCTGCGCAATGGCGGCAGCATTTGATTGATTGGACACGCTTCTATATCGGAATCCTGGTGAAACTAGGCCCGGGGAGCTGAACATCCTGCCTTCCACGTCTCAACAATGCCACATCGCGGTCGGGAAGCGCAGAAAGCAACAGAAATGCAGCCTCGACTCTCTGGAAGGAACACGGTGCAACAGCGCATGCAGCCTCACAGGTGGCTCTGGAGCAATTTTTGGTCGCCGCTTTGGCCGCTTTGCCTGCGCCTTTGCACTTTTGCGCCCCTTCTTACTGCCCTTGGCAGCGCTGCCAGCCTTGCGGCTGCTGCCACCATCAGCAGCGGCCGCGGGCTGACCGCCAGCTGCCTCCACCTTGCTGTCGCCTTTGGTACTGCCGCCGCTGCTGTCGCTGTTGCTGAGTAGCTGTGCGGCTCTGCTGCCGCCGCTGCCATCTGCTGCCCCGCTGCTGCGCTCCTTCCACCCTCCGCCGCTGTCCTGCCCGTCTGCTTCTGTCTGCACACAGTGCAATCGTCCGGTGTGGGCTCATGCCCGAATGCACTGTGCACACGCCTTCGCAGGCGACCACCCTCTGCTGTTCTACATGCCTGGCTGAGTGCACTGCCAGTGCAGCCTCCTGCAATGCAGCAATGTTGAACCCAAGAAGCTGCAGCTGTTACCTGCAGAAGGTGCCGCCGCCGTCGCTGCTCCTCGCCAGCGCGCCAGCCTGTGAGCGCCTCGTCAAGCCTGGCCATGTCCTCTATCCGGGCCCGCGCCTGCCAGCAGCGCTGGAGCCTCAGTCTACTTGCGGCACTTCCAAGAGCAGCTCAATGAGCCATCTGGAGGCAAGGGACGAAAGAAGCCGCTGCGCAATGGACGCGTCCTCTCACCCCTTGGATGCAGTCTGGCCATCCGACCGCCGAGGCGCCGTCGATCTGCAGCATGTCACACGCCAGCAGGCTTAGACTTGTCCTGCTGCGGGCATGTCGTACAATAGTGGCCATGCAGACGGATGTGATCATGACTGATGTCACAGCTGTGGCAGTTGGCATCCTGGAGCCCACACAGAAGCTGGCGCTGACTCACATGCAGGGGGCTGCGCAGTATGACCCGCTGGGAGCCCTGCGACCAGTGCACCGTCAGCGCCAGGCCGACGGCCAGGGACAGGACCAGGATCCAGCGCAGCGCCACGGGCGTCGCTCTGTAGGCCGCACCGGGCGACAGGCCTTTGGCTTCGCATCGCATGTCACCGCCGCGTGCGGCCCCCAGCGTGGCCAACCCCGCTGGCCGTTCGGCCGCCCCCCGCCAGCGGGCACAGTATGAAAGGGTTGTTGTGCTGAATACCTGCGTGTGCAATGCAGCAAGCGCCTGGGCAGGGTGTCTGCAACGACCCAGGCAAACATGCAGCATGCATGTGGGAGTAGCAGCCATTTGCATGGCTTCCGGTGCCCACCCTTGCCCAGGCGATCCCTGATCAGGATCGGCAGCGAAAGAAGGTGTCCACGCCCCACCCGTCCGCCCTGCTGCGACGGTCTGTCTTGCACGATCTGGGTGCTACTGATGGCTGTCCGCTGGCATCGTGTGCAGCCAGCAAACACGATGATGTTCGCCGTGTGCGTGTCCAGTGGATCGACCTATCGCAAGCTACAACGACCACAGAGCTGCGTCCGGCCGTATGGCAAGACCGGCGGGCTGCAGCCGTTGCACTGCAGCATTGTATTGTCGGTTGGCTCCCAGTGATTCAGAGATCCGACCCCTTTTCGCGAGGGTCTAAACCCCAGTATCTAATGCCGCCACCACTACCCAGCACTGGGCCTCAGGCTGAAACGTATAGTATGACTTAGTCGACCAGAGGATGAAGGCAGATGACTTATACATCGCATGACTGCTAGTGTCATGCTACCAAGCTGCGTAGCTGCCCCACCAGCCAGAGGCAATAATGCAAATTAACTGGCGGATCTGTTGCTTCGCCTTGCCATGGTAGGCACTTCGCTGTCCAACAGAATCATGCAAAGCAGCTGCAATTGCAAGGCACCACGCCCATGCTGAGTCTTCCCAAAGCTCCTGTTCTGTGTTCTGACGAAGCCCGCGAAGCACCATAGTGGCTATGAAACAATAGTTCAAACGATAGACACTACGCCGCCTTGATACGGTATGGTGGAGATAGCATCCCATGCTGACGCTGAATACAGCCATCGTAATCCGCCACGTGCTTATCGCAGGCTGCGGCAGCTCACGTGTCTCCACGCTCGAACGCGTCGAAGATGACCCCCTTGAACAGGTAAGGCCCCTGCACATGGAGCAGGATAACATACCCTGCCGTTTGTGAGGGCCCATTTCGAACTGTTCACCTTGGCACTTCTGCTTGCAGAGACCACCGTCAAAGGGTGCACTGTCGCAGCCAGCAGCACAGCGCTGTGTTGGTTCAAGCTGGGAGCTGAAGTTTGGTTGGCTCACGATCGGGATGAGCTGCGAGCAGGGTAAGTCGCCGAACACGCAGATTGCCTCCTTGACGGGGAGGTGGTGCAGCTTCCGGAACTGGTGCAGGAAGATGGAGAAGGACGACCGGTTGAAGAGCACCAGGCGCTGCAAACGGCACACACCGCCCAAGTCAGTTGGGACATCGTCGGCACATATTAGGCACAGACCACAGGGTCACCAAGCAGGGTGCCCAGTGGCTGTGGTCGCAAGCAGATGGTCGGCTTCCATGACTGGTAGGTGCGCTGACCACGCTAGCAGAGCTGCACATGGTGCATACATGCGCATGCACTTGCACCATGGCAACTAATCCCTCCACGGCGTGAGGATATCACAGGCGACTGAGCGCACGACAGGTGCGACCTGGTTTACTCTCAACAAGCGCCAGTGGCAGCAGTCTCACTCCGGCCGGCGTGCTCATTCAGACGCTCACCTTGGCCCGTGCAAGCACTAGGAAGTCGATCACTGCCAGCTGCCCCAGACTGAGCGCCCTTCGCTCCTTCTTCCCTGCAATGCCAGCAATTGTGCGAGCATGGATGTGAAATGTGGATGACTGCGGCCGAGGAGGCCGGCTGGCACCCGCCACATGCATGTCTGAAGATGCAGCGATGCACGGGCGTGAACGTGCATGTCTGCCATGCAAATGCATGTCTGCCATAAGCAGCAGGGGTCGTGCAGTGCGAGGCCTGGACCTCGGCTGGCGTCTGTCCGGCTGCAATACCGTGTGCGCCAGGGAGATCAGACTGGTTGCTGTGGGTGCAGCCCTGGACCGACTCACGTAGGAAGGGCGTCTTCTCTACGATGTTGGATGCCGCGTCATGGCCGAGGCGCCCCAACCGCTGCCGCTGGTCTGTTGCGTCCGCATCGTTGAAGATGCCTGATGCCACATACTGCAAGCAGGGCAACGCACGGTCGTGAGGTGAGCTAGTCTTCGAGGCACACTGCTGGGCTGGTGCCCTCCCTAGATATATTCCTCAGGTCTGCTACGGTTGATGAAGGTTGCTTGATGCCATGTGAAGTGCTATGACAGCACAAGGGCATCCTTTGCCTGTGCACGTACCAGTGGCACCGATGCGTTGAACCCGGCGCGCACAGTGGCATTCGCATATGCCTCCCAGACCATGTCAGCGCCACCTCGCTCCTTGAACCAGCCCCTGCAGCACAGGAGCGTTTGAGATGCACTCTGTCCAGGAGTGCAAGCTCGCAGAGGCGCCCGTGCATGCCACTTGACAAGGGCTTCAACACCTCTCGTCCCCCAGCAATTGGGTTGATGGGTGCAGCAAGCCTGGTGACTGGGTCACGGACTGCTGCTGAAGGCCAAACAAAACAGATCAGGGCCCACTCACACTTTCTGCGCGTCCACTTCAACGCGCAGATGCATGCCGTTGAAGTGGGACACTCTGTGCTTCTGAAGAATGTTGGCTGCAGGCGCATAACAAGGGTCGTTATCGCGGTGGACATGATGGTGCGATGCTCAGGGTTCAAGGCGGTGGACCCTCATCTGACCATCCATGCACGACGTCTGCGGGCCACCAACAGGCGCACAGCCACCGCACTGTGTTGTTTGCACGTCTGCGGCGGATTCTTTGCTCACCTGCCACACGCGCAGCTGTTGTCCGGAGCATGGGCGAAAAGTGCAAGTTCATGGCCACCTGCAAGTCATGGCACACGAAATCGTCCGCGGTGGCACATCACCTCGTTGTTGATGATGCACCTGCATGAATATCACCATTATTATGCTTTGCATTGGCGACATCATCATCAGCGTGTGTCCGAAGCAGTGGGGCAGGCCGTGCTATTGCCCTGGTGCATATTTGATGTGCTGCTGCACAATGCATGCTGATGTGGCGGACAGCAACCGTGCAAGTCTAACGCCAAGCACACCGAGGACACAGGCGGCTTTCAGGTGCAGCCAGCGCCAGCGACGTCTGAAGCCTGCTTCAACGCGTGGTGAAGTCTGGGCTGGTAAGGCGAGCACCTCCCTCCAGCTGACGCAGCCCCAGCAACAGCGCTTCATGACGCTGGTCTGTCAGACCATCAATGGTGCCGCAGCAGGGTTTTGGAACACCCACCTCTGTCATGAGGGGCTCCCCCCGGCTTTTCAGGGCCATCAGGTTGGACGCCAGGCTGAGCAGCAGCTGGCGCGGCGGCGGCGTGTTCTTCGGCGCGGGCTTGCCCGCCTTTTTGGCCGCCCGCTGCCGTCGCTTGTCCTGCTTGGCGACCCGCACCTGCATGCAGGGGACCTGGCAACTTGAAGTCCCCCTTGCATCACAGGAGCCCTGTGAGCTCCCTCGTAAGGACCTCCCACAGACCTGCCGACCCTAAGGAGCCTGGCATGAGGCTGTGATTCAGTCGTGTCAGTCTGCTCAGGGGCCAAGCGGCTGCAGGTGCTGCTGCAGTCTTCCAGAGCGGGGCAATGGCAGCCAAGGGTTTAGGTCTGGACACCGCACCGCATGGTATTCGATTTGCTCCCGGACCAGCTCGCCCCAGCTGGGCAGGCTCAGGAACCTGTACTGGACGTGCGGCATGCTGACCACCTGCGCACTGGCACTACAGTCAGTCTACCGCTGTCACTGCAGGCTGTGTCAGTAGCCAGTGCAACAAGATCAGTAGCCGGTGCACTGGGTTGCAACAGGGAGTTCGCAGAGCAGCTGGCATGCTTGCCTCGGAGCGGGTGAAGCCCTGGGGGTTGTAACCGCTGCCGAAGCACTGCTGCGTCGTGTTCGTGGGCATATGGTTGAACGGCAGCTCTGCTGGCGCCGTCGCCACCTCTACGCCCCGAGCTGCGGCCACAAAAGTCAGAGAAGTCACGAGGATGGTGGCAACCATCACCTCACATGCAAGGCATTTGATGGAGGAGTTTGTCCCAAGCGTAGGTCGCATGCCACCTGCTCACCAGCTGCATATCTCGTGAAGGATGCGATGTCCCAGGTGCTCTCCACTGGTGCACCCTCCCACTGCGTCTCTTCCACTGAAGCCCACGTCTTGCGCACCCGAGTGGGGGGCATGATCTGCAAACAAGCGCGCACATAAGCACCCTGTGGACTTGCTAACGCGAGGATGCTAGCCATTGTCAAGGTTCCTGTTCACTATCCTCCAGATCGAGCGGCAGCAACAGCAATGCTCACAATGCCTGTGGCGCCCACTCCAATGGCCATCGCCAGCCCTGCATTGCAGCGGAGCCTGTCAGCAACCGGTCCCTGACGCCCTTGGACTCAATAGCCGGGCAGGTGACACCTAAGTCTGATGAGTGTCAATGTCCTTTCGCACCGACAATATGCCCCAGATGCTGATTGAGTAGTCCGCCCTCTGTGGCATAGCACAGCCACAGCTCTGGTGCTGACGCCGCATCAAGCCCGGCTGCGTCCAGGTAGTGCCCTGGCCGCGTCTCGGTCATGCCAGCCAGCAGCCGCAGCGGACACTCCTCGCCATCGCATATTGCTGAAACTTCGTCTGCGGCTGGTGACATGTGACACATGCAGAGAGCTGGTCATCTGCTCTCGTCGGTGACTCGTTCATCGCTGGGTTTCAACGTCCACCATTGCCTAGGCACCAAGGACGTGTGCACTTTGGTGAGCATGCGCAACTGTCAGCATGCATTTGCATGCAGTGCTCACGCTGTGTCAAAGACGCTTCATCCCGGGACACACGCCAGTCGCCGGAACGAAGGAGAGTCAAGCTGGCAATGGTCAGGGTGCCAAGCAGTAGCGCTGCGATGAAGCGCGCGCTTCTGAATGGAGATCCAGAGCGCTTCTGCTCAGGTGGGTGGCCCTTGGCCATGCCCAGCCCCTACGGATGCTCCGCAGATTACGTCCTGGGCGCATCCGAAGCGAGCTGGCAGCCAATCGGGACAGCGTCGCAGCGGATCCAGTCCAGATCACTGGGCATCAGGCCTGTTTCAACACCCGGTGCATTCGGGGAACGGCAGCTTAGTGACGCAGTTGCAGCGTGTTACACACAGGCATGTTCTGTTAATGCGCAGAGTAATGCGCGATCAACTCTGTGGCTTGACTCTGGAGCTGGGACAGGCGGATGGTACTGTATGAATTACTGACAGCTCATGCCCACATGTCACAGTCTCACAGATGAAGCTAAATCAGGAAAAGTCTGGCCCTGGAAAGAGCATGATCTCCCTGCAAGCACTCTGCATTCTCATCCTAGACGGTTAAACGCCAGCGTGCGACCCAGCATGTGATTGCAGCAATCTGAAATCAAGTTATTGAGCAAAGTGGCCTGCCTCACAATAGCGGACCCTCGAGTTGAGCTGACAAAATACTTCTGATCACAGCGCCGGCGCACAAACCTGCGCACAGCTATCGCACTACACCGTTTTGGTCCGACCACTGAATGAGGGTACTGATGTCTATTGTCCGCGTGTGCCAGTGCGGTAGGTGGCGGCTCCGGATGCAGCGTTCCCATGAGGGCGCGATGGGCACACGGTAAGTGCGCCGCATCTGCGCCTGCCGCTTGAACATCTGCCGCTGCACTTCCGCCAGATTGTATCCCTACGCAAAGCGCGATGAGCGAGATGACCATTCATTGTGGCAAATCACACGCAATGGCCGAGTCCACAAGCAACGAATAGCAACAGTCGACTGACCTGTGGCGCGTGTTTCCTTTTCTTGCGGCTGCGCGTGAACTCCTTGCATGCCGGCGACGGCGCGTGTGGCCGGTGCACCTGCAGGCACATTTCTCACGGTATGCAGCTGCAGGCGCGCCAACACAGACACCCGACTACCCTGTAAGCCTCATCACCAGCCAGTCATGTATTGTGACGCACCAAGAATGCACTGCTGTGGACCGTGTACCTGCAAGCCAGACAGGGTGTGGTGACAACGTGGTGTGAGAGCAGCGTGACATGCTGAAGCAAAAGATTTGCAGAGGATGCAAGAGCGCCAAGCACTCACCGAAACTTCCGCTGCCGTGTGAGCGCGTGCTGATGCTGATACTGCACAGCGCACACTCACTGTCAGACCTTCGTGTCTGGGAAACGAATGTACATCACACGTGCTCAAGCCATGTCCAATTTGCGCACCTTATTTAGGCCGAAGCCACGGTAGCGGACATCGTATGCTGCCATGACATTGCGGCGGACTATGCAGAAAGGTGCAAATCTGCACCTCGCAGTAGTGAGGCCTCAGCATGGGGTTTTAGGCAGAAAATTCAGGTAATGTGTAGACATCTGGAGACGTCTACTGGAAGGTAAGCAGAGCGCAGCCCTGATGCAGGCAAGCCAGGAAATCGGTTGAGACCCCTCAGGACGCACTCTTTTCTGCGTGGGATTAGACGATAGCTGCTGGTTGCGTCAGCCCACTCTGTCCAGTTTGAAGGGCCGAACAGCTTCAGCGTCTCCTGCAAATCAGGACAAGTTCTCATGGTGGCAGACACAAGGGCAACACATTGCTGGACACAGCCAGGTTCCGTGGAGTACATGCCCAACACCAAAGCGGACAGGACGTCAGGTGGCGGAAAAGGCAGATTGCAGCAGCAGCAGCAGTGGGTCATCTGCTGATGCAGGCCCCTCCCGCAAGCGCACAGCAGAAGCTTGCACAGGAGTTGCCCACCATGCCATTCGCGAGCACCTCGCTGTTGCTGTGCAGGCCGAGGACTTCCTGCTTCCCCCCTGCAGGACACAGCCAGCTGTGACTCCCATCATCTGGGGCGCTGTCTACACCGCACATGACCCCGCATGCGCAGACTGCAGCAAGTCAGCACTGTTGCAGAGTAGATTGGCCGGCAAGACCAAACCTGAGGCTGCTCGCTGCGCAAGCTCGATATCCATGGGCAGCACCGCCGGAACAATGACCATCATGCGGTACGCTGTCAGCCGCAGGAGCTCGTTGTACCTGCAGAATCGAGCATGCGTTGCAGAGATAGTTGTAGGAACTGAAGAACAGCAACGTTCTGGCAGTTTCCGTGCACCTCCTGTGAACACACTCACAGTATGCGCACCGGCGAAGCACGGGGTGGTGCGGAGTGCCGGTTTGACTCTTGATCCGCAATCACTCACCTGCGGGCATCGGACACCGCTTCGCGGAGGCCTGCGCCAGCCAGCAAGTCCACATCGCCCAAGAGCACCAGCTCTGTCTTCGCCGCCAGGATCGCCATGTTGCGCAGCGCATTTTCCTGCGCAGCCAGTGCCCACGGCACATCAATCAGGTGGAGGAGCGCAATGCAACAACCAAAGCGCAGGCCCAATGTGAGGGCCACCAGCGAGTATGGGGTAGCAGCGTGCTGAGGGTGACGGTCCATGCTGTGTGTGGTGTCTCATGCTAATGCACGCTTGAACCAGGGGGGCTTGGCGCTGAACGTGCCAGCACGCTGGTCGTTAGCCGCATGCGGAGCTGCGCTCAGGTCACCACAGCAGCCCTGGGGATGGTGCCAGTCCCTCCTAAGCATGGCAGAATGGTTGACCCTGCTGCAAGCATGCGCCCTCAGACCCCCACCGGGTACAGCTCCCTGGAGATCCGCTTCGTTTTGATCTTCTCCGAGAACACCATGATGTCCAGCTGGCAGGCACCTTCCTCCTCCAACCTGCACATGCGCAGGCATTGCCAGCAATACCATGACATTCTTGATGATACCAGCAATAGCTGCGGTCCCTACAGGCAAGTTCCCGGGCTCGGCAACCAGGATGTTTTGAGGCTTTGCAGGTCTACGCAGCCTAAGGGAAGCCACTCACTGGTTGAATTCCTCCTTGATCAGCGCAGTGGCGTTGCTCACGGCGCTCTCCAGGCTGTTGGGGTCCCGCGCCACCACCGGCACATACACCGCCAGCGAGATCACCGAGCCGTAGGAGCTGCACAGCCCGGCGATGCTCCGCTGCATGGCAGACCCATTGGACCCTTGATCGTCGAGCAGTGTGCAGTTGCATGCATTGCTCCAGCAGACACACGAGAGTCTGTGGGCAGGCAGGGACAGCAGGAGGGCCGCCTTCTCATCAGAGGTTCCATGACGATGCCAGCTCAACCACCGGCAGACACACCCGCTGATCAAGGGACAGGGTCGCCACGTATGTGATCGCTGTGTCCCGCCGTGGCAGATGGCTGCTGAAAACCGCCTCCAGCTTGAGTCTGCAGCAGCAAGAGACGAGCTGTGAGGTGGGCTCACATCCCGGTGCCTCAGCTGCGACTGGCGCGGTGGCCGCTGCGTGGGCGAGCAGGCGTGAACCATGGTTTACCGGCAATGACTGCAAAATCACAGGTGGCACAGCAGGGTTCTGTAGGGGCACACATGTCAAGCACTAGATACATCTGCCGATCAATCTGCAGCAGACTGGGGGTGTTGACGTGCGCGCCTGGGCTTCCGACCGGCTTTAAAGTGACTGGGAGTGTAGGGCGCCACATCCTCGCCACGCTCGCTGTCTTCAAGACATGCTGTCATGCGCTGCCGCAGAAGGGTGTCGCTGGTATACAGCGGCTGCATGCTGGCTGTGGCCTCCTCTCGGCAGTCGGCCTGCGGCTGCATCGCATCTGCCACCTCCTGCGGCGTGTCGGCAGGCTTCTGGGGCACCGGCTGCTGCGTGGCGATGGGCACCTTCACGGCCGCCTGCTGTCTGGAGAAGGGCTTCGTGGCGCGCTGCAATGCGCCAGGTTTCTGGACGATGTAGCTGCCCACGAGGAGGCAAACCACGGCGACTGCATGCACACATTGGTCAGGGCTTGTGACGCAGCTGACGCTGCAGTGCGGGAGGTGTGCTGCAGACAACGAACTTGGGCATGCAGCGCTGACTTTGTGCGGGCAGCTCTTACCGGCCACCGACAAGGCTGGGCGCTGCACCCGCCGCATCGCATGCGGCTGCTCGTTGGTGGCCTTCATCGGACTGCCGGACCGCGACATCAGGAAGGCCTGCCGCAGGTCTGGCGCCCTTCAAGGGGGCATGTTGGCCACCGCTTTCAACGCCCAAGCACGGCTGATCTACCGAGGCAAGCGGCGGATGTGGCGGCGCAAGCCTATGCGGCCTGGCGTGCTGGATTCAGGTGTGCGCAGCATCATGCACAGCGTAGCAGAGCCAGGCGCATGGCCGCAGGCTGACCCCTGGCATCTGCTCCAGCTGCGAGCCCCGTGCTCACACGTATGCTAGCCACGGGTCTTCCTATTCAGCCGGTACGACAGCTGCAATCCACAAGGTGCCGCTTGGCAATTACATGGCTGCAAGGGCCGATCCGTGCAGATCAGAGACGGATCACCAGTCCAGGTGGCAATTTCGACCAGCGCCTATGATGACGTCCGAAGATGTCGAACGCAATCAGCTGCCTGGCGATGCTGCCCTCGCGCATGTGTTCGCACTGGTTTCAGCCAACGAACAGTAGAGCCAGGAAAGTTCCTCCGGCTAGCAAACTACTGCGGCAAGGGTCATGAGCTCATGACGCGTCAGCATCTATAGTGCCAGCTGGTTTCAGCCAACCGTGGTGACTAAGAGACCGGCGCACTGCATGCATGGACATATGTCCGACGCCCGCAGCTCGCGTACCGTGTCATATATCTGTAGGCAGCTCGCGAGCAGGAGGTGCTGCCGCCGGTGGCGCGGGGCTTAGATGCCCCTGAGGAGCGGCCACCAGACCCTTGTGACGCTGGCCGTGCTGCTGGGCTGCCTGGCGTCTCTGGGCCTCACCGGCAGCCTGACAAACGTGCAGGGGACTGGCGGCTGCCGCATCACAGCACCCGTCATCTCGCGGGTACGCTCTGGTCCCTGCTGCTCATGACCCCCCAACAAGCATGGGGTGCAGGTACGGCCCATCAGTCAACATTTGTGGCATGCATGCGATGCATGCATGCATCGGCAAGCACTGAGACGAGTGCGAGTGTCGCACAGAAGCGTCTGCCGTTTGACGCAGGCGATCCCGCGGAGGTTGACTGAAAAGTCGTGGGACCGGCAGCATGGCGATGCTCTGGCCATGTGCCTCATCGTGCAGGCGAGACATGCATGCTGCACGCCGCTATGTCATGCATTTCTCCTTGCTTTGCACGCATCATGGGGCCTGCCGCTGCCGCGCATGCATGCCACACCATGCATGGCGCACTGCCCATGCATGCTGACCGTCCGAGCTGCGCCGGCTGCCACCTGCAGAACCAGCACAAGGACATCCGCGAATGGGTCGGCCACCACCGTGCGATAGGTGAGCACGATACTCCTGTCGATTGTTGGCATGATCTCGCTTGATCTCAGCATGCCATGGCAGCCCAATGCGGTGCTCTGACCATTGCGTCCCGTGCGCGCAGGCGCCAGCACAATCTATGTGCACGACCACCGCAGCGAGCCGCCGCTGCGGGAGCTGCTGACGGACTACATCGACTCGGGGTTGGTGCAGTACATTTGGTGGAACAGGAGCTGGGACAACTGGAACTACACGCAGGATGAGAACCCGCAGATGGTGTGCAGCCCAATGAAGTGTGCTTCGGGCACGACCCCGTCCGTGTTCTGATGCAGTGAGCAGCGCAACTGCTGGGTCTCCAGGGTGCTCGTGTCCATCCGGTGGCGATCCTGAACTCTGTGGGACGCAGGACGTGTATGCCACCTGCTTGCGGAACTACCGTGACCGGCACCAGTTCATTGCCTTCCTGGACTCTGATGAGGTAAGCCTGGTGCCTACGTTGCTGGGCTCGCTTCTTGATCAGGCAAAGCGAGCATCTACTGTAAGATCCTCAATGCTGCCAGTGGCGGTGCCTCGGTGAGCCCCTCGCCACATTGACGGACACTCGCACTGGCGGACTGATGTGCCGGTGCTGTGCCCTGGCAGTTCCTCGTCCTCCAGGATGAGAGCATCCCCAGCGTACCGCACCTGCTGCGGGGCATGCTGGCGCAGCGTGACTTCGGCGGGCTGGCGGTGCACTGGCGGGTGTTTGGCTCCAGCGGCCACATTGACCCGCCCCTGGGGGGCGTCCTACAGGTCAGCCCGCTGGCACAGTACTTTATCTTTCCGATCCTTTTGAACGCGACGACAACCAGGACTCGCACAATATCAAGGCTGCACGAACATCCGATTGGCTGCAAAATGTAAAACAAGACTCCGGCATCTTGTGACTGCACCACTGGAGGCAGGACCGGTCTATGCAGCAGGTGGCGAGCTGACCTGCACCCAGGCGGGTGGGCTGATGGCGTGGTGCCCATGCACGTGCAGGCATTCACTGCATGCACGCCAACAGACTGGCCGCAGAACGAGCTGGTCAAGACGATCGTTAACACGGACTACGCCGTCCGGCCCACAGCGTGCGTCCCTCTGCGTGGCGTCGCATGGCACAGCTTCAGCAGGTTGCATGTGTGTGGGTCTAAGAGGTGGCGTGCGGTCTCAGCGCTGTCGCCACGTGCTGCTGTCTAGCGAGCAACTTCCTCACGAACCAAAGGCCCACTTGCTGCAGGCACATATGGGAGCTGAACGACCCCGGGGTGCGGATTGTGAAGGAGGACTGGCAGGCTGTCAATGCCTCGAAGTGTCCGCCACACGTCTCAAACAAGATCGCCATCCACCACTACATGATCAAGAGCCAGTCGGTGTGTACGGAGCGTGTCATGTGCAGAAGACGCTCAGCAGCATACGTCGGCAGTTGCAGCTGGTCCTTGGTGCGCCCAGATGTCATGCTATACCCTGCAGTCAGCCGTTTGCATTGCTGTTGTGTCTGCGCAGGAGTTCAATCAGAAGATGGCGAGAGGCGGCGGCAGCGGCAGGCACAGGAAGAAGGGGTGGTTCACGAAGATCGACCTGCAGTCCACAGAAGAGTGCCTTGCCGCATCCAGTTTGGGGCCGTATGTAGACGTCGGTGCCATGGCGATGGCAACAGCGGCTGTCGCCACTACATCAGTGGCCACTCCAGGCCTGGTCCGCTCGACATTCAGGTGCTCCTGCTGATGCGTGGGGCTGAACACACCAAGGGAACAAGCGCGATGGTCGACATGTCTACGACTTTTCGCACAGTTCACCATCAGCTGAGTTTCAGGGGGTTTCAGGTCAGCTGTAGCTGGCTACACAGGTAGTGTAGCTCACCTACCCCGCCGTAGATATCGCGCGCAGCTTTTTGATGCTGCCAGAGCTCCAGCTGCCAGTGTTTGCTGGCTGCTGCTGGTAGCGCAGTCGTGACATAAGATGTGCGAGGAAGTTGATCAGTATGCATACAAGATCGAGGTTGTTGAAGACATAGGCAGCGGCATGGCTACCTTTCTGTATGGCATATTTGGGCTCAGACAGACGTTTGAAGCACCTTGCAGTTTGTGTAGTCAAGCTCACCGATTAGTACATGATTTGATTGAAGTGAACGGTATATAGTACTTGAGGTTGTCGAAATGTATGGCGGCAAAGCGATTTGGGCATGCATTGCTTTGCTGAGGGGCATGCAGTGCAGTAGATAGAGTAGGCTGAACCATAGTTGTTCTGTAACCAGCTCCAGCATGGTCTCTCAGAAGTTTTCAAGATCTGGCCTCCAACAGCTAGTACCGACACCTCAGGAATACACATACGGCATCCCATCCTCTGTGACACCTCTCTGATTTATGCTGGTGGCATATGCATGCATGCGATAGTGATACCCATGCCATGTATTCTATGCCAGCGGTGCAAAAGCCTCGCAAGATGTGAATGATTTGATGATATTTTTCTCACTGGGTGTGTGCAATCATGTTCCCTATGCAGGCTTACATCTTGTGCGTCATGGCCTACCAAAGCAAGAAGAGTCGGGGGACATGCATGGACCAAGCATGCACAGGCGGCTGCTGAGGGTTCAATCATCCCACAGCGCTTTGGTGCCTGCAGCTACTGCATGGACATGCCGCCCGGCTTGGCCTAGCTACAGTGCAGGCAAAACAAAGCAACATGCGGCAGTATCGTCGCAGGGTGTCCATCGTAGCTGCCGCCGGATGCGGTCGCCAGAGCAATCAGGGGCAGTTCATCAGTCAGCAGTGGATCTCGAGCACAGGCTCGCAAGCTGTGTGTCTCGTGCTATCGTGCTAGTTTACATCAAACTCGCCGTCGTTGCGACCCACGACTCAGCCCAAACCTATGATGGTCCATGGGTTGCCCTGCCTGCACCCTGTTGGGCATTGGCAGCAGCTGCAGCATCCAGCGCTGGCTGTATGTCATAGGCGGGCTTGCCTTACACAGCTTCTGCACAATGTGTGCACGCCAAAATAACCGCTCATGGGAAGTACCATGCCTTGCTGTAGGGCACGGTGCCAGACCCCGAGAACGTGTTCTTGAAGTTAGTTGGCTTCCCGCATCCGGCCCTCCCAGTGCTGCCGCCACCCTGCTCCTTCGGCTTGGTGAGCGGGTTGTACCCGATCTGACCGTTGAAGGTGCTGGCCTTGTTGCCGATGAACTTGTTCGTGGACAGGAAGGGCGTCGCCTTGTTGCAGTAGGTGAAGAACACCGCCCCGCCGGTCAGCTTGGCGCGGTTGCCCTGGAAGGTGTTGAGCTGGATCTTGGGCTTGCAGCCGCCGTCCGGCGAGCCGACCTTGATGGCGCCGCCAAAGCCCTGGCTGACGTTGTTGATGAAGCGGTTCTCTGAGAATGTCGACACGCGGTTGGTGCGGCAGTAGTCGTGGAAGATGGCGCCGCCGAAGTCGCCGTAGTTGATGACGGAGTTGCTCTGGAAGGTGCACTGCTGCACATTGGCGGCCGCGCCGGCTGTGACCATCATTGCGCCCGCCAGGTGGCCCCTGTTGGACACGAAGCTCGATCGGGTCATGATGAGCGTGGCTTCCTCTGTGACATAAATGCCGCCAGTGTGGCACCGGTTCTTGTCGGTGCAGACGTTGCCAGTCCACTTGCTGTTGGTGACGGACACCTTGCTGCGGGACACCGCGAGCGTGGGGAAGCGCACGCCAACGTTGTTGTCGAAGTTGAAGCCGTTGAACGTTGCGGTGGTGCCCTGCTCGATGACGATGGCGGCCCAGTCGACCAGTGACAGGCGGCGGGCGTAGCCGTTGAGCTTGAGGGGCCCAGCGCCGACCAGGAACAGGCATGGCTCCACGTTTCCGGGGCCCAGGAAGTTGGGCTCATTTGGCAGCTGCAATTTCACATTGATGAACTGCCTCGGGTTCCTCTGGGCGTAAGTGACCCACGGCTTGCCGGCGAAGAAGGTTGGCTTGCGGCCGGTACACTTGATGTAGGCGCTGCCCAGGCCGTAGCGCTTGCCGGTGCCAATCACGCGAATGATGCAGTTGGCCGCAGGCGTGGCCTTGAGGGACCGCCCGTGTGTCGCCTCGAGTGACGTGTCCTCCTTGAACCACGTCGGCTTTGGCATTTCATAGCGTTGGAAGTCGGCGCTACTGTAGGCTGCCACAGCAAGCGCAAGCGCCATCCATACGGCACCTGTCAGCAAAGCTGCTGCTGCCATGTTGTGCGTCGGTCCTGTGCCGCTTGCTGCACGTCGTGCTGTGAGCTGCGCCGCGCGTGGATCCAAACTTGTTGCCTGTTCGGTAGCAACTGTGCGAACACAACACAGGCTTCTTGCACTGGATGTGGCGCGTTATGTTAGGAGTGTAAGCTCGAGGCTGTGCTTGTCACTCTGCGGAAGTTGGGGCGAAGACTGAGGCGCTTACCGAATGCGGCACACCGTATGAGCCCGCCGGAGCCAGGGCGGAACCTGCGGGGGTACCGATTTGTCAACCCCCTGCGGCGCGATATGCCGGTGCAGCCATGCAATCAGGCGATTCTGGGGCGCGATTGCTAGCAAATAATTCTCTGATTGTGCAATCTGTGATCGCGGTGCAGGGAACACAGGGGTGCGCGTGTTGGCGCGCAGCTGGCTGTGCGTTCAGTACCACAGCTGGCCACCTGGCAACAAATATCAGCACTACGTACATGGCAGACGGGCACGATGCACTTATAATCTCACTGTGAGGTTAACAGCCGCATGGACGGGTGCAGCAGCATGTAGCCCACGAGGTAGGGCAGGTGGGGTTGCTGCATCAGCTGCTGTGCTGCGGCGCATCTCCTGCAAGGCTTGCCTGTACCGCAACCAACTGCCAGCTATGCACAACGCACAGCACCTGGTATGGCTGTCAGCCTGCTAGGACACAGAAGCTTGCAAACCAACACTGACCCGAGAGCACCATCTAACACAACAGCAGCTGAACTGAAGGGCCTCTGAGGGTCTGCCGCCCAGCTGAGCTATCTCCCGATCAAACACCCTACATCTGCACAGCACCGCTCTGACACATGTGCTGTGGACACACAGCATTGACAGCAGCCAAGTGGGCTCACGGGCTTCTATCTGTTGGCCTGCAGTGAAGTGTGTTCGCAGCTTCTGCCGCTCAAGGGGGTGCCAGCCAGCACGCCGCTGCCTCCACCCGCAGACTGGCAATCGGGTGAGGCGGTGAGGAGGTTCTTGACATCTAGCGCATGCCGGAGGAATACAGCGACGAAGGCGCGGGCGGCCGCTGCTGCTGCTGCTGCGCCGTCGCTGCAGCAGGCAGCGTCAGCGGCACCCCGGGCAGCACCTGCAGCCGGCAAAACGACGCTCATGCCTGTTGCTGGTGCTGCAGGCGGCTTCACCTGTTATACTCAGTGCATTTGGGAGGCGATGCTCTGTGGCATGGTGGGAGGTCGTGCTGCCGGACTGCCACCCTGAGCACTACACATGAATGCTCTGGTTGCCAGGACTCACCATCGCGGGCTGGCCGCTCGGCAGCAGCACCGGCTGGAAGCCGCCCGACGGCTGCTGCGGCTGCGGCTGCTGCCGATGCTGTGGTGGCTGCATCGGAGGCACCGGCAGCTGAGACTGCTGCCACTGGCGCGGGCCCGCCTCAAGGATGGCGCCCTGGAAGGCCCCAGGCGGGACGCCGGCTGGGCCCATGCTGCCGATGGGCACCAGCTGCATGCCGGGCGGCACCTGCATTGGAAGAGCGGCACATCCTGTGATGTGGCAGGCCGCAGGCTGCCAGTGTTGCCATCGACGAAGGTGTATCAGCCCGACAAGCATGGTGGCCAGCTGGCGCATGGTGCTGGGAGGCGCGATAGGGTTTACCACAGTGCAAGCGATCATGCTGTTTGGGCCCATCGGCAGACACAGCGCTCGCGGAGGCCGCACCAACCTGAAAGTGCTGTGTGGGGCTGCCAAAGCCCGGCTGCTGCGGAGGATAGCTGCTGAGCTGCGGCTGCCCGCTAAAAGGCGGCGGCTGCGGCTGCTGCTGGTGGCCAGGCGGCGGGCCCGCGGTCTGCTGCCCGCTCCACTGCTGCTGGCCGTCAGCGTACGGGGGCCGCGGCGGCGGCCGCTGCTGCCGCCCGCCGCTGAACTGCTGGTGGTGGTACTGTACTCCCGTACTGCCAAACCGCTGCTGCTGCTGCTGCTGCTGCCCGCCGGGGGGCCAGGGAGGGGGTCCGGACTCGAAGGCTGGGCTGCTGCCGCCAAAGCCGCCGCCGCCGCTGCGCGGCAAAAATGCGCTGCCTCTGCCGCCGCCGCCGCTGCCGCCGTGCTGCTGCCAGCGGCCGCGGCCACTGCCGCCGCCCCGCCCTGCGGCTACCAGGGCGCGTGGAGCTTGGACAGGGTGCAACGGTTGTGAATTCGAACCCTGTCATGTGAACGAGTGTGCACAATCTGCATGTGCCACAGTGGCAACAGACCATGCACTGAGAGCCAACAGCAGGCTTTCTGTGCATGTGCAGCTGCTGACGCCCAGCAATGGGCCATGCGAGTGTCCAGCTGCACAGCTGTGCAGCTTTCGCCGCTGCCATCGGCAGCCGCAGCACTACAAGAGGCTGCCGAGACGGATGGCAGGCCACTGCAGGCCCAAGAGACTTGGTTACCACTGCGTACCTCTGCCGCCAGGCGCGCCGCCGCCGCTGCCGCCGCCGCCGCCCCGGCCGCCGGGCTTTGCAGGCCGGCTGCTGCCTACCATCGCAGCGCCGCCCTCCGCCGCCCGCTTGCCCTGCTGCCGCAGCCACTCCTGCTCCTGAAGGCAGGTCACCCACCAGTACAACCTTCAGGTCCACCACGCGACGGCAGCGGTCATACAGGAACGCAAGTGCAGACGACAGACAGCCATCAGACTGCAGCTGTCAGGGCCCGTTTCAGTGTTTCATGATATATTCGTGCCACACCTGCTCGTCGTCCGAGAAGGCGACCTCGTCGTCTTCCGCCTGCTCCGCATGGGCCGCCGGCAGCTCCTGCACGTGACACGGGCATGTGAGACGGCTCGCAAGTGGGGCAACCGGCGATGGCGCCTCAACAGCTGAGCCCCAGGGTTGGCAGGCCAAGCTGCGGGACCCTACAAGACCGCGATGCTACACACCCCTCCTGATGTGCACCCACACCAAGCACACCAGCTGCTGTCCCCAGCAGTTGCAGTGCAATGCCACACAAACGAGCACCACATCACACAGCCAGAAACCCCCAATCCCACCCAACATAGAACGTACCGGGCGCTGCGCCTCGGCGGCATTCACGAACACGGCGCGCTGCTGCACCGCGTGCACCGCCGCGCCAACCGCCACGACGTCCTCCAGCTGCCCCGGCCCGGCGTACCGCAGCGCGTACAGCGGCTTGGTCACCGGCCCAAACACCTGCTCGGCATAGCGCAGCATGCTGGTCAGTGGCTGCCTGGCAGTTGAAATGCCGGCCCCCGGTGCTGCGACATGTGGGTTGATGTGGTGAAAGGGCCTCATCAAGCCACCTCACGTGTGTGCAGCATGCTTCAATCGCCAGTATCACGACCGCAGGGCACCAGTCCAAAGGTGGAGGAGCTCCACATCATGTGCAGGACCCAGATCTGAATGCGTGACCCAATCCCAAATGCGCACCTCCTCCACGCGGCCCAGCGGCGTGCGGTCCGCGAGGCACAGCACCGACTCGATGTCCAGCGCCCGCGTCAGCTCCTTTGCCTGAAAGGAGGAGCAGATTGCCTTTCAAGGGGTGCCAATCGGGGCTTAGGGCAGCTTGGCACGAACTACGGCTGGGCAAGGGCTGTCAGGATGCCTTCATGCATGGTCCAGCCGGTGCGGATGTCAGCCACAGGGCGCGCCATGGTCTGGTCTTCGGGAGTGAGGATGCATGCAGCTCCTGCGGTCCCGGATCCCACCTGCACGACCAGCATGCCCTCGACGACGGCGGAGACGCTGCCAATGGGCAGCAGCGGCTCGGCGGGGTCGATGACGATTGCCTCGGCGGCTGGAAGCGGCGGAAGCACCTCTGGGTCCAGGGCCGGCCCTGCCGCATCCTCCTCATCGCTCGCGCCCGCGATCATCTTCTCCAGCACTACCTGCGGAATCAAATGTGCCCTTAGATGTGTGCCGAGTGAGAGACCGTACAGGAAACGCTGTACAGTCAGCGCCAGTGTTCTGCGTCCTGTGCTCAGCATGCCGCTCAGCAGAGGCCAAAGCTCTGGGCGGCGTCCAGCAGTTGCCGCCGTGTGCTCGAGCACAGCTGCAGTGTTATCCAAGCGCTAGGTATATCTAGGTGTGTACGTGTTCCTGTACCTGCCTCTGGAAAAGGTGTCCCTAGACCCTGTAACCCGGGCCGCCACAGACGCCGCACCTGCATGTCTTCCGGCTCATCGTCATCCGAGGAGACACCATTGACGGCGCCGCTGCTTTTGCCACTGGGAAGCTTCAGCGCCTGCATGCCCTGCAGCGGCGCGCCACTGCCTGACGCTTCCTCCCGCTGCACCACCTGCAGCGTGACCCGCACGGCGCCGCCCTGTGCCCCAGGCATGAAGCGGCTGTTTTCCCACGGTTTTCCAACCAGCTGCCCACTGAGACTCATGTCTGGAGATGCAGATAACGGCTGGGGCAGCTGACCCTGAGCGCCGTGCCATGCAGCTGAGGTTGGCTTCCGATGACACTGCTGAGCGGCACACCTCGGGCGTCAGGGTGACCGCCACATGTGCGATGCTGTCCATCGTGCTGCCATCGCCGCCAGTGGCGGCGGCAGATGCGACCATGTCCATCTCTGCATCGGTGTCCTGCGAACAGCAGCATCGCCATCTCGTGATGCATGTGTGGACCAAGTGCGTGGTTCTGCCTTGGGCTGTCCTTCGGATGCATGTGTCGTGAAGCTACCATGATGTGCAGATGGCAGTTCGGAACAGCAGCAAGGCTGCACCTCTTCCGAGCTGGTGTCGTCCGCCGTCGCCCTGGCCCTGAGCTGTGCGATGCGCGCCGCATCATACTGGCTCACCTGCAGGGTGATAAGAAAGAACTGCATGTGACACCGCCTCGCAACCCGATGATGCAGCGGCAGGCAGCCCTGCTGCTGCGCGGGCCAGAATACTGGCACAGGATGAAAGCGTTGGCGCTGAGCCCCGCTCGCAAAGGTGTCTCGAGATAGATGCTGCATGCATGCAAACCTGGCTCTGGTATGCTGGGTCGGCCATGGCAGCGTGTGCCGCCGCCGCCGCGACCTCCAGGTCGTCCACCGATGGCAGCTCGCCGTTGTCGTGGTACTCCTCATGATCCGATTGACGGACTGCACGACATACATGAATTCATTGTTGCGCAGCAGGCCGCTTTGGACCAGGCACATGCATGCATGTGACCACGGCAGCGTCAGTGGCCGCAGCAACGGGTGATCCGCCCACCTCGCGGCGCCAGGTGCTGCTGCCGGCCGTTGTGCTGTGGGCGACCGTGCTGCTGGCGCTGCTGCTGCCAGTGGCTGCGCCCGAAGGCCATCGCGCTGGTGTTACCGCCTCCTTATTGGTGTCGGAGGTCGTGCAAGAGCTGGCGGCCTATCAAAGGTGATTGTGAGTACGCTGCAAAGTCTGACAAGATCAGCGGAACTGATCACAATGATTTCAGCAGAGCAAGCTCAACATGTTCGCGGACGTTGCTCTAAACATGATATCAGCCTGCGGGATGGTCGCCATGCAAAAGCTTCAGCAATCAGCACGGCAGCAGCCGACCCACTGCAAGCAAGTACACCAGTATATTGTCTATTGCACCAGAGCAGTAATGGCGCGAAAGGCTGATGCACCTTGTGCCGCTGTTACGAGCTACTATGCATACTGGATTGGCGAAACTTGAGTGGCGCACCTATTGGTGGTAACCTTTCAGATGCAAGTTCCTTCTGCTGAGGTCCTGAGGGCACTGTCACAGCCTCACTGCCGTTCATTCAACATTACCCGTCAAACCACAAACTCATGCAACTTGTGTTGTTTCGGATATAACCCTGGCCTGATTGAGGTTCTGACCCGCTCCTGATCAGCCGCTGCCAACCTGCTAGCTGCAGTTGGATACACACAAGGAGCCGCTGCAGTGCTCTGCATGCTGTCCTCCACCCACTGGGTTGCCGGCAAGCCCGCAAATGTTTTCCCACACGTCCCTTCACCCAGGCAGCACCGCAGCCTGTCTGCACACTTCCACAAATGCGCATCAAGGTGCATCCATCCCCCATGACGGCCACTGCCGAGCCCGCTGCTGAGGCCCGGCAATCGGCATCTGCGGCTTCCTGCTGCCGCCCTCATGCCAGCCCGGTGCGCAGCAGCTTCATGGTGGGCCGCCCATGGGGGCACTGCCAGGGGGACTCAAGATCGGCGAGGTGGTCCACCACCCGCCGCATCTGCCGCTTGTCGAGCGCGGTGCCGATCATGATGCTGGAGCGGCATGCGCGACTCGCCAGCATCTTGCGCACCCTGCAGGTGCAACGACCAGGTGGATGCACGGGGAAGCCTGATCAGCTGTGACGCTGCAGCCATGGGAACAGGCCAGCACGCACCCTATCTAAAGCGTCTGCTGTTTGACATCGGCAGGTTGACAGACACCTCTGGACACCAACAGGCAGGGCGGAGGACGCTGCTCAGGTGCACAGCTGCCTGCTCATGGGGCTTGCAGCTGGAGCTGTAAGCACACGTCTGCACAGCACGAGCATGCAGTGGATGACTGGCCGCAGGCATGCCGGAACTGCTCGCAAGCGGCGCTGCCCCCGCCAGGATTGCTACACTTGGCGTCCAGCCCGGGCTGCATCCTGCCTATCACCACCTCGCCCGATGATGCTGGATGTGACGTCGGCGGGTGGCACCCTCCGCCGCTGCCCTCAACACTGAAGCATGACAACACCCTGGTGCCTGAACCCTACCCGCACCTGGACGGCCGCACGATGGCGGAGGTGATGTCGGCGACCGGGCGCTCTGGCCGCTGTCCTAAACCCTGAAGCGCCACAACACCCTGGTGCCTGAACCCTACCCGCACCTGGACGGCCGCACGACGGCGGAGGTGATGTCCGCGGCCGGTGCTCTGGCCGCGCCCACCGCCATCTCCGCCCCCGTGCCCTCCTCCAGCAGCGCGAGCAGCTCCTTCGCGTCCGCCGCGCCGAAGGTGATCTGTGGGGGCCAAACATAGGTGGGCGCACCTCAGAGCCACTTTCGTTCGTGGTCATTTTGACAAAGTGGTGGACATCCACCGTCCGCAGGCAGCAGGCTCAGCAGCAGCACCAAGGGGTTGCTGTACCAGAAGGAAGCCAAAGCCCCAAAGAACAGCATCACCTTTTGGCTGAGGGGCACGGCCGACAGCATGAGGCGGCCGTCACCGCCCTCCACAAAGTCGAAGCCGTTCTTCTGGAACACCTTCAGATGGTCCCTGCGGATGCCGACACACAGCACTTTCAACCCTGTTGGTGCTGCACACCCACATGCCTTGGCCTCAGTACTGCAGCACCCGGTTGTCATGACACCCTTCAGCTGCAGAAAGGTGGCTGATGAACCAGCGGGTCGGCAAATGTTGTCAAGGCATACCGCAGCGCGAGGTCCTCCATGGGCGACAGGTGCAGCTGCTGCGGACACACCAGCGGCTGCCGGTTCAGTACCGTGGTGGCCTGCAGCGTGAGGGGGGCCACAGAAACGTGACGTTGGGGTGTGCGGGTGAAGCCGAAGTCACAGTGATTAGAGCATGCACATGGCCTCGTGCATGCTGCAGCGCATGCACTCTTGACAAGGGTCTGAGATCAGCCACGCCTGACTGCCAAGCCCTGCAGTTCATCAGCTGCAGCCATGAGCGTACCGTAAGGCGCTCGAAGTTGTACTTCTCGTCGGCCGCGTGCTGGTCGATGATGTACAGGTCGCCGCCCAGGGTGCACAGTATGAAGCCCACATTGAATTGGCCGATGACCTGCAGCGACGGCGCGAGTGTCACGTTGAGCTGACGGTCATCTGAACTCGTTGTCAGGTGAACACCTTTCCAGGGAGAGCAGCACCCAGGAGGCTTGGCCGGGGCCCTGATCATGGGCAGGGGCATCAGCGTCACCAGGGTACCTGGTGGCAGACTGACCACGATGGGCAGACCGCAGTCAGAGAGTGCACAAGCGCTGACGCATGCAGTCGTGCGAACCCTGCCGTGTACAGCGGAGGCACGCCCGAGCAGCTGCACCAACTGTAGGACATGGCTTACCTCCATCCGTCGGAAGTCTTCCTTTTTGAAGACACGCTCCAGCACGGCGGCGGCCGCAGCCTCTGCCTCTTCCCGAGCGGTGCCGCTGGCAGCGGCGGATGCCTGGTCGCACAGAACTAGTTGGAAATGCACCATGTACAGACCGTCCAGACCGTCTGGAGGTGACCATCAACACGCGATTGAACGACAAGGCTCTGCAGATGCAAAGTGCTGAACGGCGTGCCGGCTCTGATCAACTGATGGATTGATACCCGGCCGCTGAGCTGTCGCTGGTGCAGCCTTGAGCTAGGACGCAGTCACACCCAGCATGTCCTGGGGTCCAGCACGCAGCCGCACCTCCAGCGAAGCAGCTGCCAGCCTCGGCGCCGCCCCTGCCTCTGCACCTCCTTCCGCTGCTGCCCCTGCAGCCTGCGGCTGCGCCCTCTTGGCCTCTGCCTCGAGCTTCATGCTGGCAAACTCCGCCTGCGCAGCCACAACAGGCTGACGTCAGCAACCCCAGGCCTCCTCAGCAGTGGTCATATAGCCATGTATGTGCCGCTGTGTGACGCAGCCATGGCCACCCACACCCACCAGCTGACAGCAGGCTTCGAATCATCAGCAGAAGCCCTCTGACACATCGCTCAGACCTGTCACGGCTGATTGTCAAAAGGTATCTGTGGGTGGTGCCAAAGGACAGGATGGAGCCCGCACACACCTCCCAGTCGACGGACCACACGACGTCGGGTTGCCCCGCGCCCGGGCCGCCCCCCGCCGGCGTCGCCCGATCCCTTGCCTCGCCACCGCCGTGCCCCGCCGACGCGGCGCCAGCAGACGCTGGACTACCGGTCCGCTGCCCACCCGCGGCCCCGTCGCCGCCGCCGCCGCCGCTGCCGGTGGGCGCGCCTGATCCGGCGAGGGGCTGTGCGTTGGAAGCGTCCTCGGGGCCCAGGTCGCCAATGCCGCTGCCGGAGTCGTCCCACGGCATTGCCGCCTGCCGGTCACACATCATCCGGGCTGATCCTTTTGTCACATTTCGCAGGCAGGGACGCTGCTCAATGAGCAGTTGTGGAGGCAAACTGTCTGCTCAACAGGTGCTATAGAATGTATCCTTATATCCAGCTCACACCTTGATGGGCTGATCGTCCCATTCCATGTTGTCCGGTGCGCCTGTTGCTGATTGCTGCCGTGCGATGCCGCCGCTGGCTGTCGCCGCCTGGTCTGCGGGCTCCGCTGCTGCTGCTGCGCCGCGTGCGGCTGGGCTGCCTGGAGGCGTTAACGGCAGCCGCTGTGCTGCGGACTCAAGCTGAGGCTGCTTGCCAGCAGGCTCGTCCATAGGCTGTTCACTGCCATTGTCGCTGCGGTAGCCGTTAGTCATGGCGGTGCTGGCTCCAGAGCCATCGCCAATATGGTCATTGCCTGCTGGGTCATTGACGACATCCTCGTGCAGATCACCCGCTAACCTGTTGTGTAGTTGCGGCCCTGTCGTCGCATCAGCATCACCTGGCGGAGCAGCAACAGCAGCTCGGCACCACCACTGAAAAGCTGCAATGTCACGTTCTACTAATTTCGCGGCTTTGCCGGTCTCATACTGCGGCTAGCGCCACGGGGAGGCAGTTCAGCCGTGCACATGTTGCAGCCGTCTTGCGCCGCTTCGGATCTGCTGCCGTCTGCATGACGCTGTGGATGCAGGGCGTGTGGTGCCTGACTCTAAGACCCTTATCAGCGAGCTTTCGAATCGGCAGCGAAAGGGCGTCACCTGCTGGTTCCTGCTTGATGGACTGCAGGAATGCCCCCATGGAGCGCTGCTTCCGGCGGGCGGGTGCCGGCTCCGGCGGCAGAGCCCCTACAGCAGGGACAACTCCTGCGTCAATAAGCGCCCGGGCGCAACAGGCCGTGCTCCTAGCTGTCCGAGGTCAAGCAAGGCCATCGACTCCTCAGGCAAAGCTCAGCGGCATGTCCGGCGTATGCTTGAGGCATGAAGCGGGTGAGCATGAATATTGGGTGTGATGCTAGCCGCCAGCTGGCACCACAAAACACGAAACAAGCTTGGCGTCTCGACCTCAGGACATCATCGGCACCTGCTGTGGCTGCGCTGGCGCCCTTGGGCAGGAACGCTGTGAAGGGCCGCGGCGGCGGCGGCCTCCGCTGCACCTCAGGCTCTAATTTCACCACAGGTCGTGTCGGGCCACCGAGGCTGAAGCGCGCGAGGCCTGCGCCGGTCTCGGCTGGAGTTTCAGCTGCCCGGCTCTGCAGGCCCGCGGCCGTGAGGACGGATTCAGGCTGCCTGCCGCCGCCGCTGCGGCCGCGAGCTGCGCCAGCCCCGGCCTCCGCCTTAGACGCTTCCAACCCCAGTTCGCCACTCTGTGCTCTGCCGGGGTGGCCATCCGACCGAGCCATCGCCTGCCACTGGGCTGCCGGCTCTGCTGCTGGTTTGCCGCTGTCGCCGGATTGCTGCTTGGCAGCAGCCCACGGCGGCAGCGGCGGCGATGCCGCCCTGTGGACCCCATCGCCTCCTTCTGCTGCATCATCCGCTGTGAAGGTGGCCGCGGCATCCTCTGCAGCAGCGGCTGACGGCTGGGCGGAGGCCGGCAGGAAGCGTGAAAAGGCGCCCGCTGCAGGGCTGCCGCCGCTGCGCTTCCGCGGCACCTGCCGAACCAAGCGGCGGGCACATGTCTGGGTCATACTGAATGATTGCGCACAAGTCGCCCTGGCCATACGCATACCTTTTGTTGCATACTGTTCACAGATGGAAACATGTGGCGCTGGATACTGCAAGGCGTGCCGAGTATGAGATTCATGAGTCTGGGCCGGTGCCATGTCAGACAGAAAGGGAATGAAGCTGACCGCATCCGAAGCCGCCCCGGAAGCCCTGCGCTTCTGCGCCTGGCTGCCCGACAGCTGCTGCGACTGGAAGGTCTCCGCGCCGGGATCCCACACCTCCTGCAGTGCCTGCAGGGACGCGATCCTACGCGTCACTGGTCTGTTACGCTACGCATTCCCTATTCACTCTGGTTGACACAGGCGCAAAGTTCTCAAGGGTTGCTTCAGGTTCGGAAGGCTGCGTAGGGCATTCACACTGGTGTTGCCAGACACCACCGGGCTATAAGGCAAACAGTCTGGGATATCTGTGAGATGCCTCCCAAGGGAAAGTCAACTGCCTGACACCCTGCGACGCACCTGCTTGAGCGCATCGAGGATAGCCTTCTCGCTGTGCAGCATGACCTTGCGCTTGTCCGGCGTCACATTCACATCGTATCTACACCCACCCAGTGTCGATTGTATTGGCCACTCTATCAAATCGTCTCCGTTCGACAATCAGCAGGCAAAGCAGGCGGTATTGGGTGTGTGCGCGCATGAGAGCACCGGCATGCAACCAACAGCAGCCTCACGTGTCGGTCGGGACGACAATGTTGAGGATGGCCACAGGCTTGGCCGCATTCGCTGCAGGGCTGCACAGCGACCTGCGGAACAGGAGCAGCGCATTTGCAGTCAGATCACAGGCGTGTATCAGTCACAGCTGCTCTCAAGGCAGATCCAGTAGGAAAGGCAAAGCATGGGTGGAGTGGCAGGTGGGGAGCACATTCTGAGGAAGGGCACAGATGACGCCTTGTGCTCATGGACGCAGCTGATGAGACTCTCAACCTCCACCCATGCCTGACGCTCAGATGCTGCTGTGTAGTCTGATACCCACCTGTACGACTCGTTGAGCAGGCGCGTTGCTTTGGGCACGTCCACGGGCCGACCGTTGAGGTAGAAGTACTGGCGGTCGCCGCCGGCGCGGCCAAAACTGCGGCCCGGCCTCGATACCATCCTGTCGTCGCAAAGTGCAGGGCTCAGCCGTCTAAACACGGGACCCATCTCTGTGGTTGGGGTGCCACAGCATACCTGTGACAGCAAAGGGGGACTAGAGGCCAGCATCTATCACAAACGGCTTGTCACTGTCACTGTCAGTGCAGCACCTGTTGCCATGATGCACCATTGGGAACACACATGTGCCAGCACATTCGGCATAGCAGTGAGGAGGCCACTCGACTGACGCAATGACCTTGTCCCGACCTCATGACTCTGCAGGCCAGCAGCGCAGGACCGGCCCCGCGGCGGCCCTTAGCGCTCAGCAACCGCATGGCTGCGTGCGCAGTTCGTGTATAAGACAGCCTAGGCTGCGATCACAGGGAGGTGCAAAGCATTGACCACCCGCACCCGCTGATCTGCAGGCCGTTGGGGCCGGCCGCCTGCAGCGGCTGCAGCGCCTCGGCGGCTTTGCCGCCGAACACCGCAACCACGCGCTCCCGCAGAGCGTCGGCGCCCGGCACATTCACCACCATGGAACGCCCGCCGGACCCAGACTGCACGTGGCAAGGCGAGATGGCCGTGGCACTGTTGCGTCTGTCATGCGTGCACTCGACATGCCATGGGGCAACATAGCAGTTTCCCTCTGCCTCCCCGTGAATGACCTCAGGCGCACAAAGTCGCAAATGCATACTTGTGGCGGGTGGAAACCCCGAAGCGCACCGGCTGCAAAGCCTTGCACATGCAACAGCTCTCCAGGCATGCCTCGTCAGGCCGTGCAACGCAGGCCGAACGTCAGAGTTTCAGCGGGGTGCCTGTCATACCTGGTTGGAGCAGGTGATGCGGACGCCGGTGGCGATCAGCGCGTACGCCTGCAGCAGCGCAACCAGCTTGCCGTACTCCCGCCGCAGGTGCCGCTGCAGCTCCTGTTTCGTTCGATATTGCATTTCAGTAAGACCGCGTTTTAGAGCAGCTCATGCAGGCTGCTGCCGCCTGTCCTGTGGGGGCTTTGGCGGCAACGGCAGCAGTCCTCAATAGAGCTGGCGCTAGGCTGAGGTGAGCACTTGACACAGGATGTCACACATCCAAGCATATGGCTACATGTACCCTGTGCAGTTGGCACAGGTACTCTGCACCCTGGCCTGAGAGATGGCAACTCGGGAGGGGTCTTTGGCAGTACCCAGGGTAGAACGTCCGGCAAACCATCCCCAAGAGAAGTGCAGAAGCTGCGCACCTTGTGGCGCACGGGCAGGCACTTGAACAGGTCCCGCACCGCCACGGTGGTCCCCGGCGCCCGCGCGGCGGCCTCCTGCCCGGCGAGGGCGCCGTCGCGGGCGTAGGTCAGCCGCTGCGCCGCCGCTGCGGTGGTGCAGCGCAGCACGGCTCAGGCGTGCGTGGGATGCTCGCCGAGACAAGTAAGCAGGCTGCCAGGGGTACCGCTGCTGGGGAGCTTTTGTAGGGCCTACAGCAGCTCAAGTGCGTCCATTGTGCCTCGTCTTGAGCCACTCCTCCTGAGCCACATGCTGAAGCAGCCAGGGTTTTGGGGGCACTCTGCAGCGGATACTTCCAACATCAGGAGTGTGGATCCTGGCGCACTTTGGTCCGGGGTGCGCGTGATGATGCTCAGCTCCGCCAGTGCGCACATCGCGCTGAGTGCCTCGCCCCGGAAGCCAAAGGTCGTGACAGCCTGCAGAGTGTTGTGATGACAATCTGTATTGCCACAACATGGCTGTGTGCAGTTTCGTACTGCGTGCCAAAGGCAATGGTATGAGACATGACGAGGCGCAGTTGTGTGCAGCCGCAAGTGTTGTCTGCTCGTTTGCCATGCACAGACTGTGCATTGTGTCACTGGTTCAGCTCCACAAGCAGTTTCACTCGGTTGTGCTGGTCATGTGGCAATGCTCACCTCCAGGTCGGTGAAGCGCGCCAGCTTGGAGGTGTGGTGCGCCAGCGTCACGTTCTGGTAGTCCGCCGGCGGGATGCCGGGCCCGTTGTCCGCCACCTCTATCAGCTCGCTGCCGCACTCCCTGAGCCGCACCTGACATTTAGAAAACTGAAACGTACGCTGATGCTCCTTGGGGCCACATCATGTTGGCAGCAAGCACACTGACGACCGTTACGACTCGACAGCTGCGTGCACCGCAGGGGTTGCAACGGCGTCATAGGTGTGTGCTTCAACAAAGGCCAACCCTGCACCTCGATCGACGTGGCGCCCGCGTCCAGGCTGTTCTCGACCAGTTCCTGCACAGGAGCAAGCTGAATATAGGCCCACACAAGCGTCTTTCACATCGCCAGCGGCAAGTCTTCAATCGGTGCAGCGTGGATGCGCACCTTGGCGCATCCTGCCAGGTCTAGGATGACTTGGCCGGAGCATATGCGGTGCAGCGAGCTCTTGTCAATCGGCTGGATGCTGCGGGGCGGCTGTACCGCCGTCATGGCTTCAGACTTTGCTGGCACAACGGCGCTGCTGTGCATGCCAGTCGACATGCAGACATCGGGATGTCGACTTGCACGAAACCCGACTGATGAGCGAAGGTTGTAGCAATCATACCATGCAGAGTCTCGAATGGAAGTGCAGAGCTATCTCGAAGCGCGATGTATGGCGCTGTTCGTGCTCAAATGATGTCTCATGTCACGTGCAGTTGGTGGAGATCTCGTGCAGATCTTTGTCCCCAGCAAACTACAGGGCTGTGTGATTCTGCTAAGCTGGCAATGGCAAGCTCGCAACAACGAGCGCTGTGGTGCGTTCGCTGGTGGTCTTAGCTAGCTGCAGAGGCGTCTGCCTTAGTGAAAGCCTTCTTCCAACAAATATAACAAGGTCACAGTCATGCAGCAACCGTATATATAACAGTTCACAGTGTTGCCAAGCTTGCGGCATGGGTAGCCACAGACAAGGTACCAGGTGCACAGTTCGAATAAAGGTGCATCACGTACGTCAACTACCATACAATCTGATACGTATCAATGTTTATGCATACCAGCCGGGCTCAGCATGAGCCCGCCTCACCAGCAGCTGCCTGCTGGCGCAATGTCTGCTGTCAGGCCGCCAAATCCATATGCCCTGACAAATCTGTCTACTACTGAGGACGCTGTAGTGCAATGAATAAGCCGTTAGAATTCTGGGCCAGCTACCCTGGGCGACTCTACGCAGAGCCGTTCTCTGGCTCTAGTGCGGGAGGGCCATCAGCCCACCGGACTGCGTCCACAGCTATGCCCGGCAGACGGTCTGCGCCGTCGCACACGGCAAGCGTGTGGCGGCATCCAGGACAGCAGCATCATCCGGCATAAACCTTCTGCCCACCAAGTGCCTCGAGCACTCGCCTCTAGCCCTGCACGAATGGCACCGCTGGCAGCAGCAGCCGGCTGTACAGGTTGCAACCGAGCGGCAGGTCTCCCCAGGCGTAGCGAACGCCCGCGGACGTCCTGCCGCCGCCGCCGGCAGGCGCGCCCAGCTGCACGGAGTCAATGCCGACTATGCTGCCTGCGAACAGCAGTAAAACGTGCTGTCAGTATGATGCAGACTGATGCGTCCTGCTTGTGCTGTGTGCACTGACAACGTGACATTCCAGTCCTGCCAGGAAGATTGCATTGGTGGTGCTTTTCTCCACGCGCAGCATGCGAAGCTACAACGCTGTGTTTCAGTAGGACGTTCCTCTTGCAGGCAGCAATCTGCAGTGGTCTGACATCCAGTGGGCATATCCAGGCTCAGCGCTGCTGACTACCCACAAACGGGCTGTGCACAGCGACATTCTGATCAAGGGACGGAAGCATGGCGCGCGGGTGACACTGCTGCTTGTTGCACCGAGAGTTGCATTCGAGGTGCCAGCGCACCTGCTGTTGCGCGCCACAGACCGTCCGGCCCCCTCAGCTCGAAGCACCGGACGGGCGCGCGGCCGCTGACCACCCTGTAGCCAGCGCCAGAGCGCTGCCCCATCCGCAGCCCGCCGGCGTGGGACGCGAAGCGCAGCGATGCGCCGCCGCCGCGCGTGAACACCGCCTTCAGTAGTGTGGGGCCAGTGGCTTCCGCCCCCCTCACGCCCTGCGCCGCCAGTATCGACCCCGCCAGCCGCTGCGCCACCACCAGCTTGCTGTCGGGGTGCAGCGTCCTGGCAAGCACCGCACAATGCACGGTGTTTTCTCCACTGGTTTGTTGAACATGTGCCGATGTCTACGAGGAGGGCGGCAGCCGCTGCAGAAGGCGCATAACCACAGCATGCACCTTGACTTCTGCGCACGATGATTGGGTGAACCCAAACTTCACAGATCCTGCTCTATCTGGTGCAGGCATCAGTGCAGGTATGCGCCAGTGATGGACTACTGGAAGCAGTTTAACACTTGTTCAGCACGGCTGCCGGCAGATGGAGCTTGTGCATGCAGTACAGAATACCATGTAGCTTACCTGCCACCATTGGTGTCCGTGTCGAACGTTGCAACAAGGTGCGCCAGCTTCGTACGCAGCACCGCCTGCACGCCACAGCAGGGCATCGGTGATTGGCTGTAATGTTGCCGATCATGCTGCCTTGGTCATGGGATCATGCTGCAAGCAAGTACATCAATGCGCAATAGCATACTTGCGACCTTTCCGAAACGTGCATGGCATGGAGCGCAGGCAGCCCAGCCGTTGTGGATGCAGCTTGCAATGCCGACTGCAGTTCCTGACAGACTCAGTGGGCATTTGCAAGAAGCGTTACCTGTCGCTGCGCCTCTCGCACCATGGCAAACGTGTTGCCAAACCCCGGCCTGCCCGACGCAGGTGCACATTGCTCATCAGGTAGTTGATGATCAGAGCTGAACGAGCATGATCACAAAAGCTGCCGCCTGTAGGCGCCCTCGGGTTGCAGCACGGTTGAGGCGCAGACCAGGGCTGCTACCATGCAGCCAACATCACAAGAGCTGTGTTGTGTCAGCAAGCCCCCCTTGCACCGCACCTGTAGCCTGGCAGCTGGATGACGTGGAAGGGCAGCCGCGGCTGCGCCAGAGCCGACCGCCAAGAGCCCAGCAGCCCGCGCAACAGCAGCTGCAGCGCAGGCCGGCCGTCAGACTCTGAAACGCACTCACCACCACACGAAAGCGAGCAGCCGCGAGTGCTGCCAGGGAAGGGCGTGACACACTGTCGAGACACTGAGGTGCGGTCGCCTCACTGGGATCGGGCCGCCTCATGTCGTTGTGAAATATTGACGGTCAAACCTGGCAGAATGAGCGGGCAAGGAGGGCGCCTACCTGATATCGGCTGGTGGTCGGCGTTGCTCCCCTCACAGAGGTGTCCGACTCCCCCTGCAGCACCAGCAGCGCACATGACATCAGTGGCAGAGCGGGTGGCGCTTGTGGCGCAGAGGCTGATGCTGCACATGTTGGGTGGTCCGCATGACCTTAGCCACCTGAGGCAAATGCGTGTGCTGACTGTTACGAAGGCTACCAACTACAACTATTGTCAAGGTTGTGCCTCCTGCCCTGCTCCACATGTGAGCGACGGACTAGATCCATATGCGGGCCCACCTGATACCACACGACACCATCGAAGACGACGTTGCGCAGGGGCGCAACCATGCCGTTGAAGTAGCACAGCCGTGGGTCCGACGCCGCATCGCGTGCGCCAGGGGGCAGGATTGAGCGCAGCGTGGCCGGCGGCAGCCACCGCTGGATGGTGGTTCCGCCAACAGCCGCCTGCAGGAACATCGTTGGAAGGAGCCTGTCAGCCTCATCACGATGCTCTGCATCGGGGTTTACCAAGCTCCGTGTTTGATGCCGCGCATTGTGGGCCGTGCTCTGCTGATATGCAGCACCAGCAATTGCCAGGTGCTTCTGACCAGCTGTTGCGACAACCCACCCTCGTCAAGCATCACGCGCGGGTGTCGCCTCTGCTATCATTGCTGGGTCTTCCCGCCGCCCTTTCCAGGGATGAACCGGCTGTGATCACCGACACCCTAAACCTCAAACCATAGCACTATTGCAAATCAATTATCATCATCAACACGCACCTGGACAATGCCGATGGGCACTCCCCGCCGCCGCCGCTGCAGCTCCTTCGCCAGCAGCACGCCCAGCGCGCCGGACGTCTGCAGCGTCCCACCCTGCAGCGTCTCCCACCGCCTGTCGCACATGGCCAAGCCGGTTCAACGAACACCCTGTCCGTTGCTGTGATGTAACTGCACGGCGGAATGGGTGTGGTTACCAAGGTCGTGTATCACTCGGTAACTACAAGCTGCATGGCAGAGGGCTGCCCTGAACTAGCGGCATGAGGCTCGGCCTGCAACCTGCTGCACCATCAGATGCTACTGTTGCAAGTTGGTACACTCACCCAGTGCTTGTCGTCGTCGTCAGGATTCCAGTGCCAATGGTGCCCCTCGTGCGCAGGTCGGACTCTGCCACTGATGTGTTTGCCCACGGCACCTGCAGGGAGCACTTGTCCGCAGTTGAAAGTGCCGGAGGACGAATGCCAACAACTGTCAACATGACCGGGGGTTTTGCTGGCCAGTGGCAGTCTCATGTCTCGTTTTGGGTGCAACCCCCCGTCCAGCAGTGCGTCAGTCGCAAACCACCCACCCTGTAGACGTGGATGCTGGCGACCGGCCGCTTGACCTCCGCTGCCGCCAGGGCCCGCCAGGGCGTGGTCCCCCGCAGCGTGATGTCCCGCAGCGCCATGACCACGTTGGACTGCCCCGCCAGCAGCCACAGCTGCCCCACCTGCCATCAACCAGGCGGGATGGCGCCTTTGGTCTGGTGTGGTCCTAACTGCTTGCACATCATGCATTGCATCTGCCTGAGGTTTCGCATGGTGCTGGTGGCACGTGCTCGAAATCTCAAGGCTGTCGGAGCGGAGCAGTGTTCCAGTACCCGCCCATGCCAGCTGTCCCGGCGCTCTTGGTGCTTGTGTGTTGGGTGCACACAGTGCACCAATGCAAGTGCACGAGCGGTCAGACAGGAGGCAGCACGCAGCGGCACCTGCACGTCGCGTATGCTGATGGTGCGGGGCAGCCCCGCGGCCTGGCTGCTGGCGGTCACCGTGTACCCGGTGCCCGCCGGGGGCCGCCCCAGGGCCACCGCCCAGCGGCCCCTGGAGCTGGCACGGCCGCGGGCAGACGCCACGGTGCGCCCGCGCAGCGTCAGCGTCGCCGACACCTGCACGCCGCCGGCGGCCGACGTCAGTCCCGTGTTTGTGTCTTCGGGGCGGGAGGGCTGACCTGCGTACTGTGGCTCACCTGGCCGGATGGTGCCGTGAAATGCTGCAACCCCATGGTCGGTCTACAGAGGATGACTACTCTCGCTGCTGCGCCTGACACTATAGGTTCAGTTGTGCAAGCTTGCTTTTGATAAGCTCACCGCTGCGTAGGGCGCGCCAAAGCCCAGCACCACAGCACCAGACGCCGACAGCGTGGCGCCGTCAGTGTAGAGGCGGTGGAAGCGGAACGACGGCTGCGGCTGCGCTGCCTGCAGCCTGCGACCTGAGTAGCTGCTGCCGCCGCAATCCCCGAGCACATCACCCGTTGCCGCTGAACTGGCTGCTGCCGCCACGGCCAGTTGGTCTGCGCCGGCGACGGCTGCTGCCCCTGGCACGGCCCCAAGGCCGCTGCTGACGACTGGCCCCCATGCTAGCAGTGTCAGAAGGAGGATTGCTGACCAGAACGTGGCTGTGTGCTGCCTGCGTGGCCGACGCATTCCTCTGCACTCAGGCAGCGCATCCGTGCCATGAGCCCATTCCCAGACCAGCGATTGAGGGTGGTATGCGGCAAGCGGCATACCCAACGTCACTCGCTCAATCCACCGCTATCTGAGGATCAATGCCTGCCAGGGGCACCGCTGATCAAGCTGCACTTGGTGCATACGTGCAGTCTTACGAAGAAGCACGACGCTGTCATACTGGAGTCGTGCACACTGTCACTGTGGAGAATACGCTGGTCTGTAAACGCCTGCGCTAGTGAACGGTTGTAACTACAAGCATTACGGGCCAACCCTCGGCCTTTTCAGCAGCACATGCTGTGAATACGGTAGTCGAATATTGGCCTCTGGTGCCCAGAGCCGCCGCAGTCAGGCTGCTGCACAAGTATGATAGTTCAGCATGCAAACAGTGAACAGTTGTATCGTCTCGTGTGGTCTGGTGCGACGTTGCACGGACGCGTTATCACGCTTGAGTGTTGTCTGACGGGATGTCTGACTGCCAGCTGTCCGACAACGCGGGCGTAACCTACTACCTCCAGAACCGCCCAGTAGCATGTATGGTTTACATACTATCAGTGCATGTCTGTGGCATACAGCTGCCGAACGCTAAACCGTTCTGTACCTGACTGCAGTAAGATGAGCGCGTGCACTGATATGATATCTCATAATCAAAGCTGGCTTCAAAGCATTGCCCTACGTTACCCTATGTGCAGCAGCCCGGGTGAACAACATTAGCACACCATCACAGCTTCACAAGCGCAAACGCGCGACCAGTGCTGCAGCTCCCTCACGAGATGCATGTGGCCATGGTCAGCATCACGATGAGCCCGTGTCGGCGGTGTAACCAGGCTGCGCTGCTGCAGGGCCTCCGTTCGGCTCTGGCCGCTGACCTGCTTCCGGCTGTCGGCGACTGGAGCCCGAGCTTGCCAGCCCACCGTTGACGGCTGCCTCAGGCACGTGCGTCCTGCAAGTCGCAAGTGAAATACATGTATGCTGGCACCAGGAGGTATTGTGCGCCGGTGCTTGATCAGGATGCTGGTCCTATTGCCATCAGCTGTATCCCTCGAGAGCACACTGAAGCTGTGGGCGCAAGGCTGGCAGCTGAACAGCCGGAGAGGCAGCCGAAGCAGTGCACTGCATGGGTGAACCCTGAACTTTGGAGGTGGGTGCTTTCCAGGCGAGCGTCATCACTCGCCTGTGCAGCGCACCACACGCAACACGCTAAACCCTGAACATGACTGTTCACACGAGTGAGAGAGAGTAATGCTAGCGCTCGCCTGTGCAGCGCCTCGCGGGCCTCGGCATTCATCTGGTAGTGCTGCCGGCGGCGCTCCTCGAACCGGCGCCGCTGCTCCGCCTTCATCTCCTCGTCCTCGCTGCTGTAGTAGGACCTGTGATGTGTGACGACCGTGCGCCGCTCAGCGGGGAGGAGCTGGTTGGCGGATGACATGATGGCCTGGCAGAGAGTTTAGACTCTGTTCACAGATGCCCACGAGGAGAAGCTCCAATGTACTTGAGTACAGCAGACTTCCCGACGTCCAGCGCCACACGGTCACGCAGAGTCCGACGCAATATGGTCTGGGGGTGTCCAGCTCTAGTAGATCAGAGGGTGCAGCATTCTGAGCTGTTGTAGGACGGCAACATCACCACAGTGGCAGACTTTTTGCAGCAGGATGCCGGGCAGCTGGCAGCCTTTTTGTGGGTTTGTCATGATCATTGTGCTGAGCTGGAGGGGTGTACATCCAACCGGGATTGAGTGGACCCATTCTGTCAGCGGGAGTGAACGGCTTCGGACACGACTCGCTGTGCATGTTGCGTTGGGTTTCTCGCCAGAGCCTGTGGCTAGGCCAAATGGCCCACCACCAGTATGTAATCAATGTAATCAATGTCAAATAGTCAAATGGCAAACTCGCCCGAGCTGGTTGCACCTGCTACCGCCTCTGCTCACCCTGAGGACGGGGCGCCGCCCTCCCAGCTGGCGTGACGTGGCGAGGCGCCGTCGTTGAAGTCCATGTCGCCCGACGAGAAGCGCATCTCCAGCTGCTCCATCCTGCACATGGCAACGCCATCGTCGCTCAGGAGGGACAGGTGTCAGCCACCGAGCGGCTTCACTGCTGCTGTCTGCTCCCCCAAGCAAACATCTACATGCAGCACCAAGGCAGGGCGCTGCAGGTATCTTTTAGCATTGTTGCATGGCAATGCCCTCCTGATCGTATATACGACTGATATACAGCATGAGCCCTGCACCTGTCAGCGTCGCCGTTCTCGCGAGAGACATGCGACTGGCCGCAGCTCTGCAAGCAGATACCACTGTCGCACTTGCTCCTCTGTGACGCGCCACGTTTTTGTGTGTCACAGCATGCTGTTGCAGCACTCAGATGTGGCGACACGCAAGACTGTACAGGTCCTGAGCAAAACCTCACCTGCTCCTGGGCGCTGTCCCCTTCAAGGGTCAGCGGCACCATGTGAGCGCTGCCGTCATCTGCAACATCTAGCCACAAGTCAGCACCGAAACGGTCTGACAGACTGGCTTTTCCATCACTGTTGTGCTGTGCACATCTGGTGTGCCACAGCGCCGCGGATATCAGCTTGCCCCACCGCTTTCATCGGCGACGGATGGGCCATGGTACGGCGTCTTGGGCTCGGTGATCTTGATGGGCTGCAGGCCCGCCTTGATGTGCTCGTTCTCCGTGAGATTGTGCTCGTCCCAGCGGACGCCGCTGCGCCGCCTCTCCCGCTTGCTGCCGGTCACTGCTGTCCCGCTGCCACCGCCAGACATGTTTCTAGCTTGGCGCTGGCTCGCGCCTGGATTGCTGATGTGTCCAAAGAATCTGCAGTTGATGTCTGGTTGTAATGTTCGCGCTGCAAAAGGGCGTGGATGTTGCCTGAAAGCCCTGCTGACCAGTGGTGCAGCTAGCTGGGTGTGAACTGAAGTTGGGGACCTGTGGTGTTCTGTGCGAGGGCGCCAGCTGCTGCTGATGTTTCTCGACTGCAGGCCACGCACCGATGCTGAAACCAATGTTTTCTGATGGTAGTGGTAGTGGAGCCGTGTTATGAGGCGGCATCCGCTCGATGATGCTGAGTAGATCTGCCATGGATCTCCGACACCCAGCCACACGAAAACTTTTACTTATGACATCGGACAGTTCGCGCGGTGTCCTTCCGGATGCTTCATGGCTCCTCAAGTCGGACAGCTCGAGGCCATTGTTCCCCTGCTGCCGCATGCAAGCTTGCTTCAGATCAAGCTAGAAGCACCTGCGTCTGTTCACATTTGAGAGTAGACTCTTGGCGTCACGGCAGCCATGAGCGGCTGGCTGCAATCGCAGCTCAGGGCTGCGGGGGACTTGCTGGAAGCGGTGGACCGCACAGCGCAGAAGGTGTCCACAACGCGCAATGATCAGCTGCTTGCGGGCCGGCAGAGCAGCGGCCCGGCATCCACTGGCTCGCTTACAGGTGCGACTTCGCAGAAAGCTGTTCTGCTACTTGATTGTGCCGCCTGGCGGGCTGCAAAGGCCTCAGGTACTCAAATGTATGCTGTTCCTGCAGGATCTGCGCGAAAGCTTCTGCAGCCCACCGCACAGGTGCCACACTTCTTTCAGTGGCTCGTTGGATGCATGTTCGCACAGTTGATCACAGCCAACACCTCATCGTGCAGTCGACTCTCAACCCTGTATTGCTCTCTGCTGACACACTGGAACCGGTCACAGGGTGCCGGGAGCTTGCCGCCCTCGCGGCAGGCATCAGCGCCGCAGCAGCCATCGGCAGCCCAAAGCGCACGGAGCCTGGTCCCGCAGGCGGCTGTGCCTGCAGGGCCTGCCTCAGTTGGCGCGTCCAGTCAACCGAACACCGCACCCGCCCGAGCTCAGCTTACGGTGCAAGAGCAGCACGCACACCCAGCAGCTGCTGTGCCGCAGCCTGCTGCATCGCCTGGCAGCACAGGTGTGGCGCCGCCTCATGCCGCTGCCGCCCAGGCAGCCGCGCCAGCGCAGGCCGCGCCCAGCGCACCAGCCCGCCCGGCATCGCTGCCTGGGCATGGCAGCGGGGCAGCCCTCCAGCTTCCGGAGGGACAGCCAGAGGGGCGGCCGGCGCCCGTGTCGCTCCTGCCACAGCCACGGCCGCATCCGCGGCCGCAGCCGCAGCCGCCGCCGGAGCTGCGCCCGCAGCCGGTGCTGCACGGCGCCACCGCTGCAGCAGGCACCGGCGGCCGCATACCCTTCCCCGCCACCACGCCGCACGACACCCTGGCCGCCGTGCGGGCCGCTCAGCCGCCCAGCAGCGCAGCGCCCCCTCCAGTGCCGCAGCCCGCAGCGGGGCACTTGCCTGCGGCAGCCGCCGAGCAGTTAGGCGGCGGCGCTGTGGAGGCGGAGGGTACACCTGCCCCAGACGCAGCCGCGGCGCAGCCAGCACAGGCTGAACCGCCAACATCGCCAAATGTGGCAGCAGGTGGCAATGGTGTGTCGGCAGGGCAGCAGCCGGTCGAGCAGGAGCCGCAAGCCAGCACCGCTGCGCCTGTGGCGGAGCTTCAACGACATCAGCCAGAGGCAGCTGTGATACTGACAGCAGCAGCAGCAGCAGCAGATGATGCAGCCGAGGCGACTGGCCAGAAGGAACAGCAGGAGGGCCTCATCAGCAGCACTGAAGCAGGCGGCAGCGCAGGTGGCGATGGCACATCCGTCGTTGTGCTGTCGACTGGCACCGCGCTACCTGATGGCAACGGTGATGGTGATGCGTCACCGGCACTGGACACGGCGCCGGATATAGGAGCAGGGGCAGGTGCAGCGGCAGCGGCGGAGGCCGACAGAGCGGCCGGCAGCAGCGCCAGCGGCGGGGCCGCAGCGAGCCGGGAGGCGGCCCTGGAGCGGAAGCTCGCGCAGCTGCGGGGGCGCCTGGAGCAGCGCCAGGCCGAGGTCGCGCAGCTGGAGGACCTCCTGGCGCAGGCGGACGCCCGCGCATCAGGTGCCGCAAACCCCAAACCCTGAATAGTTTGTTGTTCATACCATCTCAGCAGCTGGCGGGAATGCAAAAGTTCCCATGTCTCCGCAGCATTGACAAGTCTGAAAGCCAGCTGCAGCTTTTGGCGAAACAACTCGGGGTGCAACATGATGCTGCGCTGCGGGCCTGGGCCAACACTAGGTGGGGACACCGCCTGCCATGCTGCTGCCAACACATCACCCGCACCCGCAACCCTGAACCCTAATCCCTGGACTGCAGGCGCCGGCGGGGCGGCGGCGGCCCTGGAGGACCAGCTGGCCCGGGCGCAGGCGGCGCGCATCGGCGCCGAGGCCGCGCTGGCGCAGGGTTTAAGCACCGCAGAGGACGAGGCCCAGGCGAGTCGTGTGCACAAGCATCAGAATGATGCAGATCTGCTAAAACCTGGCAAGTGATGCATGCTGACGAAGCACAGTTGCTGTCTTGCACGCCTTCCGGCTCATGTGCGAGCATGCCTCGCTCGACAGCATCACCTGAAGCCTCCCTTAGGGAGTGTCGGGCCTGCGTGGTTGTGCAAGGTCTGGATCTCAGGATGTGCTCACACATGGGGCGCTCATCGCTGGCAGGAGCTGCGGGGGCAGCTGCTGGCGGCGCTGCAGAAGGCGCGTGACGCCGAGCGGCGGGCGATCTCTCTGGAGGCCGCCCGTGACTCTTCACTGGCCGAGCGGCAGGTTAGCCACGTAGCCAGGACTGCTACATCCCAGTGTATTGTATCAGTGCACGCCCACTGGAGCAGCTGCCTGCTGAAAGTGGTGATAAGGCAGCAGGTCCGCAGAGCGCGACCAAAATCACACTGCGATGTACTTTAGTCAAAGGCATGAGCAAACTTTCATCAGTGATATGGTCCTTTCCGAGTGCTCTGCACATAGGGAGACGGTTCAACTGCGGCTGTGAACCTCATCGCTTGAAGCTACACCACTGCCGCTGCGACAGGAGGCGGAGGCGCGTCTGGTGGACAGCCTCCGAGAGGAGGTGGCGGCGGCGGAAGCAGCCGCAGAGAACGAGCGGCGGGTAGCAGGAAGTGCCCAAAAATCGGCGGCGGCGCGGGAGGCTGAGCTGCAGGCGGGGCTGCAGGAAGCCGCTGCGTCTGTCGCTTCCCTGCAGCGCGGCATGGAGGTAGGTTTCTTGTCTGATGATTACTGATGAACGCGAGTGCGGGCGCTGGCCTGGCTGCCTCCAGAACACGCACCAGTTCGCCTGAACCATGTTCTGCAACGTTGTTGCAGATCTGAATTAGTGCAGGGTCCATATGGCCTTAGCACCGTCCTGCAGATGCCTGTGGTCCACATGTGCAGCAGAAAGGGGTGCTGCAATGACACCCTGAAAGTGGTGTGCAGGAGCGGTCACAGCGGCTGGCAGCAGCGGAGGAGCGCTGCGGCAGCGCTGAGGCAGACGCCGAGGCCCTGGCCCGGGACTTGGCCACCGCACAAGAGAAGCTGCGCAGGTGGCACCCCTTGCATGTGCCACCCCTGTTCTCGGCGCCTGCAGGATGCTTGGGGACATCAGAGTGTCTAGCAGTCATGCTGAATGCAGCAGATGACTACTGCTCGGCCACCACCAATGGCCTGGTTGCAGGTGGGAATTGCGGAAGGTGTTGGAGGGTCATGGCCTGCGCTGCAGTCAGGAAGGACCCCTGCAGGGGTCCTTTTTTACCCCTGCTGACCCCTGACCTCAGGTCGGAATCTAAAGGGCTCCATGTGGTTTCGCACCCACAGGCAGGAGGCGCGCACGAGCGACGCGGCCGCCGAGGCCGCCGCCGCGGAGCTGGCGGCCTGGAAGCGCGAGTGCCAGGCGGCAAAGACGGCGGCGGCGGTTGCGGAGGCGGCGGCAGCGGACGCGGAGCGGCGCGCCGCAGCGTCGGCCGCAGAGGCGGACTCCCTGCGCGTGGCCGCCGCCGCCGGCAGCGCGAGCGCCGACCTGGAACACCGCTGCAAGGAGGTGATTGTCAGCTCTAGGAACCAGATATCAGAATCATACATGCATGTCGTGGCTGCCAGCACAGCGGCAGCAGCTCAGGCACTCCTGCAACTCGAGCTTCATCCGATTTATCTTCGGCCCCACAGCCGCCGTAGGCACTGCTCCGCACCAGCCCGCCTGCCTCCACTTTATGTATTGCCAACAGTAGCGTATTGTTCAGAACTACGGCCTCTAACATGTGACTCGCTGACGCTGGCGTGCTGCGCACCCCCTGCAGGTGACGGAGCTGCTGTACCTGAAGCAGACGCAGCTGGAGGCGATGGCGGCGGACAAGGCGGCGGCGCAGCTCACGCTCGAGCGCGAGCTGGCGTCGGCGCGGGCGGAAGCGGAGCGCGTGAGGCGGCGGGAAGCAGTTTCGAGCGCCGTCACCTTCACCGGTGCTGTGGATTTGCACTCGGGGAATCATGTAGTTTGCATGTTATCATCGCATGGACCAGCCCAGCATGCTGCCCATGCAGCACGTGGTAGGTGATGGGCGATCGGCCTGGCCGAGCTTGGACCCTGTTCTGCTGCAGGGCTGGACGACGTGGTGCCGATGGAGGCGCTGGGCGCTTCCTACCGCCGCCTGGCCGCCCATGACCGCCTGGGTTCCGCTGTGCAGGCCGCCGCCAAGTACGCGACTCCGACACATTGTTAGGGTTTCAAAAGCTCAATTGGATTTTAGAGCAATGGAGTCGGGCTATCCTATGCCATGCAGCTAGTGAAGCCCACTCCAGTGGTCATACCATGCATTCAAATTTGCCTTCAATGTCAGAGCCCCAGGTCTTGGCGCCACCCGGTTGTTACAGCGCAAGCCGCCTGCAATGGCTGGGAGGCTGTGTAGTACAATGGAGCACAACAACGCACCTATCGTCATGCCGCAGCCGAGGCACAGGTGACGCCCGTGGCGGATGCGGAAAGTTGTGCTGTGTCTGCCTGCGCAGGTTCATCGACGGCAGCGCCGGCACGGTGGTGCGCATCCTGAAGCAGTACCCGGTCGCGCGGCTGGCGGCGGCAGCGTACCTGCTGTTCATCCACGCCAGCATCTACTACCTGGTGGGCCGCCTGCAGCGGCGCGCGATCGGGGAGCTGGAGCTGATTGCAGGCGGCAACGCCTCGCTGCCACACCACTGAAGCCCCTGCGGCGGCAGCAGGAAGTAGACAATCTGCCCGCAGCGCCATGCACGTGCCGAGCTTCCGGCAGCAGGAGGCAGAAGCACCGCCTTTCGGCCAGGAGTGGCTGTGCCCAGCTTGGGCTGCTGGCCGCCGGCATTGCCTCGTTTGACTGTACCATTGATGCTGCTGCGGTGGCGCAACGTCGCATGTGTATCGCATGCAACAGTCATTCTGTGTGGCAGACTGGTGTCAGCTGCTTGCAGATCCGTTTGGTTTCCATCATAGTGGTGCTGAGGTTGCAGCCTGTTGTGTACCATGCGGGGTGCGACATGGACGATGGGTGTACAGAGGAATGCTCTGTGCTGCAAGATGTCGCCAGTGTACAGCCAGACCATGAAGGCACGTTTCTAAGATATCAAGTCACTAAATTAAGCATCACCGTAGATGGCCGGGTTGCTGCTGAGTGTGTCATCCGCGGCTCAGCGGGCATCTGGCGGCGTCTGGTGAAAGAGCACTGAGCAGTGCATCACATCAACCACACAGTTGCATTCCATGCTGCCACCCTGCTGTAAAGTCAAGCGCTTGCAGCTGGGAGGGGTGCTGTTTGGTCCCGATTCACACTGAATTGAGAACGCTCTCGGTTGCACACGCTGATAATGGCGGGTTCCAAGCTGACATCTGAAAGTGTCGCCTGCCTCGGGCGGGCAGCAAACGGCAAAGCTACATGTTCCACTTCTTCTGGTAGTCATCGATGCCGCACTGGATCTTGTCCGGCGGCAGCTTCTGGTCCTTCCATAACTCCACCCCGTACACCTGCAACGCCCAGACAAAGCTCCGCTCAGATGCGACATGCGTCTGACTGGTATGCACGCCGGTGCGAGCGGCCCAGTGCTCTGGGGCTCCCTCCTCCCTGCTGCGCTGCCGCTGCTGCTGTCCGGGGGCACAGGCCAGAAACAGTGGGCGGCGGCGGCAGCGTCTGCTGCCCTTGTTCAAGCAGTGCTCCTGCTGCCAGCAACTCAGGAGGGCTGGCCCCACACATCGGGTGTAGTAAGTATGTGTAGGCATCCAGCTGAACACCCATTTTCATCATTCCGTCCAGCTACAGTATCGAAGTGGCAAAGTGTGGCAAATGACTGGTGGGGTTTTCGCCGACCTGGTGGAATTTTCCGCTCATGAACGAGCCCAGGCGCCCGTAGCCGCTGTGGGTGGTGATGATCTGGTAGTCCGTAAGTCCCAGCATCCACATCTCGGCCGCCGCTGTCTGGAAGCCCCGTATCACCTGCATGTGCTGGAACCCTGCCTCGGAGCTTCGCTCAAAAGGTGCCAGCAGCTTGCTGCAGCTACAGCCCGAGGACGGCGGGGCATCAGGGGCGTGGCTAAAATTCTCGCTGCCACGCCCACCGTGGAGGACTGCGGGGCGTTGGCCACAGCCACACTGCCCCGATGGCACAAGCAGGTGAAGAGATGCTACAGGGCCACCCGATGACATGAGCGAAGTGATGCTACAGGGCCACCTCGGCGAGGTCGCCGTAGCGGTTGCGCCGCGTGTGCCGCAGGTTGATGCCCAGGCTGGTGATGAGCTTGTCGCCATAGTGCTCCGCCGCCAGCGTCCGCAGCCGCATTGAGTCGCTGCACCCATAGGTTTAGTGGGTTTTATTTTATTTTATTTTTTATATCGGCGACATGGTGATATCAGGTAAAATATTGAATCAATGAAGCTGAGTGGGGCATCATGTCAGATCGCCTGCTGCTGTGAGTGCCGAAGTCTGGACCAGCTGACGCCAACGTCTGCTTCAGCGCGCATGCCATCATGATGGACTGCCACCGTGCTGCAGCGCTGCCGTTGCAGGTGCTGAGGGTGTGGATGACGGTCGTGTACATTGTGTGTGACAGGTACCGACTTGGTCCACAATCACCCAGATGTGTTGCACTGCGGTGGCAGTGGGCAGCGCGGGGGCTGCTCTTGTAGCACGGGTGTGCACGCCCACCTGAGCAGGAAGTACTTTATTTTGCGCCCCTCGGCGCCGCGGTGCCGCTCCAGCTGCGCCGCGCAGTCGAAGAAGGCCTGGTAGAAGGGGAGCTGGCTGGTGTCCTGGCCCTTGACCAGCGCGCGGTCACCCACGCGGATGTGCATGCCGATCTTCAGGGTTTTGGGGGCCGTCAGCGCCTCCACCTCCTGCGAGCTTGCAAAGGCTGGATTGCAGATGGGCGGGTTGTCATCCGATGGCAAAACGTGGGCTTGCAAGTGTTCTGCATCCCAGCCAGACCCAGCTGGACTGTTGCCCTGGTCTGTGCACCTACAGTCCCATCAGGGGCGGCACTTCAAGTCGCTGGTTTTGGGGTGGCAGCGCACTCACAGGGTTTAACATCATACCGGCAGGTAGGGCTCCAGCGCCTCGAGGCGGATGCGGGACAGGAAGTCCGCGCCGCCTATTCTGAGATTCGGGGGTGAGGGGTGCCACGTTAGGGACTCGAATTACCCTACCGGCAGGTGGGGCTCCAGCGCCTCGGGGCGGATGCGGAACAGGAAGTCCACGGCGCAGGCGAAGGCGTTGCCGGGGTGCAGCCCCATCGCCCGCAGCTCCTCCTTGTGATGCGTGTTGTCCAGCAGCGGCCACGTGTACCCCTTGAACGTGTTCACGTACAGCGTGGTGTGGCGCGCGCCCAGCGTCCGCACGTCCTGCGCAGCGGCACGGCGGCGGGCTGAGCGGTGGGGTGACGCGGGGCATGGCGGCGGTCGGCACGCCGGCCTACGCCGCGGCGGCTGTGGCCTGCCCAGCAGGGTCCCGAACCCCGCTGCAGTGCAATGCCGCATGTGCCTCCCGCGCATGCTCGGTGATCCATGTGCACGCACACCTTCACCATAAGGGGACCTATAGGAGGACAGGTACGGGCACCATACAGGGCGAGCGTTGAAATGGCAATGTGACGGCAGGGGACGCAGCTCAAGGCGCACCCCAAAGCGGATGGTCATTGGTTCTGTCAGATTGGGCTTCTTGGAGTCCAGCCGGAACTTCAGCACCTCCCCCTCATCCAGCAGCCGCTTGTCCCTGCAGCATCGTGATATAATCTTAAACGTACATAATGATGATGCCATGGTATCAGTGCACTGCCGCTGCTCTGTGCCCCCCCTGCAACGGTGCCGCAGTCAGGCACCGGTGTCCTGCAGGATGCGGCGCGGCGGCAGGGCAAGTGCTGCGCCGCGCAGTGTGTTCCTGAGGGCTCACCAGGTCCAGTTGATGTTGGGCTGGTCGAAGGCCCACTCGTAGCGCCCCCGCGAGTCGCCGAACGTCATGAAGAACGCGCGCCGCTGCAGCACCGCCACCCAGAACAGCGTCACGGCGCCCACCAGGCTGTCTGCCAGCCCTGCAGCAGACACAGACACATGCACATGCAGCCAGTGCGGCTCGCGGACAGCGCGAGAGGTCAAAGTTCAGTTGCCTATGGGTTCGGACAGCGATGACAAAAGTGTGCAGCGGAGAAGTGCATGGAGTGAGGGTGCCGACCGTTCTCGCCGTGCGCCACGATGTAGCGCGGGTCAACCTCCTTGCGCAGCATCCTCGCGTGCAGCTGCGCGTAGTCCCGCTGCCAGTCGCCGTTGCCGCACTGCAGCGTCCTGCGTTGCATGGCAGGCGTAGAGCATCGAGTGACATTGGCAGAAGCCAGCGATCTACCGGCACACCATGGCAAATCATCATCATCATCGTTCGCATTGGGTGCTGCGCTCGCCTGGAGACGGGCCAGCTGTCGTTGGCGCGGTTAAGCCAGCTGCCTCCGAAGCCCTGCTGGCGCTGCTCCAGGGCTGCCGCTGGCGGCGGACCGTTGCCAGAGCGCCCATGGCGTGCGATGCCGTGCGAGACCAGCAGCGCCAGCACCAGGCACAGCAGGAAGGTGGGCAGCGGCACCAGGACCTGCCCCTTGTGGCGGACCAGCTGCAGAGCGGGCGGCACGCGCACGGGCTGCGCCGCCATCCCCTCAGCACGGCATCGTGCAACGCACTGGAGTGACGGGCCCCATCACCCCATCTGCTGCAGGACCTGGATCTGAACGCTCATGTGTCTGCGAGCTGCACATTAGCTTTGTGCCGGACTGCAGGCCGCAAGTACGATTGCTTTCAGTGCGGAGCCCGTTGTTGACTGCTCATGTCGGAGTTGAATGCAGCTCCAACGGTGCAGACGGATCAACTGGTGGCTGAGCAAAGCGATGCAGCACAAACCTCGAGTTGCAAAACAGGTACTGCATTGCAAACGCCCAGCTGCACCGGGTTGGCAGTCTAAAATGCTGTCAGACAGCTGTGTCGTGCACATGACCACATGTGCTTCCACTGATTGGACAGGCACGCACAAGATGGAGCTTGGGCCTTGGCGCGTTTACAGGCTTGCGGGTCATCGATTCTGGCTTTCACTCCTGACTGGTACTAACGGTGACGTACGTTTAGCAAAATCAGGCCTTGAAGGAAGCACTATACAGCCTGCTGCGCAAGTGCGCATCCTGAACTTGGAAGCAGTTCAACGAAGATGCTGTCAGGCCAGTCAGCAACTGAACAAAACCCGAAAGCATATTCATAACCAAAATCGACTGACGCCACTAGTCAGCCTCATCAGCGAAGATGAATGTATGCTGCTGGCACCCGCCAGACATGCTGCATATGCAGGGCACATGCAGTGCAGTGTGCAAGCTACACCAACATGGACAAGGATGTACATGGAGCACCTAGTAAAACAACCCTGCGCTTATCGGCACAGCCCAACCCCTGTGCTGCGTTGCCGGCCTCCACAGCAGCTGCAACCGGCCAGTTGTTGGCTTCCTGCACTTGCTGACTGCCGCCTGCTGCCGACAGCATCAGGGAGTGTTGACGCCCGTGATCACAGCAAACATGTCGTCGTGCACCGCCTCCGCTACCGCTGCCACTGCGCTGAGCTTGACCGCCAAACCCTCGACCTCAGCCGCAAAGGCGCCGGCACCGCAGCGCGCAAGCGCCGCCGCTGCGGCGCCGTCGCTGCTGCCATCCCCACCCTGCAGCAGCCGCACGCACAGCGCCGTGCACAGCCCCTGGCTTATCACCTGCGCATACACAAACATGTATGGTGCATCTGTGAAGGGTACATGCACAGATTGAAGCCACGCATGACAAACACTGGCAAGTTTTGCACAGGCACCTTCAGATGCACGCTTCATCTGAAGCCGCTGCTTCAGCAGCATCAGCACCCCCGTCACATTGCAAACATGTCACCAAGCCTCCCAACTTCCCACCCCTCACCTTGAAGCCGGGGCTGTCGCGCGCCAGCAGCTGCCGCAGGGCCCGGCCCAGGGCGTCCTCTGCAGCGGCGTCGCCCCGTGACCCCGCCAGCGCGGCCAGCTCGGCGGCGATGTGCGGCAGCTGCGTCGACGGGTCCGCCAGCAGCGCCGCCAGCCGGGGCTTGGCCGCCGCCACGGCGCCTGCACACAGCTCCGGGGGCTCAGGGCGGGCCACCACGTGACATTGTGTGGCGTGAGTGCGATGCAAGGGTGCTGCATGCTTGGCGGGGAGCCTCCACTAGTGCACACTGATGGCATCAGTGCTCCAGATCTGGACACCGATTACCGAATACGGCGATGGGGCATGTTGACGCTGTAGGAGCAGCTGCTCAAGATCTCGCGCCGCGGTGCCGCACGATCTCTAGGACATCTATATGTGAGGTGTCTGTACAGGTACCTGCTGGCAGCGGGCGGCGGCAGGCCGACGCGTGCTCCCGCAGCAGCAGCGCCGCCGCGGCCCCCACCAGCAGCTGCTGGAAGGCGGCCTGCGCGGCCGCCAGCCGCCGCGCGTCTGCCTCCAGGGCCTCCGGCAGTGCATCCCCACCCTGCGGCGACGCAAGTCGAGGACACGCCGTGAGCCAACAGGGAGCCCTCTCTGGTGCCCAGGCGGCGCGCTGGCAGACTGCCGATTCAGCCACGTCCCCCAGAGCGACCGAGCACACGGCGGCCGCCTCCAGACCACTTTGTCGTTCGCTCTGAGACGCCCTGCAAGCCTGTTCGCAGCAGGAGACCCTCCAGTCTGTACACTAGGACTGGAACAGCTGGAGTGCGCTCACCCTGCCGAGCGGCACATCGCCAGCGACGAGCGCCACCAGACCGCAGCGCACGGCGCCCCGCCAGCTGCGGGGCGAGACTGGACACTCCAGCTGCGCCGCGGGCGCCGGGGTGTGCAGGTCTGCAGGGTTCAGGGCGGCGGCGGGCGCAGGGCTGAAGCCGGAGCGCATCGGCGCCGCCGGCAGCCGCCGGCCGCCGGAAGCACCGGAAGCAGCCTGGGCGGCGAAGGCTCCAGGAGCCACCGTGGTCGGCCCTGAGCCCGGCTGCCGGCGCGCTGCAGCCTCCACCAGTGGCAGCTGCTGGCGAGCTGCCAGCAGCCAGGCCGCGGTGCCCGGCAGCGCCGCCGCCAGACGCGCCGCTGTAGCGGCAGCAGGGCTGTCGGGCAGGCCGTGCGCGGCCAGGAACCGCGCGCGCACATGCCTGATACCGGCGGCGCCACCCAGCGAGACGGACAGCATGCGCAGGTGCGCGTTGGCGGCGTCGGCCCGCAGCAGGCCCAGCTGCGCCGCCAGCACCCGCACCGCCCTGGTTATGACCCTTGCCGTGGCCACCCTGTCGCCGGCGGCAGGGGCCAGGGCAGCCTCGATGGCGGCGCGGGCTGCGGCCGCGTCATCGACCCTGGCGGGCGCCCCAAGCGCCGACAGCAGCGCCGCGCTGTCCTGCAGCACCCCCAGCAGCGCGCGGGCACCCTGCAGCGACCGGGCGCACGCTGAGGAGCGCACCAAAGCTGTGTGCCGTGTCTGCACACTGGTTCTGGGTGCGCAGAGTGCCAGACTGGCGCCAGGGCTCAGCAGTGTTCGAGCTGTGGACACCGCTGAGCGTGTCCACAGGTGTCTGGTAGCGGGAGCTGAGAGCGCACTGGCATCCTGAGCGCCTGTCACTGCGTCTCAGCCAAAGCTGACATTTCAGGGGGAGTCACCGGCAGGGCACCACCCAGGGCTTCCCCGTGCGTCAGGCCACAACACCCTGCCGAGATGGTCAAAATACGATGTTGCTTCACCTGCGGGGAGTCCAGCTGCAATGCGCCGCCCAGCCGCCGCCGCAGCGCCGCCGCCCCAAGCACATCCGCAACGCTCCTGGCAACTTCGCCGCCGTCCGTCGGCAGCGCCTCGGACAGCTGCGCGCCCAGGTCGGCCAGCAGCGTGACGAGGCCGGCGGCAGCTGCCGCCGCTTCCTCCTTCCCCTCCGCAGCCAGCGCCTGCACAGCAGCAGATGCTGGAGTTGCGGTGTGGCCCATCTGCATATCTATCATGGACATGCGATACACGTCTGTGCAGTCACCGATACCGCAAGTGGGTGATGCCAAAGCGCCAGCATCATGGGCTGGGGCCCATAACACAGCGCGCAATGGCTTGTGTCACTGGCGGTTGTGTTCAATGTGCAGGGATGACACACACCTACACATTGCCACTGAAATGACACGGCCATTGCCAAGCAGCGCAGGTGCTGCCACCTCCTAAGCACTGCTGCTGCCTGGCAACAGCGGGTAGCTTGCAGACGCCCACACCCAACTTGCTGGAGCAACCGCTGTAGAGTGCAGGAATTGCCCCTTGTGTACCCTGCTCGTGCTGCTTTCGAAGCTCACTGACGGAGTTTCGGTTCACCTGTGCACGGGCGTCCCAGAAGGCCTGGTCGGCGATGCGCCTGATGCGACGGTGCACCGCGGCCGCCGCCGCCGCCGGGTCGCCTGCCATTTCCTCTGCGCTTGCTGGCTGCTCCTGCATCAAGGCAAGGCAGCCTAGTCCTGCACACGCTTTGGTGATCATGTGGAGGCATCAGGGTAGGCGTTCAAAAGGCCAGGATTGCTGTCGCCGAGCAGTCAAGACATGAGGCGCACCGCCATGGCCGATGTGGCGCCGGTGGCGTCGCTCCACTTGAGGTCCGCCTCTGCGGTCGGCAGCTGCCAGTGCGCGTCGTGCAGCAGCTCCCACAGCCTGCGCAGCGCATCAGGAGCCCGGGGTCACACACTGGCATGTGTGAACCCTAAACCCTAAACCCTCTTTGCACATGTTGACGGCAAGCAGCTTCGTGCAGTGCGGCCCAGACGGGTCTCATTCAGGTTTCAGGTGTGAAGTGCGTCAGAGCCGCACATGGCGTCGCGCTGCGCCTGGGCGGGGTCGACAGGGTGGCGCGTTGGCCTAGACCCCGGCGCCTCCCGGCGAACAGGCTGCGGCTGCGGCGGTGGCATCCGGCTCCGGAGGTTCGGTGGCAGCGGCGCCGGACGTGGTGGCGTGGATGGCCCCTGTAGTAACGGCAACTCGCTGAGAACACAGATCTGAGCGCCTTTGACAGTTGTGACACCAGGACAGTCTGCAGCGTACATGCATCATGAGCAGCAGCGTTGCGGCTGCAGCAAGGCCTGCAGACAGGGCGCGGGTGCCGGTTCTGCAAGGGTGCGGCGACCAGCAATGCTGCCAGGGTGGTCGTGCAGTGCGCTGCCGCATCGCTCCCCAGAATGCGGCTGTCGCTTGCCATGAAATATCTGATATGCATTATCACTTGTACACATGTTCATTCTTGTTGCCATAGTGCATCCGACCATCTCGACTGCTGAGCCGCCAGGACCCCACTGCAGTATTGACCATGTCGTCCACTGGACGCATGGTGACTGACACCAGACTACATACTACACTAGGAGAACACATGTGCGTACCGTGACTCTGCCCGCCGGCGCATCGCCGAGCGCCGCCTCCACCTCGGCATTCGCAGCAGCCAGCGCAGCGTCGAAGCGGGCCCCCCCTGCAGCGCCCCGCAGCCGCAGCACCTTGGACCGCAGCAGCGCCGTATCGCCTCGCACCTGCTGCACCACGGCCTGCAGCGCACGGCGCCAATTTTGCTGCTGTTGCGTCGGCCCCTCAAGGGTTCAGAATTTTCTGGGTGTCAATGGCATCCGCCATCTGCCCTTCGGGGCATGCAACCATCTACTTGTGTGCAACAACACCGCACTTCAGCTGCAAGCCCTGTGCTCCACATGCACCCGCAGCTGCAGCTGAATGAAGCCTCCCAGGGCACAGGCTTTCAGGTATGGCGCTGCTTGCCCGCACCTGCAGGTCGGCGCTCGCGGCGACCCGGGCGCTGTCGGCGCCGCCCAGCGGCAGCACCTTGCGCAGCATCGAGCGCTGCAGCTCGACTGCCATGCTCGTGAGGTCCGCCTGCCAGAGTGCAGCGGCATGCGTCTCAGCACGCCCGTCAAGCAACAGCTTGAAGGTCGGGATTACCAGTTGCCTGAGCAGCATGTCACACACCGAGGCAGACGTGTGCAGACAGGCCAGGCCCTGCTGCCGCACACGGGGGCTGCGGACGCACCTCCAACGCAGCCGCGTCATGGTCCCTCCACGCGGCAAACAGGGCCAGGTACTCTGCCCAGGCGGCGTCAAATGCCGCAAGCGCTTCCGTGACCGCGTTGCCGTTGCCGCTGCTGGTGTCGGGGGCGGCGGAAGGCTGCGCCGTCAGCCGCGCCAGGAGTTTTTCCATCGCGGAGGCCAGGCTGTGGGCTGCGGCCGTCAGCGCCCGCTCGCGAGCCGCCCAGGTGTTGAACACCGTCATGGGGTGCTCCTGCAGGGGCAGCCAAGATCACCCGTAAAGAGTGGCATCCCCATAAGGGAACTCACAAAATTGGTGGACCCAGATGTCCTCCGGATCACTTGAAAGGGAGTGAGTGGCCGGTGTACACACTGAGCCTTGGTCTGCACGCACCCGGATCATGTAGGACGCCAGGAAGACGCGCGGCGGGTAGCGGGGAATGCTGCGCCTGGCGCGAGCGGACTTGGGGAACAGCGCAGCCAGCGCCGCCGCCACCGCGACATCCCCTGAGCTGCTGGTGTGCACGCTGCTGCCGCCGCCGTTGCTGCTGTTGCCAATCTCAGCATGGCCGGCGCGCTCGAGCTTCCGGATGCTGGAAGCAGCGGATGCGGTGCGGCAGGCCGCCAGCCGCCGCAGCAGCTTGCCCGCGGCCGACACCGTGGCTGGCGCTTTCAGCAGGGCCGCCAGCGCCTCGAACGGGTCTTGTTCTTCTTCCCCCTGCTCATCCTGCGAGTCATTGCTATCAAGGTAGCTGCAAGCTGGAAGTACTGGGTCGGCGTGTGGCAGTACTGAGGCGGCTGTGGTGCATGCAGCCGAACATCATCACTCTGTTATTTGCTCGTAACAGTGATGATCTAGTGTGTGTGTGTGTGGTGGTGACAACAGCAGTGGAACCACTAGCACAGCTGACTGGTGGGAGTGCTACCTGATCAGTGTCGAAGACCGTGATCCCAAAAGCAGGCCTCTGCGACATGGTGCGCATGGCCTGCAGCCCACAAAGCACGTTAACCACCAACCGTCCAGAGAGTCTCTTCAAGATAGGCTGCTTCAGCCAGCGGCACAGCATGTGAACCACATGTCTACAGACGCACAAGGTGAGGAAGCTGATCAACGCACCGGCTGTGGCGCCTGCGCCAGATCTTCCGGGTGTGCTGGTGGCCCATGGCCGCCCTGCGGCAGCCCTGCAGCGGAGAAGGCCGCCGCCAGCTGGCGCGTGGTGGCCGCCGCGGAGATGACGCCCCGCCAAAACCGCTGCAGCTGCACCGCCGCACGCTCCCTGCGGCACGCCGCCCGCGCCGCCGCGTGCTGCTGCAGGAACTGCGCCGGCGACTGCAGCACGGGCCAGAAAACAGAGCACAACATCAGCATTGGATCAGCCAAGCATCAGAGCAGACAGCAGCTTCGAGCTTGTGTGCAGGGAAGAGAGCCCGTCTAATGCTACGACCATATCTGGCTGGGTTGGCAGCATTGCCTGAATGGAACGATGCAGCACCCCAGCCCGATGCCATCTCAGAGCTAGCGCCGTCCTGCCGATAGGAAACCTGCCCACCTCTGGCTGGCTGGACACTTTGGCGGCGAGGCTGGCCCAGCGCATCGCGGCCGCGCGGCTCAGCCGCGCGTTCAGCGCAGCCTCTTTGTGCCTTGCCTCCTCCGCGGCCCGGGCCTCGACCGCCGCCCGCACCGCAGCCGCCCGCCGCGCCGCCGCCGCCGCCCGCCGCTGCCGGGCGTCAAACGCCGCCGCCCTGACCGCCTCAGCCGCGTCCAAGCGGTCCTGCAGGGTCGTGACGCGTCGTAATGAAGGCGAGGTAAGCGGGGCGCCCCTTGTGCCAGGGACATCCAGTGCAAGTAGCACTGCTGCATGCTAAAGCGAAGGAGGGACTGCGCAAACGAGCATGGAGCGCCGTATGCAGTGGTGGTGCATGCTGCATGATGCGCCGACGCGCTGGCACCCCAGAAAACAATCTGCGCACCTGCAGCTCTCTTGCCGCGCGCTGCGCTCGCTCCTCGTGCGACTGCTCCGGTGGCGTCGGCCCCCTGCGGGTGCGGGCCTGCTGCTGCCGCGCCAGCGCCTCCTGTCCAATGTTTGCAGGGCGTTCACGGACGCTTCTGAGACGTGATAGCAGCGCCAAGAGCGGCGACATGGTCGGCGAGCCTGGCTGGCGGTGTTACCATTGTCATACTGCTCAGCTTTGTGACCCCCCAACCGGTACATGCCCTCTGTTGCTCGGCGGCTTGTGCCGAATAGCTACAACTTCCACACTCATGTAGGAGCACCGGACGTGGGTCGCAGCAGCCGCTATGTTGCACGATAGCCGCTGTGCACGCTGAGCATGAGGTTACTCACGTCACACATCCCGAGCTCCGACAGCAAGAACAGGGAACGCCGGCCCGCAGCAGCCCCGCTCACCATGCGCAGAAGCTTGCAATCAGCGCCTTGGGCTCATGTGCTGCACTAGAGGGTTAAAGATGTTCGCGTGAAGCGTGGAAGCACCTGGCGTTTTCGGGCAGCTCGCTGAAGCCGGGCGTGGATGGCGTCAATCGTGATCTCAGGCCGGCGCCGAGACTCCAGGCGCTCCCTGATACTGCTGGGCAGGCTGTCGCATGGCGCAACGCCACTCAGCTCCAGCAGCGCCCCGGCGCACCCGCTCTGGGCCATCCCTGCCTCGCGCAGGCCAAGCAGCCAGCACGGCGCTGATCTGCCAGCTATCGGCAGCTGCAGCGCTCAGGATTGGACAGTAAAGCTCAAAGCATGAATGGGTTTGGTTTGCAGTGCGTTGTGAGGACCTGAGGCATGGCAAGCGACGCCTGTCCCGGCACGTGCCCTCCGGGCTGACAGGGACATCTGGGAGGCAGCAGGGTTTAGTGGTAGGGTGCCAAGCATGAGGTGGACCAGAACTGGACAGGAGCGCAGCATATAAGTACGACTGCACTACCAATATATGCTTTAAGGATACTATCTAGCTGCTTCAATCTGCCAGGACTGCAACTTGAGCGTCTGTGGACAACTGATGCAACACAGCACGCTTCAGCCATCTGCGCAGTCCAAAACTTTTGGGGTGAATTTGCAACACATCGATCCCACATCGTTGCTGAGGTCCTCCATCCGAGCTGTCGCAGCTGACGTGCTTTCAAGATCCGAGTGCACCCTCTGGCACCGACAAGTGGTGCCTGGAGCGACTGCTGCCGCGGGCGCATCACGCATCCGCAGCGGCGGCAGGCGCAGGCTTGAGCAGCGGCCATGCCGGTGCAAGTCAAGGTGCAGCTCTCTCAGCTCTCGCACGGCACGCAATGGAGACTGCACAGTCATCCAGCACCAAGGGCACAACCCCGTCGTGAAACATGTGATCTCGCTGCGCATGCTGCCGGGATGCTGCCGATCGCAGCTGCGCCAGCGCCACATGCTGGCCCATCGCCCACCCTTCACTTTCCAGCCCTAGGTGACGGGCGACCCGCGGCGGCCGGATGAGGCGGTGCCCTTCGAGCAGACGAAGGGGGAGGACGCCGGCGACATCATGCTGGTCATCGCCGTGGTCATCGGCGCCGCCAGCCTGCTGTTCAAGGTGCATCGTGCAGGCTAAACCCTAGACACTGAAGGGCAAAATGAGCTGCCGACGACCGGTCTCACCGATCATGCCGGTCATGGCAGTCGTCGACGCCAGCCTGCCGTTGAAAGCGCACAACGGCACTGCCATGTGGCTTAAAACCCTAGACGCTGAAGGCACAACCCGCTGCTGATAACCTGGGCGGGAACACCAGTCGGCACGGTCATCGCGGTCATATTGGCGCCGTCGCCTGCTATTCAAGGTGCAGCATGCAGCCCAGAGCCTACACCCAGGCGTTAGTAGGCAGGGTGCGCCATGCGGCTGATGGCGGGAGCGGCATCACCAGATCAGGCACACTGCTGATGCAGCAGGAGCAGGGTGACAGCGGCAGCATGCCACCGAAAGCACGGCGAGGCTGCGGTGTGCACCGCAGCTGCAGCTGACCAGCGTTGAGTTACAGCGGCCGGGCCAGGTGGAGCAGCAGCGCCGCTGAGCCAGTGCTCCCAAAACCCTGAAACGCGCACTACGCACCGCGCATGTGCTTGCGTGCGCTGCAATCAGGTTGACCCTGTTCCGCCGTGCGTTCCCCCCCTGCAGTGGCAGCTGGGCGGCTGGGCGGCGCTGATCTGCACGCTGCAGGCGCTCGCCAACATGAAGGCCAAGGACTGGGACATCAAGCAGGTCGTCAGCGCCATGACGTGAGTCCCTAAACCCTGGCGCCGCAGCCGTTGCCACCGCAGCCACCTGATAGCGCTGTGCGTCCGATCACATGTCGCACCATGTTGCGTCACAACAACTGGCTCATGGAGGTGCCAGTGGAGGCTGATGCTTTGTTGTTGAGTGAGATATGCGGCAGGATGCTCTGCTAACCGAGCTTTGCCGCTGCACGCAGGTTCGCCGCGCTTGGTATCGCTGGGACATATTTGTACGTCCCCCCGAAGGTGCCGAAGCCGCCAAAGGCCTGAGGCCCGAGAAGTCAAAAGCACGCAAAGTCTGCCGAGCACATGAGCTGCGGCGCATGGGCGCTGGCCTTGCGGCCATGCATGGGGATGTGGTTGGTGTGATTTTGTGGGTCTTGAAGTCCTGCAAGCGTGCTGTCACCTGCGACCTTCTAACAGCCATACACTGTGAAATGACATTGACAATGATGCATGAGCATATGCATCCACTAACCTTGGTGTTGTGCACCTATTTCCGCATGCCTGGCAGACGGTGCTGTTGTGTGATATGAGTATGGTATGCATCTATGGCGCACTCATGTTCAGCGGGATATTCACAAGAAAGAAGTCATATGAATACTGCTCAATTGCAGGGCCTCGGCCTGCTTCTCGGCAAAATCTGCACATTATTTCACACCCGATGAAACAATACCACAGCTCAAGAATAGCAGATGCGCATAGCTAGTAGTTTACAGTGCAAAGTAGCTTCCACAACCATAAATCCATAAGACCAAATTTGAGACGGCAAAAGGTTCACAGTTTGCCCACTGCTGCTGTGTCAGAGCACTATACTCTGCTGGACCCTCAGCCGCGTCTGTAACCCGGTGTAAGGAGTCAACGAGGTGTGCTGTGCTTGGCCGCTCTGCTGCAGTCTCTATGCTGCGGTATGCAGGCGAGATTCTGAGGCGCTGCACGCTGTTGCCTACCATGGAGCCACACACTGTTGTCTGTGGTACCCTAAATACTGGCCTGCCAATTCTGCAGCCTCACGAGGGGGTGTCCCACTAGTGAGTGGCACAACCGCGTCCTCGTCCTGTCGCCTTGAGTAGACCACAACGTGACACTCCAGCCCGCGCGCAGCAGCCGGCTGCCCCATGGCTCTCCGCTTTGTACGCCCTAGGCGCCGCCAGTGCTCTCGGGCTCTGCGTCATCGTCGAAAGAGGGGATGCCGCTGCAGGGGGGAAGGAGCGGGTCAACACAGGCAGAGGCGAGGGTCCTGGGTATGCAACGGTTGCACCCCGCAGCTGCCAGTCTGTTGCTGTTCGCTGCACACACACTGCTGCCCGTGCTCGCCGCTGCAACCTCACAACTAGAGGAGGACACCCTTCTCGGTGTGCACCGCCACACTGCGCGTGACTCGGAGCCACGACTGCCCACGCGATGGGGACCCCACCTTGCTGACAGGCATGAGCAAGTTTCAGGTGCAGTGCACCTGAAGGATGCGAAGGGGGAGGGCCGCGAGAAGCTGGAGTCGCTGCCGAAGCCGTCGGCGGCGGACGCCGCCGCAGCCTCCCCCAGCGGCCGCCCGTCGCCCAGCACCCCGCGCCTGACACAGTGCGTCACACACCACTCAGTCTGTGCTGCGTCGAAAAACATAGCACTGCAACGTTGCCCAGCACCCCGCGCCTGTGGAGCGCGTTACGCAGTACCCAGTTGTGACTGCATCGAAGCCAGGCTTGGTACTACAACGGTCGCTCGGTGCTGCTGACGATCATCCACTGCACACGACACAACATCATGCAGCAATGATCATTGTTATGCATATGTCAGCCTCCAGGATTGGGCGTTGACCGGCGGGAACAGGCAGACAGCGGGAACCCGGGCCGGGAGGGTGCGACATGCTGCACCTGTGGTGGGCCCTGCTGCCTGAGCCGCGCCGGAAGGGGGCATCGCCGGACCGACGCTCCTGGGCGCCGTCGACGTCGGTGTTCCACTCCCGCCTGCGCACCCAGGGCAGGGCGTCAGGGCCTGGTGTGGCGTGCAACGGCGTGCAATGGCCAGCCGCCCCGACAATGGTGACACACGACAATCTGATGTTCACATTCAGAGGGCAGGGTGCCTGCAAGGAATGGCAGTCACATGCGCTTGAGCACACCAGGCATGGACCTCCGACTCAGCCGATGCACATCCATCCGGAAACCCTAAATCCTGCAGCCCCGAAACCCTGGACCCACATGCACAGGGTGGGGTCCTCCTCGGCGGAGGTTCGCCCGGAGCCCGTGGCCAGCGACGCCGCCGACAGCTGCCTCGAGCGCTGCAGGTCGGCCAGGCCCCGCAGCGCGCCGCCGCCTTCCGAGGCGTCCGACGGGCTGGGCGGTATCGCCGGCAGCCCCTCCTGCACGTATTTGCATAGGTCTTAGCTTCGCTGCACCCCTCTCGAATATGCTGTATGAGATGCGTCCGATGGACTGGGCGGTATTGCCGGCAGCCCCTCCTGCAGTAGGCACACGCTGCTGGTGTCTGTCGCTCCGCTTGTTTGTTGTTGTCGCTGACTCTGTCTGCAACACGCTGACTGTCTGCTGTACACACACGTGCAAGGCTGCTCCTGTGCTGATGGCTCCGCCGCTCCAGCTGCAAATGCCAGTTGTGCTTTTTTGAGCTTTTGGGGGGCAGCAAACCCCGCGCACCCCGGCGGGCGGCAGCATGGTGGACCGCAGCGCCGAGTTGTCCATGCTGTCGCGGCCCCAGGGCGGGCGCCCCGTCTCGATGGGCGCCGTCGACACCACGATGCCGGTGTGCGCCTGCATGTGAACGATAGCCTGTGATCATCACTAACGAAATCATAGTTCATCACTGCACGTCAGTCGCTCTTCAGGATGTACATGCCACAGGCTGCTCAGCTCTGCTGTCAAGCGACACCTGCATAGTCTGCGTCTTCTGTCTCTTGTACATGTGCTGGGGTGCTGGCCAACACAGGTGCCCAGTGGGCGCTCATCGTTTGCTTCGTAACCGTCATAGGAGTCGTACTGGTTCCTTGACCGGAGTGTCTGTGTTCAGTGATCTGGATTTCGGAGCCCCTGAAGAGTGTGTTTACCGCTGAGATGTCTGGCTCGCGCTCTGTGAGCGGCGCTGTTGTCGGCCCGTCCGCGCAGCCCGACCTGGTCAGGTCGCCGACCGACTGCACGGGCGCCAGCTTCGTCGGCGCCGGGCCGGCCTCTGTGAGAGAGCAAGCTGCGCACATGAGCCCGGGTTCAGGGGTGAAAACAGGGTGCACACATGGCTGCTTGCACCTCCGGTATGCAGTAGAGCGGCAGGGCACACGCTGCTGCCACTGCCTCAGCAGGGCCGGGTGAGCAAGATGCCATGTGCAGCCTGCCAGCCCTCTGCGCTGTCTCCAGGTCGGCGTGACGACCCAATGATACAGATGCAGCACATTGTGCAAGACGGCCTGACGCACTTCTGCCGTTGGCATGCGCTGCACGGCGGCCCGGCATGATGACATCCACACCGACGCCAGACATCGCGCGCTGCAGCTGCACTGCATTCGTGCCTGTGCAACCAAACGCCAGGTGAGTGGGTTCGCATCAGCCCAACATGGGCTGCTGAAGCTACTGACCGAGCAGGGTGCAGCAGGTGTCGGCGCGTCGAGGATTGCATCATTGCCCGACGCCTCCCAGCAACTGCTGGCCAGCAGGTGCAAGAAATCAGGGTGCAGAAAGGCGCACCAAGGCTGAGCTGGTTGCTGAGCTGGCTGCTGAGCTGGGCGGGAGATATCCACTTGCCTGCAGGAACATGGCATGTGTGGACTGTGAGTGAGGTCGAATGGGGCACAACCCCTCGCATCGTAACCACGCCGCAGCACCAGGCCTCATGCTTGTGCAAGCGGTGGGCATGGCAACCCTCCAGCTAGGCCCCCGCACTACAAGGTGCTACTCAGCAATCAGCAGGGTTCTGTTCTGTCATAACTTTTCGCTGTGCTGTCTATAACATTGCCTACAACTAACATGCACCGGTGTGCTGGTTCCACACGCCGGTCTGCGGGGTGGAGGGGGCCTCGGAGCCGCGGGGCGACGCCGCCGCCGCCGCCAGCTGCTCCTGCATCTTCGGCAGGTCTTTCTCCACGTCCGCCTGCAGGTCGAAGCTGGATATTTCATTTCAAAACGTGTGAACCCACTGAAAGAACGCTTAGAGTTAAATCATGAGGATCTGTGGTAGATTCTATCCAGTTAGCACAGATTGAAGTGTTGCGCAGGAAAACCAGTTGACAAGGTTGCACGCGGCCTGAGCCATGCACTGTTGTGACATATGGGTGCTCGGAGTCAAAGAAAGATGCAGGCAGATACAGGGCGTTGTCAGGTCCTGAGCAGCAAGAGCAGGTTCTGCACTTAGATGCGAAATGGCTGTTGCAGCTGGCGGTCATGGCACCTTGATGCGCGTCTCGGCCATCTTGCCGTCGGGCTTGGGCACCAGCTCGATCAGCGTGTGCAGCGGCATCTCCAGGCGCGGGATGTCCTGCATTGCAGCATGAGCTGGATGAGTATTTGTTAGAGCCCAACAATGTGCAGCTGATGCTGTGGCCGACGGCATGTTTGTGAGCCAGGTACCCTCCCATACAACCACGCCTGCCAATTGGGACTGACCACGGAACAACACCTGCTCACGCATACCTGTCAGTGAGCCCTCAGCCAAAAGCATGCAACGCATCAAGGCTTGCGCGGTGCATGCATCTGCTGCTGTGCCCCTGCCCAGCGCCGAGCCCTGAATCCAGCTCCTTGATTGAAACCCTACAACCATGCTGGGCGCTCACCGCCAAAGGCGTGCCCTGGAAGTAGCCGTACAGCGCGCGCAGGATGGCCTGGTGCGCGACCACGCACACGCACTCCCGCTCCCGCTCGATCTCGATGATGACCGGCTCCAGGCGCTGTATCACGTCCAGGTACGACTCCCCGCTCGGGTACCTGCGTGCAAAGCAGCGCAACAGGTCAAGAAAGTGCGTTTTGAGAGCCATTGAAGAAATCTTGTTTCATGCAACGGCGCTGAATCTAACGCATGACATCACAGAGTCGTCCCAGCCCTGTCTGGGTCCAGGACTTGATGCGTGCGGCTTTGTCACATGTACGACCTACAAAGCTTGACGCCAGGCAGCCACGGACGCCCACCAGCATGTGACGTCGGTCATCACTCAGCAGCAGCCCATCATCTGCAGGCTGATGCTCTATAGACGGCACTGGCCGGACAGTCTGGATCTCACCTGTAGCCCAGCTTGTCCGCCTTCCGCGCCGCAAACTCCTCGGGCATGGTCTGCTCGATCTGGGCGTACGTCATGCCGTCAAACACGCCCGCCTGGATCTCATCCAGCACCTGCGCATAGTGAGAACGCCAGTCGTGCTCACTCGCTGTATGTGCAGCGCACACGTGCCCCAGCCGTCTGCTGAAGCAGCACAGGCCGAGGACTGATGAGCAGAGCCAGGGCGGGTTTACAATGAGTAGGTGAGCACAGTCTACATGGGCGGCTTCTCACACTTGCCTTCCACCGCAGCTTGGGGAAGGGCAGCTGCTCGGCGGTCTGGATGGTGCGCTGCAGGGTGGAGGTCCACACTGACACCGGCATCGTGCTGCCCTGCGATGTCTGCAGGCAGACACAAGCGCCAGGTCTGCTAGTGTCCGCAAGTTTAAAAGGCACTGCACAGAACAAAATTGTTGGTGGCCAGGCAGCCTGCACTGGTGTGCATCGAGCCTGCAGTCTGCAACGACTGGCCCTGCGGATTGCATGGGGCAGATCCTAGCTGTGCAAATGAGCTATGCTCAAAGACTGATCCAATGCAAGTGAATGGTGTGTGTTGACTTCCAACTCACTCCAAACGCTCACCAGCGGCACGCGGTCGATGAGCATGTCCGGCAGCTTCTGGGCGTAGACCTGCCCCAGGGGGGACAGGTGCGAGTCGCCGCCCAGCAGCTCAAATACGTTGCTCATGGACTGCCCGTGCCGCGTCAGCCAGATCTTGCGCATGCGGGACAGCCCTGCCTTGCACACCTACGGCACGGTCAAAAAGCATGTCAGTGGACATTCGACCTGCTGGTTGTGATAACCATCGAGGGTGCACGGCTGTAGGCAGGTAGCAGGCGCTTAGACAGATGCTCAGACTGCGTGCTTTGGTGTGTTTTATCAACTCTGTGGGATAAGAAGCTGCTTGCCTGCATGAGGAAGAACACGATCTTGCCCGGGATGTAGCCGCTGATGCGGTTGACGTCCATGTAGCCGCGCCCCGTCACCCTGGACACCAATGAAGGAGACGACTACCTAAGGCATTTGCGGGCATCGCAGAGGCAGGTTAACACTGGCAATCCTTGCAGAGGCCACTGAACATGCGCGTGGAGGCAACACAGCGAGCGGCTGTCGGCCAGTGTCGACAGCAGCGCACATGTCGATGAGCTTGATGTAGTGCAGGTCCCGGTTGGTGATGGTCTCGTACACCTCCTCGTACTTGCGGATGCGCGCCCGGAAGTCGTCTAGCGCCATCTGTGGGCCAACACAACGCCATTCAAGGCTGCATATACATGTACAACTGTCATTCCCTTGCAAGCGCCTGCCTTGTCTGCAGCGCCCTGATTCTGGCGGGCCAGCAAACGATCAGTGCAATGTGTGACCTGCTCGAGTTCGACCTTGGCGTGATCGGGCGAGTACATCTATAAACACATCATTTCCCATTTAGGGTTTAGGGCTCAGGGCACACCTGCTCGCTCTCGACCTTGGCGTAGTCGGGCGAGTACATCATCTTGTAGCGGTAGTTCTGCTCCAGCACCGTCTGGTCGTTGCAGATGCTCTCAATGAACAGGTACTGAAAGTGGCCGTGGAACCGCTGCTTCTGCATGTTTTCGAAGATGCACAAGTGGCTTTCAAGACTGGCCCTGCATATTCACCCAGTGCATCGTGCAAAGAGCAGGTGTGCTGCACCCTTGTCAGCAGCATTACTGCAAAGCGCACCAGCGTCTGGCGCCGCGACTCCGTGGAGTTTGTGGCGTCAAAGATGGCCACCTGCAGCGAAGCCAGGCCGTCACAATTTGCCGGCCGATGGTCAAGTGGCATGCTGGTGCCTGTAGCGTGTCGGCGCCGTCCCAGACGGTGCGCTTGCTGGTGTGATGCAGCGTACGCAATTACCCCACAAACGGGTGCAGCCAATGTATATTGCACCTGCGAGGTCGGCGTCTCAAGCCAGGCGATCATCTCATCTAGGGCAGCGTGCAGCGCCGTCTCTCGCATCTTCAGCCCAGCCTGCCAACATGGATGCAGGCCAATGTAAGAGCCGGCCCTGCTCTCAAGTGAGGCCCACACCCAGCAACAAGCAAAGCCTTGTGCTGTGGTGCAGGCCAACAGATGTGGATGACACTGGCAAAGCAGCAGAACTGTGCCATCTTTGAACACTGATCATAGTGCACTGGTGCAAGCCTGGCTGTGCTGTGGCTAATCCCCTACGTACTCGATCATCAATGGCCGAACGAAGCTCAGGATGCCCACCGGGTTGTTGTGATCAAAGAAGGATGCGTCCTGCACCTCCGACTTGTCGTTCTGCTTCCGGCGGTACTGCCCCACATTGAAGTGGCGCGTCTCATGTCCTGCGAGCAACATACCGCAGCAGCCTTCACTGCATTGCAGCTGCCAGCCCACACCCTGCCAAACAGCTATCCAACCGTGGTACCTCAATGGCCAAGTATGGGTGGAAGCGCTGGAAACTCTTACTGTGAACCCAGCAAAGATCTCGTGCTACGGCAGCCAGGTAAGCGCACCCAGCCAGTTCAGGTAGCACATGAGCTTGTTGCACAGGAACGTCTTGCCGCGGCCCGGCAGTCCCACCAGTATGATGATGAGCTTCTGCTTGTCGACACCACGCCGCCTGCCAAGGCACCAAGCACAGCACGTCAAGGTCACTGTCCCTACAACCAAGTGCATCAGTTGCAGTGTCCATCCGCCACTTTGACGAGATGCTGCGGCGCGTCGACTCTCATCGCAGTCCGCAGGGGCAGCTGCTGGGATGCAGGAGCTGAGCAACGTTGAAATCGCAGCTGCTCTGCCAACGGCTGACGAGTGTCATCTGACGAGCTTTTCGAGGTGCTCTGGATCCCACTGTGCAGCCTGCAGCTGAGCTCAGTGCCACGCCGCATGGCGAGCAGTGTGCAGCACCGAGACCCACCGCTTGCCGCCGGACGCTGAGAGCGAGCCGCCAGACGCGCTGTGCTGCCCGGCGGTCCCTGGCTCCGGCTGCGCCAGCGCTCCCGAGGGGCCGTCGTCATCGCTCGTGTCCTGCGCGCATGTCAAGTACGAGAGAGGTGGTATCATCAGAAGATGCATGGCCACAACGGTTCGTGCAATGTGCAGTCCCCATGCTGCGATGGCGTGGGCGCGATGCACGGCTGACGCGGATATGGCAGTGTCCCTTCAGAGCGCACCTCGTCATCGCTTGCTGGCAAGATGATGTCCTGCACACGGTCACGAAACCGGTCAACAAGGATGTGCTGCTGCTGTCGAGCTCTTCAGATGTAGCAGCGGCAGCAGTCAGGCCTACGGCTGTCCAAGGCTACCTTGAAGTACACGTGTGTGCTGTTTTCTGGCGCAGGAGGCGGGAAGTTGAAGCGTTCCTCTGCATCCTCTCCGCTCTGCGATGCCCTGCAGCAATGCACAAGGAGCTGTGGCTTGCTGCTGGGCGTGGTATACGGCATTTGAACACTACCCTCGTTCTGATCTGTGGCACCGCAGTTGCCAGCCAATGCGGAGCGGCGGGTTTGACTCAACGGCAGCAGTGGCGCTACTAACCCTGATGACCAAGCAACGCACCTTTGGGGTGAGTCTGGGTCAGAGTCGCGTGGCCTGTGCCTCGTCTTCCCCTTGGACAGGCGAGATCGCCAGAACTCTGCAGACAGGTCAAGTGAGCGATGTGGCGTTGAAACACATCACCCCGATGTCACCTGATGCGCGCAGCATAAGCTTGCGCAATGCACTGGCTTGTCACTGACTCACCCCACATCCTAGTAGCGCCTGCACAGGCCCAGCGGCCGTACTAGATGTGATCAATTTCAGCCCGTGGTGATGTTGCTACAGAAGTTTAGCAGCAGATGTAGCCGCGCGGACAAGCGTGCAGTCCCGCGTCTACTCTGATCGCCGGAGCGACTGCAAAGCAAGTGCTGCGTGTGTGCGCCGGCCAGCATCGCACGCCATTACGCTGCCTGCGTCTTTGCTCCAGGGCCGGGCCGCAGCCGATTCAATCATGCAGCAGCCGACCAAGCGCCGATACCAATGGAAAGCCAACGCAGAACCAACCCTGGCAGCCTCGGCCTTGATACAGATCCTTTTCACCGCAGCTGCAGGGGATCTGCTGTGTCAAGCATTGCACACACCAGCAAACAGTGCGTCTGGGCAGACTCCACGGCGTCGTGGTTGTGCAGTGATACAGCAAATAACACCACATATTCTTGCAGGCACACTATCAGTGAGCAACATGACATTACAAAAACAATTTCATAGCCGTTACGTATGGACGGCAGGATCATTAGATGCAACAACATGAAACAACAACACATACGGCTGACACCCCGGTTGCGGGTGTTCCAGTAGCATGCCAAACTTGGCTGGGTACACTGTTTGGAGTGGGCGAGTCATGCGCAGCAAAATCGACGATCAATTCAACAGCAAATCTTGACGTGTACGCAGGCCTACATGCAATGCAACTTCAAGTACCTCTTCAGCTGGCATGTGTTCTACAATGGTTTCAGCCGGCCGCCTCGACCTGCTGTCAGCCTGCTACCAACCTATCTCAGGTTGACGGCAGTCTCTGAGCGAAATCAGCCCTCGCCTCGCTGTGTAATGTTGCTTCGTCAACTTGAAACTCTCATCTTATCGCCAAGAGCCGAAGTGCCTGTGTCTGCGAGCACATGCGCGGTTCTTATGTTGACATGGCATTCGGCAGCACTGGGCTCACATGAAAATGCGTGGGTGCCAAGGCCCCCGTGGCGAGTGACCCTTTGAAGACTACCCCATACATCGTGAGGATGTATGATATGGTGCCATGGCTCTTAGACTGCACTGCGTGGTGGTGGAGATGGAGGCAGAGGCACCTGTCTTGGCGCACAGTACAGCATCCTTCAGGTCGAAAGTGGTGCGGCCGTGCAGAAGGCGGACTTGGGGATGGCTCGATATGCAGCCCCGCCCACTGCGCATCAATGGCACCATCAGCATCCAGTACGCTGATTGCGGATGCACCATGGTGCAGCAGTCTTCAAGTTCCTGGGTTGCTGCAGCTGAAAATGCATGCATTCAAACAACATTTGGCACGCCAGCAGCAGTGCAGTGCATGTGTTACCATCACGTGAAGCTACAGGATACGCATACCAATCTGCGGGTTGCTGGGGGCTCCAGGGCACGAGTCGGGGGTGGTGTCGATGTCTGTGCCGTTCCAGTTCCTGCAGATCGGTCGCGCAGCCTTGCGCATGTCTTACAGCATGGAGCCGCACAAAGGACCTTGAGTAGGTACACACAGGCAGGCTTGCAACCGAATGGCTGGGGTAAAAAGTGCTGTGCATGCTGCGCTCAACAACATTCCAGCAGCATTGAGCGCACCAGTAGACCACTGCAGCCGTTCCGCTGGACCACTGGTAGAATGTCACTTCGATCGGGTAGACACCTGCAAGCAAGGTTGCAAGGCGTCTGAGTGTGCATACAAGTTGTGCTTGCTCGCCGGGCTCAGGCAGGGAACTGCCGTGCAGCATTGCTATCAGATCCCAGTGGACCATGACATGACACACACTGCGATATGCAGTGGCCCTACGCCACTGAGGGAGAGGTGCAGCATGCAGCTCATACAAAGTGGTGGACTACCTGCTGTCAGGTTCATCGTGCCAAACCACCACTCGACGCCTCGATATCCAGCCTTTTGGGTAACGAAGGTTCCTGCAGAAGCGGGAGCACTGGTGGGCGGGGTGGACGATACTGTGCACTTTAACGCTGCGACCCACTGCACCAGTGTGCTAGTGGCTGATGGGCGGTAGACATGGGTGCACATCAGCAGCAAGTATTGCACCATTGATATCTAGACGTATGCCATCATCCCCTGTAACAGCAAAGCTGTAGGTGCCAGTCTTGGGGATGGAGATTCCTCCAGTCCACCTGCAAAGCGGCCACAGGCCTCAGCAGCGGCTGGTGTGGCGGCGCTCACACCTCGTGCCAATGCCCAAGCTTGAGCTGCAGACGCCTCTGGTGCAATGCTGCCTACCGAACGATGTACTGCAGCTGCAGGCCGGGCACGCCAAAGTCGCTCCCTCCCACTGGCGGCGGGTTCTGGCCGCCCCCAATGTAGGGGCTGGCAAAGGTGGCGGGGCAGGTCCGGTTCCCGTTGACGGTGTATGGGAAAGACGTGGGGCCGATGAGGCCTGCGCATCATGTCCAGACGCCGCCTCACATGTGCATTCCCACCTGCCTGCTTGGGCTGCTGTGCAGGAACCGGCAGCGGACGGCTTTCAGCAGATGGCTGTGATGTGCTTCTGAGGGTGCAGCCGATGCGAGAGCTGCAGCCAATATTTGCAGCTCTCCAAAGACTACTCTTGCGCTGCACTCTGGTGCTGCAACATAGGCTTGAAATTTCAGCAAAACCGTATGACTGCCAATTCTGGTATGGCCTTGCGTGTGCGCCAGGCAGTGAGCCGGAAGCAGCGCACCGCAGGGCGCCATGGCGCTCAGGTCGCAGTGGCCGTTCGTTGGCTCCTCCACCAATGATGAGATGTTTGGCGTGCTGGGGTCATACCTGCAGGGGACGCCACATTCTTGTTGCAACATCAATTCCATCCAAAACTTGCTGGTTCCCGTGTAAGGAGCACACTGTGAAAGCCATGCTCGTGTGCTGTCCTTCCAGCTGCAACCGGAACTGTGAAGGCAGGCATCCGTTGTGTCGTTCCTCTCAGTCTGACTGCCGGCCACCAGAACCACTGAGCCACTCACGGGTATGTGCACGGGAATGCGCAGGGCCTGCCGATGGGCAGCGGTGTGTTGTCCTGCAGGTAGGTGAACGTGAACGTCTTCATGTCGGTGTTGAGCAGGAAGATGTCCTGGCGGAGGCCGATGCAGGGCGGAGGCGGTGGCGGCGGGGCGGGCGGCGGCGACGGCGGCGGGGCGGGCGGAGGCGATGGCGGCGGGGCAGGCGGAGGCGATGGCGGCGGGGCAGGCGGAGGCGATGGCGGCGGGGCGGGCGGAGGTGATGGCGGCGGAGCTGGCGGCGGGGCGGGCGGCGGGGCGGGCGGAGGTGATGGCGGCGGGCTGGGTGGCGGGTTGGGTGGCGGTGAGGGCGGCGGTGAGGGCGGCGGGCTGGGTGGCGGGTTGGGTGGCGGTGAGGGCGGCGGTGAGGGTGGCGGGCTGGGCGGCGGTGAGGGCGGCGGTGAGGGTGGCGGGCTGGGTGGCGGGCTGGGTGGCAGTGAGGGCGGCGGGCTCGGTGGTGGTTTGGGCGGCGGCAATGGCGGAGGTGGTGGTGGCGGGCTTGGGGGCGGGCTTTTCGGGGGAGCCCTTCTTCTCTGAACTACAGTGGTTCACATGGTGGAAGACTCAGCAATCCAACCATCTGTCATGCGCACTGGTCACGCAGATCAACAGGGCTACGACAGCTCCCTCGTTGACTGTGTGTGTCCAAATATGAGATGCACTGACCAAGGGGCTAGCGTGCTGAATGAGAAGGCAGATCAGCAATGGCCTGCCACCACTTGCCTGTGCAGGTAGTTCGTGCCTTGTTGATGATGTAGCCGGCCGGACACACCCTGCCGCCAGCATGGCACAAAGACTGTCACATGTTGGTAGCTCGTGTTGGCCAGAAGGTGAAGCAGTGGCATGCTGTGTGGGTGTGCTGCAAATGTACACAACCATCACACGACTATGTCCACCTGCAGCTGGCGGCGCCGATGCGCGGTGTCCAGCCCCGTCCAGAGCACAGTACACACCTGCCCACAGTCGTGTGCCACGTGGCGTCAGGTTCTCAATGAAGGGTGAATGCGCAGACGCACACCGCACTGGCATCGGAGGCCGGCCGGCGCAGCGGCAGCCGTGCGCGGGGCCTCCGCTGCCGGCAGCAGCCTCGGCAGGAGCACAGTGTCAGCAGAGGTTCCAGCACAGCAGGGAGGCCCACTTGTAGTTGCCAAAGCCGCGCTTCGCGTAGCCGGGCCGGCAGCTGCGCACGTTCTGCTTGGTGCGGCCGGCCAGCGGCTCGACCCCCGGGCGGCACACTGCAGGGCAAACCAATTGGGCTCAGCATCGCTCTGTGTTCTCTTCGGCGCTGCCATCCACAGCCGCCAGTAATGCCCTGCTAAGCGCTCTGAGGCGCATGTTAAATAAAAGCCCATTGCGGCAGCGGGCAAGCTAGCCCGCGGCACATGTCTGCACGGTTGCAGTGGCTGAAGAGTGGGGCTGCACCTGCTTCGCCACCCTTCAGCGCGAACAGCCCAGGGCTGCGAACCTGCGTGCACCTTGACTTCTCTGCCGTGACGCCCTTTCGCTCGTTGAATGTGCAGCGCAGGCACCGCCAGTTATGGGCCTGCAGCAGTGGTCAGCAAACATGCACCTGTGCATGCTGGCAACAGGGCACCCAGCAGCCAGCCAGTTGCTTACTCATGCCCGGGGTGAGCGACATGCACAGCCATCGGGAATCTGGTTGACACTGAGTGCCTGGCAGCCACAGTGAGCAACATCTGGTGCAGGCTCTCACCTTGACGCACTTGACCTGCGTTAGCAGGGCGCCACGAGTCAACTACCATGCAGGTGTATTGTCAACGGCCTGAGGCACCGCTGCTGTTCTGTCGTCACAGCATCGCAGATAGACGGGGCATGGACCGCCTGGTGTCTTGACAGACCTGTCAGTTGCCTGCGGCACCGACAGTGAAGGGCTAGCAAGCAGAGCCATGTCTTTCGTGCCAGCATCCTGCGAGATGGGCCCCTTACCATGTAGAGCTCGATCGGGCTGCACTTCCCGCGCGTCTTGCCGGTCTCGGGGTTCCTCTCACACCGCCGCAGCAGCTCCCTTGCCTGGCGCACAACAGGACACTGTCATGTGGCAGCAGGGCGGCGTCATCGATCGACATCATGGGACCTCGGCACCGCAGCACCCGCTGTCTTGCAGGCATACAGCTTGTAAGGAGCGCCAACGAGTGACCTGCAGCACTGCACTCGGGCAGAGCGTAGCATGCATCTATGCATTTGTGAATACGTCGTCGTTACACCTGCCTGCCTTTCCGACAGGTCGTGCAGCGCCATGGCAGTCAGGTGCCAAGGATCCCGCCAACACAAAATGGGGTCACGAACGGCGCGCAGGTGTTCATACCTCGTTGTCGCTGCGCGCGGCGAGCCTGGCGACCGAGACCGTCTTCGCCGTGGCCGCCCCCAGCAGCCAGCAGTACACCAGCAGTAGCATCAGTATCTGCAGGCGCAACGCGCCGCCCTGCATGGCGATTGCCGCAAAACGATGATTCATGGCACCCAGGTGTACAGCTTTGCAGGCTGCCGAAGGGCGCTTGCATCGCGTTGCGTGACCACAAGCTTGCATGAGGAAGTTTGGACTGCACTGTCGCTGCGGCAGATTCAGGCAGGCGAGGGAGTCAAATGGCCCATCCTGTGCCCAGGCAACTGACATAAATCGTGGCCAGAGCCAGAGTATCTGCCATCGCGCTTGACCGCAGTGCTGATGTTGTGCCGGTGAAGCAACGTGATCATGCGTGCGTGCGAAACATGGCGCTCTTGATGCACGTGCCAGGCGTGATGCAGCTGCTGCAGATCGATAGGCAGCTAAGGGGTGATGCGCTCAATATTACAACACCCCGCTGGCCTGCTGCAGCACCCACCCGAGACCGGGTGATTATCCCGGTTCCGCCTACCCGCGTCATCATCACTGCCCTGGCGGCGTCAGCGTCAGTTGTCGTTGCCCGTGGGTAAGTGTTTATCTCTGGCCGCTCGCGCCAGGCTTGGTCACTGTATCACGGTGGTGGCACCGAAAATGAACATGCACAGAAGATCGATGTTTGCAACGTCACGTGTGAAGTACCGCAGACTCTCAGATATTTGGCGTACCACAACAGCCTGTCCCCTGCCGCCCCTGCACGCAGTGCTCCGTGGCTCACAGACATCAATGAAAAGCTATTGATGCTGCAGAGTATCTCCGGCACTTGGTCAGCAGGCCTGCAGTGATAGAGACGAGATACCCTGTATCCGAGGTGCACGGCATGCACGTGACGCTTGCTGGGCACTGCCGTGCCGTGCTGTGTTACACACTATGTTTGTGACCGCCCGCCATTTGCCGGTGCGCTCGCATGAACGCCTATACTTTACGACGATGTCGGGGGTCGACAGGTGACACGGACTTTCTGCACCGCGGTACTATTTGGGCCGGTACGAAGGGTCAGAGCTGCTGACAAACCCGCCATGCCATACGTCAGTCTGACGAACAACCCCAATTTGGCACCTGTACAGCGACTTTGATTTGGCAACAGTTACGCTTCTGCTGGGTGACATATCATGCTGTACAATGACGCGGCAAGGTTTATATGCCATTATGATCTGCTCGGCAGAGGCAAGGCGCATGCCGGCATGCGCCGTGCGTGCGTGGCTATACCGGTGTGGCATGCCTGATACGTAGGTGGTAGCATAGACGATCATGTAGGATTTCCTCCATGTGGGAATTCCTCACCTGGCCAGCAGGTTGGGCGTACAGCACATCAGAAGGCAGGCCACAACCAGTAAGCTTCTGGACAATCATCAAGCACAACAAAGGCAGACATGCTCCATACATGATGCGTTTCGTGTATGGATTTCACCTGTTGCCGAAAGTGCTGCTATTCAGAACCTGTACCACATATGGCATGCGCCATTAGAGAGTCATGTCTCACAGTGACGTCAGTGTCTGATTTGCAAGGACGACACATGCCGGACTGCAGGCAACTTGCAACATCTCATTCGCAGATGTCCAGTGCAGAGTCAGTGGACGATTATGATACTCGTCAACCACACGCTGACCACAAACGGTATGCTAGTGTCGCGACCACATACAGTCACCGCTCTCGCTGCATGTTAGCAGCAACTTCAGCTATGCTGCGCACTCCAGTCAGATGAGACAGGCATGATTGGCAGACCCCGATCCAAGCAGTGGGAATGCTCAGTCCCAGATGCTACTACACCGTCCGAAGCATGGCGTCATTCTGCTGGAAGCAAAGCATTGCCCGTGATGTCTAACTCTGCACATGCATGCCGCCGCAGCATGGGTGCTGCCGGCGGCAGGAGCTGCAGTCATGATACTGCGAGAGCAACTGACTAGCAGCACAGCCGCAGCAGGTGTTGCAGTTCCTGCACTGGACCCACGTGTGTTTAGACACATGAAGCAGCCTGTGGCACCTGCGCCCATGGCAGCGGCAATCGACAGCACACTAACTACAATTGCAACAATGTGCCACCCGACAGCCGTCGCGGCTGTGAGCTGCAGAGCTTTTAGGCAGACTTGCAACGAGCTGCTTAGCACCGTACTGAGTGTCGGGATACCATCATGCCAGCTGACACCGTGTTGGCTGACGGCGCGAATGTCAACGCTGCAGTCAGGGCGCAGCAGACCATCATGGTGTCGTACCACGTGTAGGGATTTGAGAAAGTTGTTGCTTCACTGACGGCAAGCCGCCGCAGGGGAGACCTTTCATTGCCGCCGTTAAGTTGGCGTGAATGTCTTTGGCAGCCGGTGCGTTCAGAGTCACTGTCCGTGTGCCTATACAACCGCCGGCGATCGATGTCATCACATCAGCTAGTGCGATGTGGCTTTTTCTCACGCATCTCTCCCTCTCGTATGCATGCATGCGCGATGGGAAGCAAGGAAGACGTTTTGAACATCAAGCTGCAGCCACCTGACAGATCTGTCTGACAGGTGACAGCTGCATGCAGCAACACTTTCCAGGCCGTACGTGGCTGGGTTTGCTGGGCTCCTTCTGTGATCCAGCAACCTCATGCAATAGTTGTTCCTGAACTTCTCACTTCAACCCGCTGGGAACACTCAGGCCATCAGTTCCCCAATCACTCTGGCCTCCTGATCGAGGCAACTTGCATGGCGACTTCCACTTGACAGTTTGAGGGATGGCAGTGTGCTCGCCCAGCGTCTCTGGATGAGTATGAAGCGGCGCTGCAGGCGCTTGCGGGGGGCAAGGTAGCAGGCAGCGGGGTGTGTGACGCAGCGTTCGTCCCGCGATGCGGCAGCCCGAGGCGCACGGCATCTTCCACGCCGCCGACGGCCGCATGCGCGCCCAGCTGGCCGTCGGCGGCGCGGCTCTGGGCGCGGCGACGATCCTGCTGCTGCTGTGGCGCTCCGCCGGCAGCATACCGGCGGCGGGTGACTGCATGCATGGGCGGGATGACTCATAGCAATGCATGACCCAGGCGCAGCAGCTTACAGTTGAGGACTGGGTCGCACGCTGCTCCGTTGCGCTTCCATGACGCTGATCACGGCGGCTGCTGTGCAGGCATGCACCGTAAGCTGCCGCGGCTGGCGTGGGGACGTGCCCGGGGCCTGGCCTGCGCCCTGCAGCCGCTGGGCTACGAGCCCAGCGCCTGGGAGCAGGAGTGGCTCGACAACGCAGAAGCGTACCAGGAGCGCCCCTGCGCGCTCATGCTGGAGCAGGCCGACCGCGTGGACGCCTGGATGGGTCCCATGAACGCCTCGTACGCGCCGGGCGTCGTCGCCAGCGCGATGCCCGCCATGCAGGGCAGCGAGGTGCGGGCGTGGGGCTGCGTCGTGCTTGCGCCGGGGCCGGCGCGGCTCCTTCTTGACGCCTGCGCCTGCCACGGCTGGCATGTGGCAGGTGCTTGGATGATTTAGTGACGCCTGGCAGTCCTCGCACGCAGGTGTTCTCGCACTTTGTGTACCGCGACAGCTGCAGCGGCAAGACGGTGCGCGCCGTTTCTGCAGCATTGTCAGGGTTTGCCCAGTTGCTGCCGCCGACGGTGCACGCCGGGCCAGGGCGCCCTGCGCCCCCCACGAAGAGCCGCATGCGCCAGGAATGCCGCCCACTGCTTCAACCTTGGCTACACGGAGACATGTGGAGACAAGACCAAAACTGTCCACGTGCAGGTGCGCGCGCCTATAGAGCCGCTGGTGGGCGTGCTGCGGCACCCGACCTCGGAGTGCCGCCGTCCCAACGGCCCAGACTTTGTTGACATGGCGCACGACACCCCGCACGACCAGGTGCGGCAGTCAGGTGATACCTTATCCTAGCACATGTGCTCTCCTTGGCCTGCACTGGGCTGCCTTGCACCTACAGCAGCGCCGTCGGCGAACAGGTTGCAAAGCAAGCTAGGCTCCTTGTGCAGAGTCATCGCCCAGCTGGCTGTGACGCATCATTGGCATCATGCTGAGACCTCATGGTCGTGCTGGCTGTGACATGTGCCAGAGTCTGCTGCTCGATGCCGTGCAGAGGGTGGTGCGGGCATGGTGTGCCAGGCACCCGGAGGTGGACTGCCAGAAGAATCCCCCCAAGCACCGCAGGATGATCGAGAACAAGGGGTATGTGCACCCCGGCAGTATGCTCTGCACCATGCTGGCCGCCTGAACTTCCAGACTGCATGCCACAGTGCTGTGACGCAAGCTGGAACCGGCCATCTGCCGGGTGGCCTTGTCCCCAGGTTGCCGCCGGCTGTCCAGCCACATCCAGGAGCCAAGCTGAGCTGCACCGCAGGTACATGGTCATACAGCCGCTGCCGGTGGACATGGTCGCAAGGGTGTACCCTGGCCGCAAGTACCTGTTCGGTGCGCTGCAGTGGCAGCAGTGTTCAGGCAGAAACCCACAGCTGCTCATGATGCAACAATGGACCGTGTGTTTGAGATGGCTTTGCTTGCTGTATACTAGTAGCAGGATCTGACTGCTTGTATGCCCCTGCACTGACGGTCCTGCGTCCCTTACTCCAGACCTTGGCACCGGGCGGTTTTCTAGCGGCAGCCTGCCCTGGTTCCTGAGCATTTTCGCGGCAAAGGGCATCGAGTTTGACGAGATTTGGGGTGAGTCCAGCGCTGCAGGAACTCCTAGTGCTTCTGCCTCTCTGCACATCTGACATGCCAGAAGGTTACGAACTCATATTTAGGGTGACTTCTTGACCCTGTCCCGACTGCAGGGTGGGAGGTGACGCTGCAGGATCCCGAGGAATACTGGAACGAGTGGTGCGCTTGTGCTTCCTGCATCTCCGTGTGCTGCCTTGCAACCACTCCCGCTCCAGGGTTGTCAAAATTTCAGAATGTGCAGATCGACGCTATTGAATCACTACCCTGCAGGCCGCCCAAGATTAGGTGCGTGCGCTTTTTGCTGCCATCAACCTTCCGCTGCCGCTTTGTGGTGCTGCTGTAGTCCACCCTGAACGCGCTCCGGCTGAGCTTGGCTGGGCTCTGGCGCGGCAGCTGCGGCCGTGCTGGGTTGGCTGCGCACATCCTGTGTTAGGGTTCCTGGCTCAGCTGGCTGCAGCTGAGCTCCTGCCGCCGGCGCAGATGTTGATGTATCTCGAGGGCCGCTGCCACACACCGGGCAGCCCTGCGGAGCTGCGCTGCCGCGTGAGCCTAGGCTGCTCGCTGCCCGCAGGTCCATGATGCACTTTCGCAACACGGCGTGCTCCGTCGCTGCGGACGACCCCGGCAACCCGCTCAACATCCTCCGCCGCGTGTACCGCCCCGGCGACTACGTCGCCTTCAAGCTGGTGGGCCACAGTCTGCACCTTTACCACAATAACTACGCTGCCCTCTTGTATGGGGACAGCATCGTAGCATGGACCGCTGTCGCTGATGAGCGCACATGTATTCGACGCCGGGGGCTCCGCCCTTCGAGCATGTGGTGTGTTGCATGTCTTGAATGTTCCACGGTTCTACAGACATGGCATGCAGCGCTGCACAGCTACTTTGCTGTCTGCTGCGCACAGGACATTGACAACGTGCCGCTTGAGCAGGCGCTGCTGAACCAGCTGGATAAGCCTACTGCGGGCATGATTGCAGAATTCTTCACGGTGAGGCCAGGCCAAGTCGCCCTGTTCGCCTGGTCAATGGTTGAATTGATGTTCACAATACGCAGCCTGCCTACCTTGTAGTGTAGAGACAGGCAGGTTTTGTTGTATGCTTTCAAGCGTTAGTGAGGCCGGACTATGGCATGGTCTGCTCTGCAGGAAATACACTTCAACAACACAGATATGCGGACATTTTTTGGGCGGAACCACACAGTGACCCTGCCGGACGTCATCTATCAGTTGCACGACTTCCGGCCACGTGGTCTGCGCATCCACTACTGGCCCTGACCTTCTGGTTATACAACGATCAGCGGCCGCGGGTGTGCTGGCCTTGAATGCATCAGCTAGCTGAAGGTGCCATGGCTGGCAGCCTGGCACGAGCGGCAGACCTGACATGGTCATCGATGGGGCATCCCTGCAATGCTGACGGCCGCATACCAGTAGAGGGCAGAAACAACTTCAGACGCACGCTCTTGTGCGCAATAGGCTTGCAGGTCTCCGGGGTAGCAGTCTAGCAGACATGGTTTCAGGCAGTTTCTTGCGTCTTGTGAGGTTTGAGACATCTGAACCAAGCATTACCGTAGTCACATACATATGAGGGCAAATCTCACAAAGGCATGTCATCTGCAGCCATGACGCAGGAGGACATCATTCCTTGCCTGACATAGCCGAGGTGAATCCCCAAGCTGTGTGTGTGTTAGCGCAGCCATCAGGCTGAGAGATGCGGAGAGTGCTCTCTGGCTTACATCAGCACACCAGGACAACAGCGATGCAATGAGCGATGCGCTGTGCACATCATCCAGCGCCCTTGCATTTGGCACAGGTGCATGTGCGGGCTGCTGGCAGCTGCCAAGCTAAACCCTAAAAATACCTGCACAGAATGCTGGTGCGTTCGAGGACAACCTGCTTGGTTCGACCTCGAGTCCCAGCAGTGGTGTGCCATGCATGAGTCACACGTTGGTACACGTGTGGTACAACAACATGATCTGACACGTAGCTGCAGTCCACAGCCCTAACCCCTTCGCATGCGCTTGGCGTCACGCAGAAGCTGTCGCCTGAGCGCCAATCCCATAACAACGTCAAAGATAGCGTGGACATTTTGCAGAAGAAGACAGGATTGACGGATGCACAAAACGTGACGCAAGATGAACGCTGGAAGCAGCTGTTGACAGTTGGGACTGATCAATGTGTCATCACAGATCAAATGGTGCCCCCAGCTGCCCGGCTCATCTACCACCCACGCGCTGCTCACATCGCCTTTCTGGATATTGCTGTCGAGTGGATGTCGAAAGTGCCGCTTGCAGCAGTAGATTCGCCGCGATCGCTGCGGCTGGGCATGGGACCGCACACGATCGCCGGGTGGTTGGGGTTGGCCCTGTCAGCCGTGGCCATCCTGGTGGTGCTGCGGCGGCAGGCGCCCCACTCGCTGCTGCGGCTGCAGTTCTCGGGCACTCCCGTGGACGAGGGCTCCCTGCGGAAGCTTTACATCCACACGGTGAAGCACTCGGTAACAGGATTCCTGCTGCAGACGCCGGGGTACAGCCACTACGGGCCCACCTCCGGGCTGAAGCAGCATGAATTCGTCGAGGAGAGGCGCAGGAATGGGCAGGACTGGCCCGTCTCGGGTGCGTACAGTATGCTTCGCACCACGCACTGACACTCTGCCTGTGCGGCGCACAGCTGAGTGCTGCCATATGCATGCACCGATGTCACCGCCTTCTGCCACACAAGAAGCTCAAGCAACCATGAACTATGGTCCATCCCTGCCTGCACCCATCGGATCCCACTCTGTGACGATGCATGCATGCAGGTCTGACGATGGCAGGGCTGAACCGCATGGACAACATTGAGATGCTGCTCGGCAGGGTGGTGGCCGCCAACACGCCTGGCGACTTCGTTGAAACCGGTGCGATGCAGATGATTGCCACACCAGCCCTCCCCATCTGCAGGCATGAGTGTACAGAATATGCTGCATGTGTCGACCATGCCCCGTGCTATCGTGCGCTGACGTCATGCATCAACTTGAACTTGACGCAGGCGTCTGGCGTGGGGGCGCGTCCATCGTTGCGCGGGCGGTGCTTAAAGCGCACGGCGTCACAGACAGAAAGGTGAGGTCTGCGGTGTGTGCAGCATCTAAAGCCCAACAAGCCCATTGCATAGGATATATTGTGCATGCATCCTCAAGAGCTCAAGCCGACGACATGCACCAGGCGGTCGGTCCTGGTCCGGTTCGATTTGCACATGTTAGCGGCTGGTCACAAGATACGCGCTGCGGGCAGCAGCTCAGGCACCTGCATGTGGCCAGCCACATGCCATTGACGTGTCTGTGCTGTGCCTGCGCAGGTGCACCTGGTGGACTCGTTCATGGGCCTGCCCAACGCCACGACGGAGGAGGACAGCAACAAGTGGGCACGCATGGACTACCTGCAGGTGTCGGAGACGCAGGTGGAGGCGTCCTTCCAGCGGTACAACCTGCTGGACGACCAGGTAAGAATCTTAGGATTTTGCATGCCCTGTTCGATCTGCATTTGGAAGTTGCTGGACGCCCACGCCAGCTGACTGAGCCGCTGCAGCGGCGGCCACCACGCAGCTTGCAGCTTGGAAAGCAGCCGCATGTCATTGTGGGCGGGGCAGGACACACCTACCGTAGCAGCTGGGGCACGCTGCGCTTTTTGTGTGCTTAATGCTTCGGTGGCAGCACTGCGCCTCAAAGTCAATGTAGCCGTACCCCTCAACGTATTGAGTGGCGCATGTTGCCTGGCATCATTGCAAGTCTAGTTAGGACCGAGATTGCTGCACTGCAGATGGAGGTTGTGGGCTACGTCTGATACACACGTGTGTACAATCTGTTTGTGCGCAGGTGGCGTTCTACAAGGGGTTCTTCAGATACTCAATGCCAGTCTTTCGTGAGAGCAACACTGGGCCAATCGCCGTGCTGCGGATGGACGGCGACATGTACGAGTCAACGATGGGTATGTCACAGACAGGCCAGCCTTGTGCACATGAAGATGTGTGCTGGCGCATCTGGCTGCTACACTGATGCATTCGGTGCACAAAACATAGGCATGCTCATGCTCGTAGTGCTGCCTTGAGAATGGTGTCATGCCTAGCTGCCAGTGGCAAGTATGAGCAGCCACATCAACACTGATTCCATGTCGTGCGCAGACGTGCTGTTCAATGCTTACGATCGGGTGCCGGTGGGCGGATACTGCATCGTGGACGACTGGACGGTGCCCGAGTGCCAGAAGGCCATCAAGGAGTTCTGGGACATGCACGGCGGACAGGAGAGCATAAACAAAATAGATCATTCCGCGGTGTGGTGGCAGAAAACACGCGCTGCACCGCTGCAGCACCAGTGGTATGAGGATTTCAACACATCGCGGGGGTCAGAGACATGATTTGCAGCTGTGCTTTCACATCAGTAGTGTACCATCACACCCTCATCAGAGATGCTTGCCTCGCGCATCTGACAACATGCTGGCAGTGCAGCATCTTAGCTGCTATTGTTGACCGCCTGGCTTTCAGGCCGCACATCAGCGCTGCTGGTGTCAGCGCTGCATGGATAGCAGCTGACACACTTGACCGGGGCGCTAGCCGCTGTGATGATCACACACGGTACCTGCATGGTTTCTCTGGCTTTGTGGCCCCTCAGAAAAGCTGACAATGGGCAATGGACTGCATGCCAACCGTGGTTTGTGTTTGCTGGCTGCTGGTGTTTGGACCGCGCTCCTGTGTCATGAAGTACTCTCGTGCTCCCGAAGTCACACACGCTTTTGTTTTCGTGGTTTCAATGCCTTCCACCATGCTGTAATAAGAATAGCCATATGTGCGGACCGCTCATCATGTTTCATCATGTTTGATGTTGTGGCGCACCATCACGGGATGTCGGCACCATTCATCACGAACAGGCTTTCGTTGTTACGGTTGAGCAGTATTCAAGCCGTGAGCACTGCGCCGCCTGACTGTCTGACACAGGGAAGCTGGAAGCAGAATGATCTGAACCTCGGGCCGCCTGTGGTGCAGTGGAAAAGACAATCGAAGGTCCTGCTTCTGGAGCTGCGGTCACGCATTCTGATGTCAAGTAGTAGTAAGAGCAATTGCTGATGAGATAAAGCTTGTTCGGCCGTAGTCGTCAACTGTGGACGCACACGGACCGTCACTCCAGCAAGCATCTGCTGACACAGACCATTTTGTGATGTGGCGGGCGGTAGAGAAGGGCAGTTGTCGCGAAAGCATGCTGCAAGCAGCTGGCACTGTTACATGTGTTAGGCTTGACAACCTGCAGACTGGCCACTCACGCAGCCTACAATGTGGACCAAGCCGTCCTTCGGTGGAAACCACCGGCCCACTGGCTTCAAGGGTGTGCTTCTGCACCTGTGCAACTGGCGCACGGCACACCAACATCAGGCATGCAGTGGTTTTTTAAAAGCTTCCAGATCTGCAGCTGCTGTGGGGGCCCATTCAGCGCAGCAGCCCCAGGCGCGCAGCCTTCAGCAGCAGCCCCGCCTGCTTCCTGCTGCCTGGCCCCGGCGCCTGCAGCGCCGGCGGCGAGCTCAGCGGCGGCACGCCATTGCCGGCCGCCGGCTGCAACGGAGCCCTTGCACCAGGCGAGCTGAGCAGTGGCGGCAATGGCAGCAACGGCGGCGCTGCAGCTGTGGCGCTGAGCCGCTGGGGCGCTGATGACCGGCCTATACTTCCAGCATCCCGCACTACGCTGGCTCCAGCAGCATCCCGCGGCGCCGAGGCGGGCGCAGCTGCTGCGCATGATGCCGTAGTGAAACGTGCACTGTGTTGTTCCTCAACTCTGCAACGCTGTGGTGCCGCACCATCGCTGCCGCAGCTAGGGCAACGGCTGCTGCTGTCGCCTGTCACAGCTGCTGCTGGCACTGCATCGAGCGCTGCGTGCTGCACAGCTGCAAGGAGGCGGCTGCTGGCTGGCTGCGAGGCGGTTGCACCACCTGCTGTCCTGCTGCTGTGCTGCATATCACCCCAGAGGGTTTGCCTGCACTGGCTGCTGACTGCTGCGGGTGGTGCCTGGCAGCCTGGCGCTGTGGTGTGCTGCTGCTGCTGCTGCTGCTGCTGCTGCTGGCTGCCTGCAGACGAAGCAGCTGGCCTGACCGCCGGCGATCTTGCCCATGCTGCATTGCAGACCTGCTGCTGTGGCGGCTGCTCTGCACAGATGGTCCATTCTGTGGGCTCCCGCGATGCCGTGCTGCAGGGAGCGCCGGGCTGCCTACCACGCCTGCGGGCGATCCAACGCCATGAAATGACAGCAGGGTTCCTTGCTTTGCCCACGACGACCAAGCCTCGTGGCAACCGTGTGGTTCCAGCCAGCAGTACAGGGTTGTTGATGGACGTTACCAATGACAAACAAAGCTATTTTAAGTGTCATGACACACCTGCCACGCGTGGCATCTGGAGCGCAGGAAGCACGCTGTTGCGCTGCAGCATCCGTGCTGTTGCGGTCCGCAGCGGAGGCGGCAGACATGGCGCCCTGCCAAGCAGGAGCTGGCTGTGTCCGTCTGCAGGCACATCATGCAGTAACGTTGCAAACAGGGTCGTACTGCCTGCTGAGGGGCAGGCACTGTTCTCTGCTTTCACACAGCAGAGCGGCTGCATCTTGGCTGATGCTACAGATGGCCGCACTGGCACCAGCAACATCGGACCAAAGCTAAAGGGTAGATTCGGCAACACGACAGATACAACAGTATGATACACATGCTGCGTTCGCAGGTTCTGTTGTAGGTGGTTGACTGCCGTACCTTGACAGCGCAGACTGGCCTTCAAGTGCCGCTAGCCGCTGCTGCAGCAGGTCAGGGGGCCGGCTGGCGGCGCTGTGCACGATGGAAGCCTGCAGCCGGGCGCAGCCGCCCGTGCTGTCGTCAGCTGCTGGAAGTCCATCTTGCCGAATACTCGCCTGTGCTGGCTGCAGCCTGGATGATAACAGCGAGGCCGCATGCACAGTCGTCATGTCTTCGAGGCTGGACGCTTTGCCAAGGCGCATCTGCGCAGGGGCAAGTTTGAGTTGTCGGGAAATGCCACCGCTGATATTCTGTCCTTATGTCGCCACAGACCAGTGCAGCCAAGGCAGCAGCGGTGCAGTGAAAGGCAATGCAGGAAGATCCAGGCACCCGAGTGTCAAGGCCATTTTGGCGACACGCATCGAGCGCCGGCTGCAGTGCTGCCACTGCTGCAGCGGCCGTAATCGCACCCCGCTCAGGCTGCAGCGCTGCTGCTGCTGCCAGTGCTGCCTGTGCAGGGCAGCTGCGGACATCCTCGGCTGCTGACCCATCGGCGGGCACGCAGCTGACGGTTGTGGCGAGGTCTGCTGCCAGGGGCGGGGGCACGACTCTGTGCTCCCTGCCGACCGCTGCTGCCGCTGCTGCAGTTTCCAAAGGGGCAACTGCAAGCTTGCAGCTGCCGAAGGGCCTGCCGTCCAGCTGCACGCCGGCTTCCGCCGCCGCCGCCGCCACAGCCGCCACGGCCGCTGCAGCGGCTCCGATCGGGTCCGCCGGAGCTGAGGCGCAACGCCGGGGCCGCCTCAGAACGTCGCCAGCAGCGGGGGAGCCGACAGCGGCAGCCGCCGCGTCGCTGCCGAGCCTGCCGGGGCCGCCGATGCTGCCGCTGCGGCCGACGCCCCCGCCGGGAGCGGCTGCCGCCTCGGGCTCGCCGATGCCGGAGCGGCACAGCAGGGCGGCCAGGTCTTCGGGATCCACATCCTCTGCCAGGCTGCAGTGTCGGTACAGCAATGTTCAAAGTTTCCAAAACACCAACAACAGAGATGGCCCTCCAGAGCAAAGCACGTCACGACATGGCGCTCTGCTGGCTTGAGCCTGTGTAAATACTGGTGACTGCCCTGCTTGACAGGCAATGTGTTGACCAGTAAGCGAGCAGTCGCCTGAAAGCTCGTGCACATATTAGCTGGATCTGCATAGGATCTGAGTTTGCAGTGCGGCGCTGCACAGGTGCAGTGTTGGGCGTGCCTGGTGTCGAACCACGCGGCAACGGCTGCTCCCGCGGTGTCCCCCCGCATGTGGCAGTAGTGCCGCGGCCGCAGCGGGGTGAGAGTCCCGCGTTCCCCACACTCCCGCAGCCAGCCGCAGCAGATCACGTCGCGGCCGGCGGCCGCGTGCGAGCGCGCCTGCCAGCTGCCCGGGGCGGCCACGACGTGCGACACGCCCGGCGCCCACGACTGGAACGGCACCTGCGGACATGGGGGAGGACTGGTCTGGTTCAACTGCATAGTGTTTGGATCACAACATAAAGTACAGGCTGATGTTTGGCTGACGTTTGGCTGATGCTGCATCAGGTGGTTGACCTGCAACTGGATATCTGCAGGCGCATGTCACCGTGTTGCAGCGTCACTCCAGAACCTGAGGGGCGCCAGTCTTATGTGAGAGGCCCTGCAACAACGGCCATCAGGAGATGACGAGTGTCCACCTGCGCGCCCAGCCGTCTGGCAAGGGCCTCAGCGTCGCCCCGTTCCACCGGCGGCAGGTCAATCAGCAGCGACAGCCCCGCCAGCGCGCCGCCCTCGGCCTATGAGTGAAATACAGATGGTGGGTGGCTCATAGGAAGCCATACTTGGTCGGGCTGTAAGGTTGCAATATACCTTGCTCCTGCTGACAAGGCAAGGGCTGCTGGTGGCTGTCCAACTCCTATGGCAGCTGCAGCGTGTGCCATGAGAGAGGCAGCACGCTCGATGGCCCAGACCGCTGCACCCAGTCGCAAAGTCACCAACAGGCGCCGGCACCGCGCGACAGCTGCCCACCTGCTCGGCACCCGCTGTAGGGTCTAGAGCAGCGGGCCGCATGTGGTCGACCACCCCGCGGACACGCCGCCTGCCGCCGGGGCTGCCGATGGCGTGCGCCTCGCCGCGCCGCCGCCGCCGGACCGCCGCCGCCTCCCTGGGGCGGCTGCGCTTGCGGCCGCGCCCGCCGTCGGCATCATCGTCGAATACCCTCTTGTCTGCGACAACGAAACACCTCTGTTGTGACACTGGACGACAGCTGGCTGGTGCAGCGCCTGTCGTGCTCTCTAGGGGGCTGGCTGCTGTGTCATTTAAGCTATCCCTGCCAGTCTCAGTTATGCGACTCCTCCATCCTACTCATCAGGCGGACAACCTCACGGCTGAGCCAGCTAAACCATCTGGCAACATCTCGTACGATTGACAGCGGCTTGGTGTGTTTTGAGAAGTCAAGCCAGTTTCGACCTTGCAGTACTGACACCATGCCCACTACCGTACCTGGCGTCGTGGCGGCGGCCGCCAGAGCAAGCAGCGAGGCGTCGGTGTCGGCCTGCGCGGGGGCCTTGTCCCAGCGCACCCGCGTCGCGATCGGAAAGCGCAGGCCAATGCCCGTCGCATATGTGCGCGTGCGCGTCAGCCGGATGTCGCCCTTGAGCTGTGCTCAAAACATTTCCAAAATCAAAGCACGAACAGATGGCCGCAGGGCTCATGAGCAAAAGAACCATAGAGCGGGTTGCAGGGCACAGTGTGTGCCGTGGAGGCAGCCAACGATGCCTGGGCGCAGGCCTGAAGTGCACCATACAGCACAACACACCAAACTCTAGGACGATAGATGCTGGATCCAACAGACAGCTCAGGGAGTCAATCCAGGAAACATGAGCAGAGTCTGGCTGCTGAAGTACTCCACTTGCCTGGATCACCACCGAGCGCAGCGGCTCTGACACCCACAAGTCGGGCGCGTCACCCGCCACCTCGATGCGGCCTGCCGCCGGCAGCCTGCTGCACACCCAGAACAAGGCAGCACGTCACTGCCATAGCAGGCAAACTCTGTTGCGGCGTGGCCTCGTCAAGCCGTGCAGCCGGCGCCTCAGATGCCGCGGTGCGTCTCAACATCGTGGTGACAGCAGCGCAGGAGGGGGCTGCATGAAAAAGGGGCACCCGGGGCGGGGCGGCAGGCGGCGCTCCCCAGGGCGCCGCTCCTGCAGCAGCGGCGCGATGCGGTCGTTGATCAGCCGCCGCTCGTCGTTCGTCAGCCCGGTGCCCACCCTGCGGTGATCCACCGAGAGCAGGCAGTCTGACGCGTTTCCTCGGTGTGTTGAATCGCACTGCAGCGACGCTCGCAGGCATGTCCCGTGTGGCAGCCCGGGTTCTGAATGGCTGTGCCGTTTCCAACTTCTTGTGCACATTACATCTCATATGTGTCGAAGTCCCACCACCACTGGACGGTACCCAGGCGTTTGCCTTCAGCAGGGTGGTTAGGTTAGAGGATCTCACCGGCAGAAGGAGACGAAGGTGACGTCGCCCCCGTGCTCCAGCTCCACCGGCGCCTTTGCAAGCCCCATCAGGTACCTGCAGCACGTTACCACAAATGCTCTTGCACCAAACACGTAGTGTGTCTGGAGCCAGCTGGAGGAAATAAAATAAACTCATAAAATCAATATACATAAATAAATCCGTATATTTCCAGCATGCTGTCGCTGGGTCAGGCAGCAGATGGACAACGCGGGAGTCCAACCACACGCAGTGCAGGACCAAACGCTCCAAATTTCAGCACCAGGTCCGTGCAATATCAGCACGACAAGAAGCAGGCTAGGGTTTGGGTCGATGACAGTGGCTGGGACGCACTGCGCGCCGCGCCGGACGCCGGCCCAGTACACGCCCAGCACGACAGCGTCGATCTCGTGCGCCTGCGTGGCACGCGTACAGTGCTGGACACCAGCAGTATGCGGGTTGTGCGGCAGGGTGAAGCGAAGGGAAGGGCTGAATCTTCCTAGTTTTGCTCAAACTGCGGGTGGCATTTGAGAGGCAGATGCAGGCCAGAATGCATTGGGCATACTCTCCTGCATCATGCCACGTTTCCCAGGCGCAGGCCTAACGACACTGCTGCACGGCAGCCGCCACGCTGCCCTCGCAGCAGGCAGCACGCAGCCGCGGGCCCGCACCTTGATGTAGTCGGGCTTGAGCTTGAGCCAGGCGCCGGAGCGGTCGTTCGCGCGCCACCGGCTGCCGGGCTGCTTCAGCACGATGCCCTCCTCCTGCGGGTGGCAGGAATCATAGCATTCAGAGGACTATCTGTGTCATGTCTCTGGGCTGGACACAAACTGCCTTGCTAGCTCTGTTCCACGAAGTCACAGAACCCAGTATGGTCGAGGGGTTGCAGCTACCTCAGCACTGAGCATGGTCAGATCAGCAACAGCCCTGAGCATGGTCTCGTCAACATCAGAAAGGTCGGCAGTTCCCGACAAGTGTCGGGAGTGCCTAGCGCCCCTGTGCATCGGGGGCGCCATCAGCTGCTGCACACGAAACAGACAAGAAATACAACAGAAGCACGCCTGCAGGCGCAGCGCATTTTCCAAGTGGTCGGCGATCTGCTCGACTGTCGTGCAGATGCGCGAGGCGGGCGGCCCGCCCAGAAAGGCCTCCTGGTCCGGCAGCAGCAGCGCGATGCGGCCGGTCACCAAGCCCCTCCCTGGAGCCAGACCGCAGGGATTGTTTTTCTGACAGATGAGATGAGGTGATGTGCTGTGCTACACCCAGCAGCCAAGGCTGCTGGGTGGAACAAAAGGGTTTGGTGCGCTCTGACCCGATCACCTCCGCAGCTGCACAGGGATCACAGGCAGGTGCTGGGCTGCGGGTATGCCAGAGTCTGGCAAACCCTCAAGCAGCACAGCAGGGCCCGTGCCAGGCGCTAGAGGGACCATGCCATACAGCCGAAGACCTGTCCGCTTGGCAGGCAGGGTGCGCGCACCTATGGGCACGCCGGCGTCGGGCGCATCCCGCACCGCCGCCCGCAGCAGCGCGTGCCGCTCGCTCAGCGGGCGCGCCACGACGGAGGTGTCGCCGACGTACAGCACATCCCAGCACACGTACACCACCTCCAGCTCCTGGACCTACAGATGTCCATCAAGTGCCTGTCAGAAACCCCGGAACATGTCCAACATTTGCGACTCCCAAAAAGCAGGCCCAGAATCGCACCAACAAAGTGAATGATGTCACCAACTCGGGTCAGGGTACGTGGTGCCCAGGTGCTGAGCAGGGCACAAGCCGACATGTGCAGCACCGTGCAAGCTGCATAAGCGAAGCTACAGCATGGCAGGAGAGGTGGATGTGGTGGCACCGGGCATTTTCGTAAGAGCACCAACAGTGGCTATGCCATGGAAACTGCTGACGTTGGCGTCAGCAGCACGGCCAGGCTCACCAGCGGGTGCATGTAGGCATTGTCGGCGTCGTACAGCTCGCCTGCAGGGGCAGCACCCGCACACACACCAGCTGAGCGCCCCAGCAGTCAGCACTGCACGACATCCTGGTTGTGGGCCCATGGCCTCCCACAAGCGAGTGGAGCAGTGACATGTACAAGGGGGATTGGCAGGGGATTTGCTGAGAGGCGCACCGTTGCGCGCCATGGAGACCACCCTCTCGGGGTCCGTCGCGTCCCGGGCCGCGGTGACCGCCTGGTGCAGGCCGCTGAAGGGCTCGAAGACGCGCCTGCAGCAAACAACATCATCGATTGGCTGGTCAGGATCAGCAGAGGTCTCGTCAGGAAGCCATCAAGCGGCAACCTCGCAGCTGCTAGGCTTCTGCAGGGTTGCCCATGGAAGTTGCTGGTGCATGCAGCAACAGGGTGCACGCAGCACCATGACCACACCAGTGTGCACCCCTTTCGGCCAGCACGCGGCATTCTCACAGCACCGACCCTGTGATGCATGTCTCAGCCCTACAATAAAATAAATAAAAATTAAATTAAATAAAACTAGACTCTCACCGCAGCTTGTTGAACACTACCATCTCGCCGTCCAGGATGACCGGCCGGGTCACAAGCTGCGCGTCCAGCACGGGCGCCATGATGTCGTAGGAGCTCCAGGCGCAGTGCTCCCGCCCGCGCCGGCTGAACATCTGCACCCCGCCGCCCGCGTGCGCGTGCAGCTGCATCCGCTCCCCTGCAGGAACCAGGCAACAAATAATGCTGAATCTATAATTGACGACGCTTGATTTTTCTATCGTAAAGCCAACTATCGGAATTGAACAATTAGTTTACAAAACTAATACTCTACCAATTGAGTTGAGAGACTGAACCACAGGGGCCTCCAAATGCCGCCTGATCAGGTAGAGCAAGCATCCGTTCAGACATTGCTTTGTGAACAGCACACTTTCACTGACTGCAACAGAGCACCGATCTGGGACAAACTTTCCTTATGATGCTTCAACAGGTGCTGGTCTATGCAGCAAGAGTTGCAAAGTGTACATGAGGATCGGCATCACACGGTGACCGCAGACACCGCTTGGCGAGCGCTGCACAGCCCCTGACACATTGCACAGGCACAGAGTCCCGGGCGTCTATCGTGTGGTCGGCTGCAGTGCTTGGGGGATGTGTACGGGGGTGGTAGCGGCCGCGGATGGGTGCACAGTAAGACGCCGGTGGCAGGCGGGTGGCGCACCGTCGAGCTTGGTCTCGCAGATGAAGCGCTTGCCCTCCATGCGGCGCAGCGCGTCCGCCGGCGAGAAGCACGCGAGCGACAGCTGCGGCATGGCCGCGCTGCCCAGCTTGACGTCCTGCGCCGAGGAGCACAGCTCGTTCAGGCACACCAGATGGGGATGCCGCATGCAACAAGGCATGCTGCGCATTCGAGTGTCAGCATGCCAAAACGTGATAACGCAGGTTCGAGCAGGAGGGTTACTGACACACCTGGCGAGGCAGCCGCTGGCTCCGGACAGTCAGACGCTCGCACACGAGGCGCAGATCCATCTGCGTGGCGAGCCAGCAGCAAGTGGCAATGCTGCTCATAATTAGAAGATGCAGGCATGAGCCACATGATAACGTCCTAATGCTTGGTTGTTAGCAGGCCAACATAGGTAATGCTTTGTCACAGTGCGTCGTGTGCGGCCGCTTTGCATCGCACAGCAACCTCACCCGCAGCGAGTACAGGTGAGTGGCATCCTGCAGTTGAGCAGGGAACTGTCAAAACACAATCAGGTTGCAGATTGCATGCCATGTCTTTAGATAACGACACCGCCAGGTGCTGACGGTTGACGGGCTCCAAAAAGCTGTGCCACGAACCAAGAAACGGCAAGTGGACCAAGCGTGCGGTTGTCACATGCTTCTGGCACAACCATGCAGCCCTGGTCCGTAGGCCCCTTTAGTAACCACAACATCATGCCACAAGTCTTCCCAAAATGGCGGTTGCACACCGGGTGCAGGGCATCCAGGACGGTGGCCTCCGCGAAGCCCAGCTTCAGCTCCTTCAGGATGATGTCCGTCAGCCAGTACATCATGCGCGGGGACGTGCTACAGGGCAGGAACGGCGCAGTGTGGTAAGACACGCACCATCAGGCAGACTGCTGTAGGGCATTATGCAGGACATGCTGCGGCGAGGCAGAGAGCCCACACGCTGGCGAGCAGAACCCCAGCTACTCAGCAGCCAGGCACTTGCACGTCCCCACAGTCTCAAGACTCGATGTCACAGCTCAGCTGCTGCAAAAGGTTGTTGCAAACAAGCCGTCACCGCAGCATGAGGCTGATCAGCACATCCGCCCGCCGCCGCTCCGCCTTGGCGTCCGCCAAAGCGTCCAGGAGCGCGTCCAGCTGCGCCACCGTCAGCTGGCGCTCCCCGAGCGACCCCTCCTCGCAGTGGCAGCGCTCCTTGTACAGCATCTGCACAGCAGGCAGCCTCGGATCGTGAGTGGCAAACGACTGCGCATGACATGCATCCTTGGCACACCAGTGATGATCTGATGATCGGCCACGGGGCGGGCGGCAGCAGTGCAGGCAGCACAGCAGGCGGAGCTGTGCTGCAGCGCTGGATGTCATGAGCGTAACACGGGCGCACCGAGTGCATGTTCTTGGCAAACTCGCCGGGGTGCTCCCCAACCTGCAACCAACCACAGGTCCCCTGGCACATCAACTGGCAAGCGCATAGATGCGGAAATGAGTAAGACAAACGGAGTGCTTGCAGTGAGGTCGGCAGCGGCAATCTAGAGTATGCTTCATCTACGCCCTCTCGTGCGGCACCTTCTGCCAGTCGTGCACCATGGCCGCGCGGGTGCCGCCCAAGCCGCACGCGGCCACCAGCGCCCTGGCCATCGTCTTGTGCGCGGCAAAGTACATGCGGGCGAAGTCGGTCTTGGGGATGAGCACCCTGCAGCGCGAATGAGGCCGTGGCAGCAGGAGCCTCTGAACGGCAGGCAGCTATCATCGGAAGCGGGGCCAGCGGGAAGTGCCAGGTGTGTGGCAGCCTTCTGAGCTGCAACTTAGTACTTGTGTGGATCTGAGGAATAGAACGTACAAAGTATATACCGCCACGTGAGTGGGCCGCTGCTGTTCATATCTGCATAGAGCAACCAACCTGATGAGCTGGTAGGCGCCCTCGGAGCCGTCTGGCACAGCGGCCCGCACGAAGTCGCGCACCCGCTGCCGGACGACGGCCGTCTTCTGCCCGTGCAGGCTCTCGAACATGTCGCAGACCGCCGCGAAGGGGAGCCTCCCGGGCTGCGGCGCCTGCTGCGGCTGGTGCGGCCCATCGCATGCTGCCCTCATGCTGTGGTGCAGCCTATGCAAATTGTGAGCACGCGGCACGATGCGCTTTCATGTGCACATATGAGCGCAGTGGCATGCCGGACAACCTAGACTGCAACATGAGCATCATGCACAGCCAAGGTGCACCCGACTCTGCTCCAGCAGGCAACACCAATGCATGCTGACGGATTTACATGTTATAGTGCAGCACGGGATACCAGTTACTTCTTTTGTTGAGCATCATGCTACCACCGTTGCGCGGGTGTCAATCTGCATCGCATTGGCCAGAAGGCGATGTTGAAGACAGCATGCTGTGCGTGCTGTGCTTCTGCAGCCGGTGCGCCCCTCTTCATGCGTTTGGGCAGTGCGTTCCGGATGGTCACACAAATAGAAGATTTAGCATGTCAGAAGGCTTTCGGACCAGCAGAGCATCTTCATGCGCAGCATGGCTATCCACACCGGCAGGGTGTTGATCGAGGAGCTGGACGATGTGCCTGCAGATGTGGTTACAGGAAGCGACTCAGATGCCGAGGAACCTTCTGCAGTGCAGTCAGAACGCATAATTTCAAAGCGAGCAGCAGCTCATCAGCATGATGATGCCGCACACCGGTCTGCTGCGGACCAGCCCCGGACCAGCGATGCTGTGGCGGAGGCGGCAGTGCAAGCCCTCGCAGATGTGCCTGCGCCACCGTTTGACATCTTCTCAGATGCCAGCGGAGCGCCCTGTCATCCGCCCGCCGCCGCAGCCCCCACCGCAGCAGCGCACGGCGCCGCAGCAGCTGGTGCGCTCGAGCGTCTGACAGCGGCAGTTGCTGCTCTTAGGCAGCCAGAGCTTCAGATCGACTGGGGCCCCTCAGCTCGGCCGGCAGATGCGGGAGATGGCGAAGAGGCGGCGTCACAAAGGCAGCCGATCATCCAGGAGATTGCGCAGGACGCCCCTGAGGCGGCCCCGCGGCTGGATGCCGCAGCAGCGCTGGCAGCCTGTGCGCTCTATGGATCTGACGCCGCTCTCGAGGTGGAAAGTTAAATTGGAACTCTCCAGCTGTAGTTTCGGATGGTCCGCATGACAGGCCAGCAAATTTGGAGCGGCATGTCTGCAGTGCGGGGGTCTCCCACGGGCATGTACCCACTGCCATGGAAAAACCTTTTGCTTTAGTAGTTGTTTTTAAACCAAGCATCACGTGTGCGTCATGCAATGCTGTTTCCCTACCGCTGGCGATGTACACCGTCACACCTCCGCTGATCGTCTGATCGCTGTGCTCATGTCTGGGTGGCAGGGGCCATGGGCTACCCCAGACACCGATGCAGCAGCCGCCCGTGCAATTGAGGCCCTGGCGGCGGCTCAGCCGCGGCGTCCGATGCACCGTCAGCAGCATGCGCAGGATGCAGGAAGGGAGTCGGATGCACCAGCATGTGCTGAGGCAGGAGACGCACCGTCAGGCAGCCTGGACAGCCCACAGGTGCAAACATGCAGCGCCGTGTATGTTTGCCAACTCCTTGCAGCAATGATCGTCGGCATATAGTTCGGTCTGTGGGTAAGGTGGCATACTGCTTCTGCCCTCCAAATGATCGCGCAGTGGTGCAGGAGTGGCATGATGCTGTTGCTGCGCCCGTTTGCACGCCTATACAATTACTCAGTGTTCCTGCAGGTGCAGGAGCTGCTGCTGCGCCTGCTGCATGCAGTGCTGGCGCTGCTGCGGCCCACCCTGCGGCAGGAGGCCTTTGCCTCCGGCACCTTTGCAGCGCTGCCAGGCGCGCAGCTCACACTCTCAATTGACACCTCCTCATGCTGCGCCGTCCTTACGAGTCTGGATGCAACCAGCGGCATGCCGACATCCCAACACACCGAATATTTGGCTTACATATGTGGGACCTAAGCAAGGCGTCCTGAAGTGTTGCCAGTGGACCCATGCACCATGCAAAGTGTTTGCAGCCCGCTGCACATCTGGTGCGCCTCTCGAAGCCAACATTCTGTGCTCCTGTCCTATGCTTTGCTGCGTTGCTACAGGGCCTTCGGATGTGTTTCGCCGCTTTCAGGCTGCCCGCCAGCTGGCGTGGCTGGTTTGCAGACTGCAGGTGAGCAGCGCAGAGAGTATTGCCTGCCAACCTGATCGGAAAGTCTCTGACGAGGTTGAGAGTGCCAACAAGCTGCAGCACCCTTCTGTACCCTTTGCTCCTGGCAATCATGTGCGGACTGCCTCAGATGGACCCGCATTCAAACCTGGTTGTCACTGTGACCCTGCGGTCTCATACTGCAATCCTCCAGGGTGGGCCGGCAGGTGCTGCACTGCCCGACGTACTGCCAGCGCTGCTGTCGCTGATGGACGATGTCTCGCCCCCAGTGCAGCGCACAGGTACACCAAGTAACCATCGCGTTGCTTGCTGCATCCTGCTTCAGAGGTAGCTCACACATTGGCAATTGCGTGCACACACCTATGTGCCATGCTTGTGCACTGCCAGCGCTCTCTGAGGGCCATTTGACGCGCCACGAAGATGCTGATCATCAAGCTGGCGACCCAAGTGTAAAACTTCTCTACGCAGGCATGCGGGCGCTGCAGCACCTCGCAACGACGGCGCCGCGGGAGGCGTTCGCGTGGCACAGGGCGCTGCTGCTGGACGCAGCCGTGCGCGCCGTGACCGCGGCGGACGAGCGCGTGTGGCCAGCCGCCGCGCCGGCAATGTGCCGCCTGGTTGCGGCCATTGAAGGCAAGTAGGTCGAGCGACCTAGGGGTGTAAGTGTAGCGGGGCCGTAGCTGCGCTATGAACGCCTGACGGACACAGTAGGCGGCTTGAAAACCAGTTGGTCTTCACCGCTGGCCCCTGATCAGTGCCCTTCTGATGCTGTCAGCAGTGGCGTGGTCTGATGTCACAGCAAATTTCACCCGAGTGAGGCTTTCCCCAGGATAACAGCTCTCGCGGCCTAGCAGCAGCCGCAGCAGATACGAGTCTGTGCATCGCGCTTGGCCATGCGCATGCTGGCACCTTGTGTATGCAGGCACCGACCCCTGGGCGGCGGGCTACCAGCAGCTCATGAGCGCCATGCTGGGAGAGGCCGACATGCACGGCCACAAGGCGCCGCACGCCGCCATCTGGCTGCGCGCCATCCTGCCGGTGCTGCAGGTGAGCGCCTTGCAAGAGTGATCTGTGTACCGGGTCTTACCCCCCAATCCGAGGACAGCGTTCCCCGGTTGATAGCTTACCACAACCTGGCAATGCCAAGAGCAAACACGCAGTCGGACCCTTTGCAAGCGCACTCTGCAGGCAGCACACGAGCACCCAACAAGGTGGTCATGCCTGGTCACCCTCATCATCACCCTGACTATCCTCGCTCCAAGTGCGTACCTGAGTACCTTCATGCTGCAGGCCATGGGGGCGGTGACGGTTCGGCACTTCGCACGCCTCATGCCGCACCTGCTGCGCTGGCTGCACGACCCGGAGGCCGCGACGGCAGCCGCTGCAGCGGCGGCGCTCCGTGTTGTGGTGCTCAACTGCTGGCCACGCATGCCTGCACACGCGCCGCTCATCTGGCAGCACTTGCAGGCGAATGCTGGACCAGCACTGGGGCTGTGTTGCCATGCTGTTTCCTGGAACCATGGCTTGTTCGCTATGGAAAGTGCAGCGGAGACAGCATCCAGCCTGCTCTCCTTGCAGCTCCTGATATGGCACAGGGTCTGGCATCTGGTTATAGCAAATGCTGTCAGGGTCTGGCATCTGGTTACAATGGGTGCTCTTGCGATTGTGCTGCCTGCTGCCTGCATGCGAGACACCATCAGCTTGCTTCCATGCCACTTGACAGCGTCCATGACTGGGCGGCACGCCCCATGCATGCAGGCAGCAGCTGAGGAAGCAGCTACCGAACAGGGCAGCAGTAGGGGCGGCGCAGGCTCGCAGCCGCCCAGCACGCTGACGCAGGCCATCGGAGAGGTTGCGGACCTGCTGGTGCAGTGTGGCGGCGCAGAGTTTCGGGCAGCTATTTTGAGGGGGCAGAGCGCTTCACAGTCCATCGGCAATACTTGTGGTGGCGCTGCCGGTACAGCACAGGCAGAACAGGACCACCCTGCTCTTGCTGCAACTGCAACGGTGATGTGAACCACTATGGATCAACAGCAGCTGCTAGTTGAGCCAAAAGACAGTATCTGATTCTCCTTCCGCCTTCCCCCTGTCAGACAGCAGCTTCACGGCAGCAGCCACACCCAACTGAGCAGGTAGAAGTGTATCAGGCCAGATGATTGACCTGACCCTACACGATGCCAGACCCCATCAACATTGTACGCAACTGAGGACTGCTGTGGCATGTCCTTTTGCCGAAACGGTGACGCCTGGCAGATAAGCAACACTTCTTCCGAATCATCAAGCTGCTGACCCCCGTCATCTGCCGATCGGGTAGATGTCAAAAGCCTGTAGCCTGTTAAAGCAGCCGTTGTTACATTGGATTGAAGACACTCGAATAGACGTAGGTGGGCACGGCTGTGGGTGCAGACCACCTATCTGAGCCTGGGCCCGAGCAGCACAATTTGCCAGCCACTCCCGCCGGGTGGAAGAGGGCGCACGGGTGAGGCGGCGGGCAGGGCACCTGGTTGCCTGGATCCGCAAGAGTCGCCGTCATTGCCTCTCTGGCCGACGCGGGGGTCCTCAGGCAAAAGGCAGCGGCACTCACTACTCGGTGCGTCCTGCCAGGCACCCTCCACGAGCATATGCACACGTGTGTCTGGCTGCACACATGCGCAATGCGCAAACGCAGCAGCGCATGCGAACAGATTGGCTGCGCCAGTATGTGCGTGGACCTGCTCTCTGCTGCAGCATCCTGCATGCATCGCTGCAGCCTGAATGGGATTCCAATGCAGGGCCCGGGACGCCATGTCGGCCAAGCTGTCGAACGAGGACTCGGTAGCTGCGCTGCGGGCCGCCGCCGTGCCACTCGAGGGCGTGGACGATGCTGCGACGGTGAGCTGTGACGCCACACACAGGATGAAGTACCTGACCGCCCCTCTGGACGGCGGGTTGACTGCATGCTCGCCAGCTGCCAGCACGTTCGAACATACGTGTCACACTACCAAGTTCAGCTTGCCGATCTGACCAGGCCAGCTTGGTACCGCTGCCGCCTCATGCCACATAACCCGGAGCACTGGCAGCACCTGTTCCCCTGGCGCATGCAGGTGCTGGAGCAGATCCCCGAGTCAGCGGACTTTGTGCTCATTGGGGAGGCGTCGCACGGCACGCACGAGTTCTATCAGCTGCGCGCTGACGTGACCAAGCTCCTGATCGAGGAGCGGGGCTTCAATGCCGTCGCAACTGAAGCAGGCAATCGAAGCATTCCTCTTGCAAGCACCACATCCACCTGTACGTTCAGACAAGTCCAGACACATTCCCGGCTGCATGTACCAATTGCTGTCATCAAGCAACATATGGCACTGGGCAAGGCTAAGTCCAACCTTGCACCTGCGGATTGCAGACTTTCCGGATGCGCAGCGAGCAAACGCGTGGGCGCAACACCTCAGTAGCCGTGACAGCTCTGCCGATGATGCGCTTTCAGACTTCATCGTGAGTTTGGCGTTGTTTCTAGGCTGCAGCCAACACCATTTGAATGTAGCACTCTTGCTGCTTTTTATGCTGCAATACTGAGATCCTTGCTGCTCGGGTCATGCAAGTGATATGAGCAAAATTTCTTGGGTGCTGTGCAGCGTTTCCCGACTTGGATGTGGCGCAACAGGTGAGCTGAGAGATGCAGAGCATGTCCACAGCTGCAGCTGAGACAATGCCGAGACCACCTGATGCCCGTTGTGCGTGAACTCGCAAATTTGGACCTCAAGTCCAAACCCTCAGTGCGAACTAGCACGTAAACTCGCAAATTGCTGCAGGGAGGTGGTTGCTTTCCTGGGGTGGCTGCACGCGCACAACGCCGCAATACCTAAGGAGCAGGTGAGCGAACTGGGCGGCCGTTGAGCGGCATGGTGTCTGCAGGATGTCTTCAACGGGCTGGAGGACCCACATGTGCTGTGAGCAGACTACCTCCTCAATGGCCGGGGATGCAGCACTGCAGCTCTCCTTTGGGCGGCCATAGCGAGGAGCATGGGAAAGGCTGGACAACTCGCCTAGTAGGGCACTCGGTGCACTCGGTGACAGCGTCCCTGCGTCTGCAGGAGGTGCGGCACAAGGTGGGCTTCCAGGGCCTGGACATCTACTCGCTGGCGGCGTCGTCGGAGTCAGTCATAAACTTCCTGGATGAGACGGATCATGAGGCCGCCCAGCGCGCCCGGGGACGCTACGGCTGCTTCGATAAGTGAGCTTGTCTTATGACGCTGGATGTGTTACGGCCGGCGCTCGCATGCTGGAGTCCAGTTGATACCCTGGACCCCGGCTGCGATGCATGCCGCTTGCCTGAAACGAACGCCGCCATAACTGGGCATGTCTTGTCGACTATCTAGCCGCATTGCGCAGGCCCTATAACCTCCACTGATCCTCCGACCTCCAGCCGTTATGCAGCCTCATGCCTAAACCAAAAGCAGCTGCTGGTGGGTGCAGGTATGGTGCAGACGCCATCAGCTACGCATTCTCGCTGGCCAAGGGCAGCACCGGGTGCGAGGCGGACGCGATCGGGCAGCTGGTGGACATGCTCGAGCAGGTGCGCTGCTGTGCGCTGCCTGCACCGCAGCGCAGGCGATGTGCAGCCTTCTGACAGGCCCAGCAGCAACGGCGGCATCTGAAACCATCCGTGCTGCGGGGAGATAAGGCATCAGCGGGCATCGCAGCTGAGAACAGGCGCCTGCTGCACCGCATGAGAGTCAGCATGATGCACCTTCTTTTGCAGGTTGCGCACCGGGCGGAGGATGGCGACGGCTCGCTGGAGTCGCTGGAGAAGCAGTTTGCAGCCGTTGCCAATGCGCGTGTCGTCAAGGGGGCAGAGGAATACTACAGGTGTGCCTGCAATTCCGCAGGCAACTGCTGGGTGTGCTCCTTCTGATAGTTTCTTTCTGTTGCACGGGGGCGCGGTGAATGGAAGTACATTGCATCCTCGGCAAGCACCCAACCACAATGATTGCCGACCCAGCTAGGTCGCCATTAGTCCGTTGGTCTATCAGCCTGCACATGCCTCAGGGCACAGCAGGCCTCCATCTCTGTGTCAGCCAGGCAGCCTGCATGTGCGTAATGAGCGACGCACGCATCCGCAGTAGAGTATGATGCACATCAACAGGTGCACCCAACTCTGTTGCGCTGCCATGTAGGTCCATGTTCTTTGCGGAAGACCTGACCTGGAATGTACGGGACACGCACATGACGGAAACCGTGACGCACCTACATGAGTACCTTGAAACAAAGCGCGGCATCAAGCGGCCCAAGATCGCCATCTGTGCGCCCTGTCCCCCCACCTTTTCGCTGCAGCGTGACTCGGCATCTGCTCTGTGACGCGTCAGGAGTGCTTTTGTGCGTCGTGCTGGAGGCAGGCTGCTGTCCCGAGTTTGCTCCCAACTTATCGGGTGAGCGCCTTTTGCGGTTACACAGTGTGCTGTCGTCCCTCGACAGGGGCGCACAACAGCCACCTGGGCGATGCGCGCAACACGTGCATGGGGCGCCGGAGAGGCGAGGTCAACCTGGGGCAGCTGCTGCGGGAAAAGTGCGCTCTCGCACCTGCTGTGACTTGGAGGCCGCCCCTGCACAGGCACATTCGGTACCAGACAGGCGCATGTTGTCAAGCAGACTGTGTGGCACCAGCGGGTGCTCCACATCTGTTTTTAACTGCTTGCGCAACACGGTACAATGCTTTACAGGCTACATGACCTCAACTGCAGGTACGGTGAGGAGATGGTCTACATCGTGGGGCAGATGGCATATGCCGGGGAGGTGGCGGCGGCCCCGGAGTGGAACTCACCCGTGGAGACGATGCAGCTGCGACCTGCAGCAGAAGGTGAGACCCCGTAGGCCTCTAGCTTTCTCAGCGTTCTCAGCATGTCAGCACCAGAAATGTGCCAGGCGCAGGCAGCAGGCACATGGCTCATGTGACCCCTGGCGGCACCTGCATGAATGGGACTCCGCGCCGCATTGACAGCGGCCTGGCTGTGCGATGTTTGGAGCAGAGGTACAGATGCGTAGTAGTGTATCCAGCTGCTGGTCACGACATTGAAATGTGTGTTGTGCTTCCACGGCATTGACGTGGTTGCAGGTGCAGAGCTGCAGCTGCAGGCTTCCCCGTGCAGGCCGCTTCCGCCTTGTGTGCACATTTCGAAATAGTCCGGCCTGTACTACGTGGTCAACGTGCCTACCGAACAGGCAGCCACGAGGCGCTGCTACACCAGGCGGGGCTGCCGGCGTACTGCCTGGACTTGCGGAACGCGCCCAAGTCGCTGGCGGCCACCCTGGATCACTCCAGGCTGCAGCGCTCCGTCGGCGTCATCTACTGCAACACCGACGCCGACACGGTAATTACTCCTATGAAGGTCGAATATAACATGGGGCACACATGGCTCTGCTCGGCTCTGCTCGGGCTTGAGGCGGTCCGAAAAGGGAGGGCAGCTGTCAACATTCCTGTAGTCTTCCTGGAGGCATTGGTGCTGCCGGCCAAAGTTCTACTGGTCAACCCCTTGCCCAGCAGCGATGATGCATGTGGGTCCAGCTCCCTATGTTTTATTACAGTGCCGGCATCAGCAGTGAACTCTCAGCATCCTTACGCAGGCATGAGGGTACAGCAGCTACGTCAGACACTGGCAGCAGCAGTGCGGGTCTGTGGCTACATCGGCCTTGCTGAAAAACATTGCCGGTGACGGTGAGCTTGCTGATGTGCAGGAGCTGAAGAGCCACTACTTCACGGCATGGCTGCGGCGGCAGTTCGACCTGCTCATCTTCCGGGACACCAGCACCGCCACCGAGCCCATCAATGACGGCGCGCCAGAACCAGATGGACAGCAGGAGGAGGGTGCGCAAAGCATCATCTCAAGGACAAGGGGTCTTCCTACTGGAAGGCTACCTGAGACACAACCCAGGCTTATGCAGCTGTTTATGACATGCCAAACCTTTGAGTGTAATGCTGGAACGTGCTGTCTCCGGCTCGGAGCTGGCCGCACAGGCCGGAGTGGCCTTTCGCGCGGCTCCAAGATTGAGGGCCTGCGGTCGCAATCTTCTGGCCTGCAGATTTGCTGACAGGCTGTCCTGGTCGTTCAGAGGATGGGGAACAGCCGCCCCACCAGCCGGACGGCATTGACAACCCGGGGGGCGAGAATCAGGACGGCTGCTGCGGCGGCGACGACACGAAGACGACGTACACCCAGGACGACATCAAGGTATCGCCCTCACTCATCCCCCCACTGTTCCGACGACAAGCAGGTCCACAGAGGCGTCGCTCAACTGTCTTCCATTCTCCAGCGTCCTGCACCCTTGTGCACTCTTGGCGCATCCATGCGCTGGTTGCCCAGCCTCTGCTGGTGGCGAGCTGCTCATGTGCTACCAGTGTTCCAGACGCTGCACAGCACGCAGCAGTGAACAGTGCCCAGCTAGCATGTTGTCGTGCTCCATCGCAGGCCGGCACCGACGCAGGCTCGCACGGCCGGTTCGCTGAGTAGGGCGCGTCAGCACGTCCAGCCACGCTGCTCGAGGGTCGCCGCCCTGCTGGCGCTGCTGTTCTACGGTGGGCGGTGGCAGCTGCGGAACAGAACGAAGCACCAGCGCCTGGCAGACTTGGCAATACCCAGCGGTGGCAAGGATGAAGCCGGCACCTGGCAGCCTTCGCGACGCCCAGCAGCGGCAAGGTTGCACTGTTGCCTCTAGTGCCCGTCTGGCGGCTGCTGTGGGGCAGGCCCTGTGGCGCGAGACATGCCGCCGTGACTCTGAGAAGTGTGGCGCCCTTCAGTTGGCCGGCATTGCGGAGCAGTTTGTGGCTTGCGCGTGCAGCCAAACCTTTCTTTCCATGTACGATTGCATTCTATCTGCAGTAGTGTTCCGAACCCACAGACAGCAGGGTACTGTATGTATGTTCGGAACTTTCATGCCAGCCTATCAGTGACGTGTCGTCTGTGTGTCCTGCATCTGTGTGCATGTTCATATCTGTCAGTGCGCCTGAAGTGGGCAGCAGGTAAACCTAGTACGTAGGATGTCAATTGCAGTCGATTTGTCCCAGACATTCGGGCATCAATCTGCTGAAGCATGTCTCGGAGCCCGAATGCACCCTCGTGTGCAACGTCGAGAGCAAAAACATAGAGTTGCACAAACACAGCAATCTCACCACCTTACAAGCTTCAGCAACAGGCCTGAATGTCCGTGCGTGCGGTTTTACTGGCCACATCAGCACTGCGATCCGGTGCAACGCTGCAGCTGCAGATCCGCCATTCTCCCGTCAACTGCATTGTGCCGCATTTGAACCGCCTTCAATCCCACAGCAGTAGTTCAAGTGCTGCTCACCCTGCTGCACCGCGCAGATTTGGGCCCATCTTTGCATCGGGCGCCGCTGCTGCAGGCCTGATGTCGTCCGCTACGGACAGCCAGGATCCCACAGACGCTCTCAAACAGGTGTAAATACTTTTCGAGGTGGTATCATATGATATGTGCAGGTGGATGGCCCTCTGAACTGCTGCTGGTTGCGCGCAGTGCGGCATGCATCGTCCGCAGATGCCCCAGCTCACAGCCTTTAAACATATGTCGCCGCCCAAAACACGGTCACCTCAGTGGATAATACTACTGAAATAACACGATGGCTAAACAGCGTACATGACGCAGGTCGCGGTGCCACTGACGGCTGACAACGCTGCGGAAAAGCTGCTGCAGCTCATCCCCGAGGATCAGGTGTGCACATGCACACGGCTTGCTGACAGCATGAATCTTCTGTAGTGATGAGTGAAATCTGTCCCTGATAGCGACAGCTCCCTCACCGCAGTCCTTCCTGGACCAGGCGCATCTTTCACATGGCAATCTGATCGATCGGCTAGGCTGGTGTGCACTGCTGACACTGCACGAAACCTTTGTTGGTCTTGACCGCAGGTGGACTGGGTGCTCATCGGAGAGGGCTCCCACGGCACGCACGAGTACTATCAGCTTCGTGCAGACGTGACCAAGCTGCTGATCGAGCGCCGCGGCTTCCATGCCGTGGCCACAGAAGCAGGTGCAGATGCCATGGGACCAACCTCCACTTGATACTGGAACACACCAGTTATACCAATGCGCTGCTGGCGGCTGAGTCTGCTACGTATGCTGCTGTCCATCACACGATATTAAAAAGGACAGCCAGCGGTGCTGTCGTCAGTTTGCATGCCTATGCCGCGCCTGACTGCTGTGCGCATGCTGCCTTGCAGACTTCCCAGACGCATTCAAGGCCAACCTGTGGGTGCAGCACCTGAGCAGCGAGGCGCACTCGCCTGAGGAGGCGCTGTCCGAGTTCAAGGTGTACATGCGTCAGTCTTGTTCAATCCTTTCAGGCTGATATCAGTTCTTGTCAGGCCTGCTGAGTAATTTGGAAAGGCCTTAACCTTGCATGTCTGTCTGCAACCTGCAGAACATTTCCCCTGGCCAGGCTTTGTTCAAACTGCCACAGGCCTGCCTGCTCAGAATCTAGCTGCCTCACATGCAAACTATTATTGGCATGCAGCGCTTTCCGGTCTGGATGTGGCGCAACAGGTGGTCTGCCAATCGATGCCAGATCTGCAGAGCAACTGGATCTCCGTTGTGTTTCTACACCATTCTCGCGTTCCACACAAGCCTGCAGCTGACGCCCAGATCAGGACAGGTGGTGTCACAATGCAGAGAGGTGGCCAACTTTCTGCAGTGGCTGCATGACCGCAACGGCAAGATCTCTGACAATGAGGTGTGTCACGCTGCCTGCTGCATTGTCCTTGCACTGAAATGTCCTGTGTGCTTGTAGCTGCCCAACCGTTCGGTAACCATATAGGCTGCCACACTTGCAGGCACGCACGCGCCGTGTGGGGTTCTACGGTAGTGTGGTGTCTGCACTGCTGCGCTGTCATTTGCAGGCGCACATGCAAGCGAATGCTCTCCTGCAAGCGCAAGACTCCACGATGGCACGGGTATGTGCATGTGTTCAGCTAGACCCGCGGCTGAATCATGTGCAGGTCTGGACCTGTACTCGCTGCACACATCGGCAGACTATGTCATACGGTTCCTGGATAAGGTGTGAGGCACCGTCTCCGGGGCAGCGCATGGCATGCATGACTGCAACACATAGCACAGACAGTGTGCCAGTTCTGCAACTTCCGCACATAACAGGTAATGTCTGATTCATTGACAATCTGCCAGCGCAGGTCGACCCCGAGGCAGCAAAGCGCGCCCGCCATCGCTACCACTGCTTCGACCAGTGTGCTGACTGCTTCCCGCTGTACCTTGCAGCAGCAGCCACAAATTCTGTGCAGCATGACCGGCATCTGCCTATGTTGCAGCTCAGAGAGGCACAGGCACTCAGCATAGCATGCATGCTATGCTGCGTCCAGATACTGCACTACTTCTGCATGAATGTCTCGCTCCACGACCAGTGCCAGGTGTGCAATGGTGCAGGTATGGCGAGGACGCGGTCAACTATGCCTTCGGGCTGGCCATGGGCGGCACGCCGTGCGACAAGGCGGCCGTCAAGGAGCTGAAGGAAGTGCTGGAGAAGGTGGACATTGAACCACTGCAGAAAGTCGTTCAGAATAAACACCAACCATTGTAGGATGCTGCACCAGCTCCCAAAGACTGGATCCAGATCCTGTAGGCCAGGTGGCTGAGCACAGTGATGTCGGTTTGGCTGGTGCTTTGTAGCAGCTGCTGTTTCATATTTTTCTGCTACGGACACTTGCAGCCAGACCGACATCACAACCCCTGGCAATATTTGCTTTGCTTTGGTGCTGGGTGCAGGCCCCTGCCTCTGTCGATGTCGCTGCAACAAGGAGTGGTGCACCTGCCAGAGGTGCGCCCGCAACCAAAATCGACTGGTTTTTCCCAATGTGCTGCAGGTGGGGCAGCGCCGCCTGGCCGTAAAGGGCGACCTGGGGAAGGAGGAAGCCGACTTTGCTGCTGCTGCCAACGCCAGGGTCGTCAAGGATGCCGAGGAATACTACCGTGAGCACCCTCCTATCCATGCCCCATGCACACCCGCTGCCTGCTGTCAATGTGTGTCTGGTGCTACTTCACCGACGGGTTGTGCAGATTGACGCTCATATGCGTGTGCTGACAGCAAACGCTGTCACACTATCAAATGCAAGGCACATGTGAAGCTTCAAGGGTCCTGAGGCTTTACCTGCTGGTGTGCTCGTGCAGGCAACATGTTCTTCAAAGGCGAGCAGCGCAGCTATGCTCGATCTCATGGCTCCTAGTAACAGGCCGTCAGCAGCAGCAGTGTGCTGCTCTGTTGACTATGTATGTGATGCAACATAAAGTATTCGATCACAACGAACGCACTTCCATCTCTTGCAGACGAGCTGACCTGGAACATCAGGTGCGATGTTGCTTGCTCATGACGACTGCCGCTGACTATTATACCACCTGTGTCAGACAGTTGCTGCCAGTGAAGCCCTCTTGGTGCTTGACTACTGACTCGACCATCAGCTCGGTTGCAGGGACACCCACATGGCAGACACGGCCGGAACGCTGGTCGATCACCTGAAGTCCCGCGGCATCGACCGCCCCAAGATCGTCATCTGTGCGCACACACATCGCCCTGAAATGCATGTTGGGTTGCAGCTTGTCACGCCACCACGACACCCCCAAAAGTCACTGCGACACCTTGGAAACTCACCAGCAATTTGTTACCCGTGAAAAGCAAGGCACAGTTTGTTCAAGATCGGATCGTGCAGCATGCCTCAAAGCTGCACAATCAAAGCGCACCTCTGTGCAGCAGCATGTGCCACTGTGCAGGCTCGCCAGGCAGCGGCACAGGTTAACGGTTGCTGTGCCACCCCTCGACAGGGGCGCACAACAGCCACCTGGGCGACGCCCGCTTCACCGACATGGGCAAGAGCCGCGGCGAGGTCAACCTGGGCCAGCTCACCCGCCAGCGGTGGGTCTAGGGTTTAGGATTTAGAGCCTTGAAATTCATTGGCAGCACAGGCTGTGACCTCGAGCTTTGCGCGCTGAACAAGCTGCTGGGCAGGCACCCTGCTCAAACCACTCTGGGCTGGTCAGCCACCCTTCACGTATGCCAGTGCTGGATAATGAGTGTGCATCATAAGGAGACTACCCTCTATCTCCTGCCTGCTTGCCTGTGCAAGAGCAAGGTATCAGCATCGTTGTCTCGTCATGCAGGTATGGTGAGGAGCGCACCTGCCTGGTGGGGCAGTTGGGCTACAAGGGCAGCGTGGCGGCGGCCGACGACTGGGGCTCGCCGCTGAAGTTCAAGACCGTCACCCCCGCAGCTGAAGGTGCAACCTCCTGCTGCTTTGTGTAGGTTGCTGTGACGTCAAGCCTGCTGGGGACGTCGCCTCTACCCAGCACGATGGATGCTACATATTCCAGACCCCTCTTGCGTAGAGTCAAACATGTTAGACAGACAAGCGGCTAACAGGGTGTCCAATGAGAGGGACTTGATGAAGTGGATCAGGTCACAGTTGTTCAGCAGCTTGCCAAAACCGCCTCTGCATCGTTCCTGCCCACCTTGCAGGCAGCCACGAGCGAGCGCTGCATGAAGTGGGGCAGCCCATCATGGCGCTGGACCTCAAGAATGCACCAGACGACGTGAAGCAGCCGCTGCGCAAAACGTCTCGGCTGGAGCGTGCCATTGGCGTCATCTACCGGTGCGTGTTTGGGTTGGACGCTTCAACGGATCGATTACAGTGTGACAGCTAGCACTCAACAATGAGCAATCAATGCTCAGAACACCACACTGCGTCTGTCCATCTGTAGAATGTGTTGCCATCTAAACCCTGGCCGTTCACTGTTGCCCTGACGGCATCCCCGTACACCACCCAAAACCTCCGCTAGCTGGTCGAACCCGGTCTGTCGACGCTGCAGGAACGACTCGCCCTACATCGAGAAGCGCAGCCACTACTTCGACGCGACGCTGGGGCGGCAGTTTGACGCGGTCGCCTTCTGGGAGGACAGCCACCCTGTGGCGCCGCTCGACCCCGGCAAGGGCACCCTGGGTGGCGAGGAGGAACGCAATGAGGTGAAGTCTCCGGTCTATCTGCCGAGCCACATTCGTGGCGACGCAGCCTTTGTATTGATTTGCCATGGGGATGATGGACATGTCACCTCCTGCCTTGTGCATCGTCTGGAACCTCGCTTGGTCGCATCATTGCTGTTGGCTGCTCGGCAAAACGAGAAAGTGATTGGCTGCAAGGATGACTGCCACTTCACTATGTCCGCAGCCGCCGGAGACATACCCTTTCGGACAGTGAAGGGCCTGGAGGACGGCATGCAGCGGCAGACAGCCGGAGGCCTTCAGTTTGCTCCTTGGCAGATGTGTGGTGCAGTGGGGAGTGAGGACCAGCCTACTCCCAGCTAGGGGTAGTGTACAACAGGTAGCTCATGTTCAGAGTTGGTGATCAGACGGCCTTCAGATGAATCAGGCAAGGGTGACACGGCGGTATCGTCAGTGAAGTTGCGCAACTGCACAGATGAATCACTTCATGATGACTTGGTTCTGGTGAGTTAGCTGTTTCCAGTGCCACAGAAGTAATCTGGCGGGCTTGTTGTGTGTCTGTGAGAACAGAGGCAATCAACTGAGCGGCAACAAGATCCTGAGGTCTGGTCGGGTTATCTGCCCTCCAGCCACCCGGGCAAGCTAGCCTCTAGCTTGTACTGCGGCTACCCTGGAACTAATCCATACTACAGCCTTTTAAGCTCAGCCACAATGCGCGACAGCCACTCTTGCTTGGCAGCCTTGTCAAGCGGCCACAAGTGGTGTCCCTCGATCTGGCTGAGTGAGAAGTCTGCTGCCGTGAAGCGCTGCCACCTGGACACCATGTCCGCATCGATCTTGCGGTCCCGGCTGCCGCTGTAGGTCGTCACTGGAAAGTGGAAGGGTTCCTCCCCTGCAAGCAAGCGAAGCAAAGTTTTGACAGAGCTGGCGTGTGCAAGCAGTAATGCAAAGTTACTGGTGTGTGTTTGTGTTGTATATAGCAGCAGCCATAGGGGTTTGCTTTGTCTGTTTCAACATGCACACCAGAGGGACTGCGCATGTTAAGACATGCTGAGAAACATCAGCTGCATGCACGCGACGCACCCACCTTCGTGCTCGAACACGTACTCGTCAAAGAGCTGGAAGTCGGAGCGCATGAGGTGGTGGTACGTCGGCCACAGCGCCGTCGAGAACACTATCTCGTTGACGTCCCAGGAGCGGCACTCGTCCTACAGGCACCGGCAGACAGGATGTTGACATTGCCACATGTGAGCAGCACTCTGGCGGCGAGACGCCCTGGTGCTTCAGTACTGCTTAACAGGCGGGCTCCAATGTAGCATCAGGATGCAGGTGATGAGGGCCGCACCTGAAAGTCTGCCTCTGACAGGTCACGCTGCCGCCGCCAGGGGCGCTGGTCCTGTGGGATGTCCGGCGCGGCCATGGCGCTGAGGAACGCGTGCCGCGGCATCGGCAGCCCCGCCGAGCGCGCCGCCTGCAGCAGCTCGAACGCCACCCACGTCCCCACGCTGTGCGCGATGATCTGCGTACCAGCAGGGCTGTGTCAGCAGCCACCTGACAGCAGCTGCACACGGGCAGGACGTGCAGCATTGGCATCAGCTGCCTTCAGGTGCAACCACAGCTAGCAGCAGTGCGGGCGGCAAAAGCACTGGCTGAACCTGCACCCGCACTCTGGTGAAACATGAGGCATCAAAGCCATGGCTTACCACGTATGGCACGCTTTGCAGCCGGGAGGCAACCACTGGCAGCAGCTGCGCCGCCAGCTGGCGTGCGGACGTGACGCACCCCTCCCGCGACCGCATCGCACGCCCCGGCGGCTGCACCGCGAGGCACTCTGCCTGGTTGGAGCGGCACCACTCCTGCAAGCAATAACAATAGCAGGGGAACTGGCGTAGATCAACAGAACATGCCTGTTTCTGGCCCTCTGCTGCATGTTGCCCTGCTGCTGGCTGCCCCTGTGCTGCTCCCGCTCTGATGGTAGAAGGACACCTGTTACACACATGCAAACAGTGCTGCGCCAGAGCACCGACAGCTATATGGCAACGTAGATGCAGGGCATTGCTTTGCCCTCAACGACGCCAGTCTCAGCTGCAGTTGAACAGCCCTCCTCCTTGCAAGCCAGAGCTGCAGCACACGCAGGGTAGTGGAGGGGTCCGGCAAGACCTACTAGCAGGGGGCTGGGCGCCCTGCGGGGACCGGTGCCCTCGTTGGTGTACATGTCCTCGGCGTTGCCCGCATTTGGGAAGCACAACACCCGCCACCTGCAAATGTATAGCACAGAAGCCGCAGGATTGTAAGCTGCCGAAAATTTGGGGCTGTGGCACACAAGTGTTCGGTGACATATGCCACCTGTAATGACCTTGCACTGGACACGTTGTTGACGGCTGCCCACCTGGGGTTGGAGCAAGCAGTCTTGCTGATAGACAGCCCTGGGAACCACTTCCCGAACTCCCCCGCATTGGGCTCCGGAAACAGCGCAGATCCCTGCAGTGGCCGTCACCTGAAGTCAATCGTGGGACCCGAGCATCACCGTGCGCAATGCGGCTGCCGACTGCACGTTCATCAGCCAAGACTGCCTCGTGAACCGGTGAACATGGGTGGGGTAGCGCTTCCATGTCAGCTGCTGTACGCTGGGTGATGCATCCAACTGCATGCGCCACCACACACCTGCAATCCAGAGCTGTCACGACCGGAGGTGGCCACACCGTAATGGCTGTTGCTGACCGCCGTGCCGTTGAAGTGTGCGTGAATCTGCTCCTCCGACCTGCGACAACACCCTGCGAACACGTCAGCAGCGCGTGGCTGCGGCGCACAAGCAGCTGTGCCATCTTCCCTCTGTTTGTGTACGAAGATAAGCCAGCAACACGTGATCTTCTCCGAGGCAGCATCATGAGCGTGCAGCACGTCAGGATGCGTGTCATCGTGATTCAACATTTGCCGCACCAAGTCTGGGCAGCATCTGGTGGCAGCGCTGCGCAGGTGCTGCCTGCTGACTCAGCCTCATCCTGCAGCACCTGCGGACCGTGGACAGGGCTATACGCTGCGAGGACTGCTGTTGGTACGTGATACTGCAATGGTCAGCGTTGCGTTCATCAGCACCATGTCATCACGGCGTGAGCGTGCAGGGGAGGTGCCTCTATGAGGTTGATGCGGCGCAGGGCGGAGTCGTCCATCGCTCGATGAGCCCTTGGATACAAGCTGGCATGCGGTGATGCTTTGCTCACCACGCAGGTGACGACACAGGCTGTGATTGCTGATGATGACGGCACTTGCAGTGGCAAGAGGGCCTTATGACACCGAATAGCTGCTGTCAGGCAGTCTCGCCTGACGGAAATGAATGCGTTATAATGCTATGTTACCGCTGCACTCCCTGTATGTGGGCTGCACCTCGACTCTTGGTCTGCCAGATCTCTTGGATTCCCCAACGTTCCAGAGTCCGTCGGGTTCAGCATGCATAAGGCAACTCCGCAAAATCACAGGAGCGTGATGAGTGCGCAGGGGTTCCAAGAATTTCTGCAAGCACTAAGAATGTGTGAGCAGCGCAGGGTGCCCCAAGTGAACGCCTGTGTAGATTCAGAGCGTGCCGTGGCCACGCGATCAGCAGACGCATCGGCGTCAGCTTAACACTTTCTCAGGCCATTTGAGCGGTGGATCAGTTGAACGGCTGAGCGCCTGCTGGGAGGACATGGCTGCTGATAGACGACTGACAAGTTGAGAAACGGTGGACCAAAAAAGGCACCAATGTATGCTCATGCATATCAATCGACGTTGCCGGTTGCAACCGGCATGTATGACTTGTGACACCGTAGTATTGTTCAACAGTAACGCAAGCATCTTCTCACTATTTACCTGGACATAGCATGGTAGCTAGTATCACAGTTCTTAATAACATGCCGTACAGTACTAGTGTAGTGTGCCTTTCTCGTGTGGTAATCGGATCCTGTTTTAATAAGTGATACTGCGCCCGGCCGGCCTGCAGTGCGTGCCTCCCACTGCAAACTAACCGGCTCGGCAGGCTGCCAGCAGCTGCATAGCGCTGCTCCGGGCGCCCTCACTGCCAGTTGATAGCACATACACCGCGCAGACCAGAAGCAACGGCGGTAATCTCCCTATTGTTCAGGTGACCACATCGGGTCCTGCGCCCGCTGGTGGGGCGTCTTCGGGCCCTCTTACTGGCATTATATCGGTTCCATTTGTGTCTTAGCTGCATCTGGTTATGCTGCACGATCCACCGACCGGCTGGACAGCTGATTTCCGGTATAGTAGTAGTCGACTCCGTCTCATCAGCTACACAGCACCCATTCGCGTGAGACCCTGTCCTTGCAACGTGCCACGCCGGATCGAGGTGATCGTGCCGAACAGCAGAGGTTACAGGTGAGACGTGCGGGGACATTGCTAGGTCTCGTGGTGTGCAAGGTAAGCACGACATGCGACAGTGGTGCACGGTCCTTGGCTCACGCGCACGCCCTTCCACTGTGCTATCCGATCGATACGGCGGTACCGAGCAGCTACGGCAGTCTCTGAGCCTGCACGCTCTGTAGGGTCGACAGCTTGATCTGCGCGTGATATGCCTGCGTTGGTCTGGGCAACACAGATTGCATAACGCGCACACAGGTGATGGTTACAGCGGTAGGTGTGCCGGCTGCAGCGCAAAAACTCATGCAGAGTCAGCAAGCTGCGCCTGAAGCACATCTCTGATGTACGCACGCGAAGCTGCACTTCATGTGCACTTGTGTTTCATACCACGCGATATCACGCACGCTTTGCGAAGTTGTAATCGAGATGTACCGTACATAGCTTGATGACCCCGTTTGACAAGCTATTCCTCGATCGACCTGCGCCAGAACATGCTCCTTGTGGCAGAGAATGAGATGTCCATGTGAAAACGCTGTCGTTTTCGAGTTGCAGCTGCAGCCAAGATGAAGGCGTCAGCATGCAGCGCAAGCTTGCGGCATCGTTTCACTGTAGCAGCTTCCCTGCTGGCGCTGGCTCTCAGCCTGACAGACGCAAGAGTTGAGCCACATGTGTACACAAACAGTAGCAGAATCAGCACTGCTGGCAGTTTGGACGCCGCCGCGCAAGTGGCGTGGCTTCAGACGGCCCATCCAGATGACCGGGGAGCCATGCGGCTGCTGCTGGCAAATGGTGGCCGCAACGATCCCGACGTGCCTAGGGAAGCACTCGCACTGACGCAACATCTGCAGGGCACCCGTGCACAGCAGCTGATCAGCTCATAGATGATCACGGCCTCCTTTCATTGCTGATGACATATGACGCATCCCCCTTGACCAACAGTCGTTCAGGGTGCCTGTTGCCAGGTTCGCTCTTCGCAGCACTCATGCTGTCGTCTACATCGTGCTCCGCAGGTGGCCGCGGTGCTGGCGAGGTGCCGCGGCCGGGCGACCCGCTGCAAGGAGCTCGCCAAATACATGCAGAACTGCATCAATGTGCGACGCCGTTCACGCAGGCATCAGCTAGCGTGCATGCATGGATGACAGCTTGCATGATGTCTGCAACCTGGCTCGATGCTCTTCAGCAACTAGCCAGTGCCCTGCCGCCAGCAGTGCATCGCGCGCCACCTGGGCGCGCCAGCCAGCTGCGCACACCTGTTCGGTGTTGCATGCTGTCACCGGCAACTCATTGCGTCGCTTTTGATGCAGCAACAGACTTGGCAACTCGTTCAGCAAACAATGGGCATCGGGATGATTGTGTGCACGTGCTGCACTGCAGGTGCACGGTAGGGGCTGCCTGCGTTGCACATACAGTACCATCACCAAAATTACTGCCCAAGCATCCAGATGCACAGCCGTGCGTGGCAAGCGCTGGGTGCTGCAGGGCCGCCATGCCGGTGAACATGGACACCGAGCAATAAACATGTGCTTGCTCGGCTGGTTGTCAGCTGAGTAGAGTTGAGGGCACGTGGTATGTGCCTGCAGCTACTCACATCAGATTCGCAGATTCCAGTCAACCAGCACTACCATGCAGCGCCTTGGAGCTTGCTTGGTGGCATGGTAGGTGGTTTCGTCCAGGATACAATCACAAATACCTGCTGGTCTGCAATGCAGTGCCGGCTGCCGGCTACGAGCTCAGCTCCGACGGTGACTCGGTGGCCTGCAAAGCTGGGCATGCCAAGGCCGGGCCTGGCGCCTTCTCGTGCAGGCGCTGTGGAGCAGCCAGATATGCCCCTAAACAGCGTGCCACAATGTGAGCGCACCTGATTGGCTTGTTGATGCAGCAAACAGAGCTGGGTTTGAAACAATTGGCGCAATCTGCCAGGCACCTGCACGTACGGGAGGAGCTCTGCCGACCTGTGTGGCTTTGGGCACCTGCTTGGACCTCAAGCCAGGATGCAGACCATTTTCTTGTCACCCCGCAGAGTCCACGGCAGTGTGCTTGCACCCTGCAAGTGCAGACTGCATGTTGTCTGCGGCCAGCACATCCATACATGCACATGCCATCAGCAGGCAGACAACATTCTGCTCTGGTGCATGTGCCGCAGGTGTCAGAGCTGTGCCCGTCCCAGACTTGTCAATGCCGCACACACCACCTGCACTCAGCCAGTCGTCGTCTACAAACCAGGACAGCAGCCGGGGCGTGATGGCAGGCCGCAGCCCTGCCCGCCAGGGACTGCCAAGGTGGGCAACCTCTGGGCGCTGCAAGACCGGCCTTCAGATGATGGAGCTTCTCTGTTCCTTCATTTCGTGTTTTCAGCTGTCGTGAGCACATCATTTCATCTTGACACATTGGGGCAATGCTATACATGAGGGGTGGAATGCACTGGATATGCAGGCGCTACCCGGCGCATTTGCCTGTGGGCGCTGCGAGGGTGTGGTGGGCGGCCGCCAGCGGTACCAAAGCAGGTCGGGAGCCACCAGTTGCGCGCTGTGCATTACTGGTGGCCGCGTCAACGCCGACAGGACGACCTGCAGTGAGTCCCCGTGTTCCTCAGACGAGTCACTCCTCGAATGGAACAAGAAGTTGCCTCACAGACGACCTGCCATGCGCGGGGTTCCTTCTGATATCATGTTTGAGCGTCTACTCTACTCGGCCACTTGAACATAGGCATCCGTCAAGAGTGCTGCTTGTCAACTTCTCCTGGAGTACGCATTTGCTTTGTTCATGACGGGCTGTGCATGGTTGTCGGCTGAGGAGCAGGCGCTGGGCTGTCGACAACATCGTTGAATGATGGTCTTTTCGCAGCATCGCTCAACCAAGCTCCTCAATGGCTGCCCTGCAGCACCACCTGCCGCCAAGTCGCCTCCGCCCAAGCCTCAGCCAGCGCCGCCACCACCGCGGGGCGCCAACACATCCCCGTTCCCGCCCCGGCGTCCTGCAAGGTATGTGAAGTTTTGCACACATAGCATTGTACTGCTCTCACTTGCGCCTTGCAGCTGACAAGCGCCGGATGCAATCATCACGATCAGCGACATTGCTATGCGACGGCACGCATGCATGTAAACACAGGCATAGCTGACTGGCTGTGCTATCAACGTGCAGCCCTCCACCTGCGCCTCCGCCCAGCCCGCCGCCACAACCGCCGCCCACCCCACCACCGCAACCACCCCCAAGGTGAGTCGCAACAAAGCAGATGGTGCTGGGTGCAAGTCAGGCACTGGTACAAATGTCGCTGCAACATCACGCTGGCCCATGCAATGGTCGCAGCATGTGTCTTGCCAATCTGCAGCCCTCCACCTGCGCCTCCTCCCAGCCCGCCGCCGCAGCCGCCGCCCAGCCCACCACCGCAACCACCCCCAAGGTGAGCACGCCTCAAGGAAGCAGACGGTGCTGCGCGCAAGTCCGGCACCGCTGCAAATCTGGCTCCCACATCACGTTGGTCCATGCAATGGTCGCAGCATGTGTCCTGCCAATTTGCAGCCCTCCACCTGCGCCTCCTCCTAGCCCGCCGCCGCAGCCGCCGCCCAGCCCACCACCGCAACCACCCCCAAGGTGAGCCGATGAGACTCGGTTGCCTCTGACGGCCGTCTGCCACAATCTTCTCACGCGCTGGCTTCTGCTAAGTCCGCTGGGTCGTCGATGTGCAGCCCTCCACCTGCGCCGCCGCCCGGCCCGCCACCGCAGCCGCCGCCCAGGTGATTTGTGGCAGTGGTGCTGCTCGTTGCTGCAGACTAATAAGCTTGCTTGGTGTCTGTGTGCCAGTATATCAATACATCTTCATGTTTTGGCGCCAACCTTCTGCAACTCTTCAAACGTGCAGCCCACCGCCGGCGCCACCTCCGAGCCCGCCGCCACAGCCGCCCCCCAGGCGAGCCGAACGTGTGTTGCCATGTCCTGCAAACAGCGGTCTGTCAACGTCTACTTGATGGCATCTGTCGAACTTAGTATTCGACACGCAGCCCTCCGCCTACGCCCCCGCCCAGCCCGCCGCCGCAGCCGCCGCCCAGGTGGGCTGCCCCAGCATGTCCATGCATGTCTTGCAGCTGCATGCTGTCGGGTTGATTCTTCACTGCTGTGTTGTTTATTTTGATGGAGGCTTGCGGGATTGTCATTGAGAGACTGTCGACCCTGCCTGTAGCCCGCCGCCGCCACCCAGCCCGCCGCCGCCGCCACCACCCAGCCCGCCGCCGCCGCCGCCACCTCCATGGTGAGCTGAGGCAGCAACTGTGACTTGTGTGAGCACATCACCCTGCCACTCACCGTCTGGTCACACGACCTGGTTTGGACATTGCCACACCATGCCGTGCATGTATGCTGACAAACCCATACACACGCAGGTACATGCATGCATGGCATGCATGCTCACTCAAGTACTGCATTTCGTCCTTGCAGTGTTACGTCCGCATGCTCGAGCGGCCCGTGCTGTTTGCCCCATGACTTGTGCACAGGCGGCACCCCATTGGCTGCTGGCAGATCATGCAACACGTGTGTGGACAGAGTTTGCGCCGATGACTCCTTCTGTTGTGACAACCGTTGGGACGGCTATTGTGTCGGCGCAGCGGAAGATTTTTGCAGCGATTGCTTGGTCTGTTGATATCTAAATGAACAACCATGTCGAGCGCCACACGCACACGATGGAAGTAGTTGTTGCTTGAACGTGGACAGACATGCCAGTACGGTTTACGTCCAATGACAGTGGTGGTAGGATGACTCAAGAAAACTGAGAATGACTGCCGTACACCGCTCATTTCGTTGCTTGACCCTAGTCTTGACTCTAGTTTAGGATCCTGGGGCACATGAGATTCTGCAAGCCTGCCTGGCAGCAGGTTAACCCGCCGATCTACCTAGATAGAAGTTGCAGTCAGCATTTGTTATTCATTTTACCAATGATTCCGTTGGATGCTGGTTTAGCACTGTGCTGCATGTTGAGTACAAACGCTTACGTAATCACATTAAGCTCATCATGGAGTGGTGCTCGAGTTCCCATCTGGCACGGTCATCAATTGGCATTTGCTTGTCGGGTATTGTATAGATCTTTCTCAAGAACTGAGCATTTGAGACGGTCGGCCAGCAAGAGTGTCGAGGGAGGCTCTGCCCATTTGCACACACGCACCCTCACCAACAAGTGCCCGATCAGCGTATCACTGGGAATCCTGCAGGCGGCTGAGCAGCTTTTGCTGCAGGCAAACCATTCCCGTCGTCCCTTTGTCAAGCTGCCAAGCAAGGTAGATGGAGCACTGTACAGATGTTATCTGCAGATGCAACCACTTCCCGCCGGACTGGATACAAAGCCAACGCCATCATTCCTTGATTTTGCTGTAGAGCGCCATGAACCATGCCAGGTTTGAGATGACCACCACAGCCACCAACGACCACAATACCTGCAAGAGAGCATGCGAGCTGCTCAATGGTTGTCACGCTTCCAGGCGTTGTTGCATTATAGCTGTGGCACCTGCGCAGATGTTTTGACATGCAAATGGCATGGCAACGTGTCAGGTGGCAACACTGCTAGTTTGCAACAGCCATACGCACGTGCGCAAAGTTTCTGATCTGCTGCAGGGTGTCCAGCCCTGTAAAGCGGCTGGAGACCGACAGCAGCAGATTGCCTGCACAGACAAGATCAATAAATTGGCCACGCATTTCACATGCTGGGAACCCTGTGGCAAGCCTGCAACACAGTGGTCAGCAATGCACGCTGTTTTGATTGTGCCTGCCACGAGAAGTTGCACCTGTAAATCGCCCCAAAGTGCCTGCCTCGGTGCTGAGCAGGCCCGCATTGAATGTGCCCTCAGCAAAGCTGGGGTGGATGACCTGCAAGACGCATGGTCAAGTGCTTCAGCACGCATTGCCTACGAAATGCAAGATGCAGCCCGAAACCTTCGGCTGCAAATGGGCACGTGCTGGCTTCGTTCGAGTTGCTGCCAAATCGAGTGAGTATCTTGCAGCTCATCAGGAACCCAAGTGTGCGACTACTGGAGGTGCTCGAACGAAGCTGTGTTGGCGGGTGAGTAAACAGAAGACCAGCTTCAGGCAACGACACCATTGTTGACATGACACAGGCTGCAAACAGCTGAGTGAACCCCACCTTGCTTTCCAGCGACATGGCGGCGCCCTCCATTATAATCGTCCCTATCAGCACCCAAACCCCGCCGCTAAAGAACGACCACCTGAAGCAGGAACAGCTCGCGTATATCAACAACAGCTAAACCCCATCATAGCGAAGTGGTGCAGCCAGTCTGGCCATTTGCCTGTCAGGTGCGGCATCTTGCTTTCTTCCACCTGGGAAAGGCACCGAAGAACAGCTGGGTGCAGCCCAGCAGCGTCAAGATCAGAGAGAAGGCGGTCAGGATGCGGTCCGAGATGTGTGACGAGACTGCGCCGATCGTGAATGTCACTGCAGAGGTGGAAAAGAACTCGCTTCAACGTCTGTAGATGGAGAAAGGTTTGAATCGTTATACCATTGGTATAGACCAGCATGGCGCATCATGCAGACAGTTGCAACTTGACCTGGACCCTACGCACCTGGCAGCATGGCAAGGCAGAGGCAGCCGACGTACAGTCCATTGGTGCCATCCGACCACCCGAACGCCGTCGTCTGCAGCAGCACACATATGGCACACGAGTCAAACCAATGGGCCAATGTGGACAGATACTGGTGCTTCGCATCTGAGCTGTGGCAGCCTCATCGTAGGTACGCAGCAACATGTGCCAGCTCGGCTGGCAGGAACAGGTGTTCACCGTGAACAGGGGTAGCGAATCCAGGAACGCCTGCTGCGCGGTCTTCAGCACCAGCAGCGCATAGACGCACACCTGCCAGCAATCAGCAATGCATCAAATGTTAGACTGGTGCGCAGCTTACTTGTGACGGCAGGCTGCTGTTGAGAGTCACATGCCGCTGGTTGCTGTGCTACATGAGAGTGGCTGTCGCAATGCTGCAGGTTGGCCTTGACGCGAGGCAGGACCGCTCACCATCGTGGGTCCGAATGCCTTCTTAAAGGACTCGGTTCGGGAGAAGCCCCGCTTCGGCTTCTTCACCACCGTCGCTGCCTCAGTGGCCCCACCATCCGCATGGGCTGCCTCGCCATTCTCTGCCTGCGCCGTCATGGATGTGGATCCGATCACATGTTGGTGGGTGCGATGTGCGCGTGCAGACAGGGTGTCTGACCAACCGGCAGCAGCAGCTGCATGCCCAAGGTTGTCAGCTGTCTTGGGGTTGAGCGCAAAGCTGCCAGGACAGCGAAAGTAAGCGGATTCGGTGACGGTGTGCTCTATCACCTGGGACAGCAGTGGCTGCTGGACGCCGTTTGCATGCTCGGCCGCCGGCTGGTGGATGGGGGGGTTCTCGAACAGCAGCGCCGCAGCAACTGTGAACACCGCCCTGCATGCCCACAGCAGCATGCATCTTTGATACGGTAAACCCTGCTCAGCAGTAGGCAGGCACTGGTAGACATGCCGTGGCCTCTCCTCACTGCATGTGCCTGGGAACAGTTGCCTTCATATGTCCATCATATTCTCGACACAATGGTGCTGAACCCCGAACCCACCAGCAGGCGATCATGCTGTACGCGCCCATGGTGATGCTGTCGAAGGTGATGCCGCGCCAGTACGTTGTTGGGAAGCTCTGAAACAGCTTCGCCAGCAGCGGCCCTGCGGCGGATGCAGCAGCAGCTCATCAGCCTCGAATTGCAGCGGCTGCAGATGTGAGCACACCACACTCTTCTGGTGAGCCATTCGCAATATATTGTGCTTTCGGGCCCATGCTGACGTTGCCTGGCCTGTGAATGACAGCCCACATCAGGCTGGTTTCCTGCAGACACCTGGGCACGGAGCACGGGCAACTGGTACACAGTGATACACAGGACAACCACCACCAAACCTGCAGCCATGCCGACTGCGGACGAGCCCACGAAGGCCGCGCTGGCTGCTGTGCGGTTCCGCTTGGCCACGAAGTCTGCGATGTAGCGCCGCGATACCGAGCGCGCCGCTCCTGCAAAAAGGGAGAAGCGTGTAACTTCCTGACACCAAATACTGCAGCGCAACATTCTGCCCCTGCGTCATCATGGCCCTGCAGACCCTAGTCCCACAACACGTTGACACTTCGATGTCCGAATGTCCAGCTGCACCTGATGGTGGTAGCCGCAGGGTCTCATTGGGCAAGCACACGACTGACTGCAGTAGATTGCATGACACATCTGGTTAAGCTGTTGCAATGTCGACAGAGGGTGCGCACCGCAGCCGGTGAGCAGGCGCGCGGCGTACAGCAGCGGCAGGAGCTTGGTGTCGTAGGACAGGCACAGCACCAGGTTGCCCACCAGGCAGGACACGCCGCTGAAGACGAGCGGGGCGCGGTACACGCTGTTCGTCCAGAAGGAGTAGCCTGCGGTTGTGCCTCAAGAGATCAGCGGCACAGAGGCTGACCACACGCCAGACCCAGTGGTGAACCACGAACTTGGCGATAGGCAGTCAATGCGCTGCAGCAGTGCCATGCACGAGATCACCAGGTCCAGCTTAAACCATCCTGGCAGCTGCGTTCATCTGCCTATTGGTACGCTAGACCCTGATCCGCAGCAGCAAGGACGCTGCTGATTCGCATGAACCTCGTGACAGTTTTGCCTGCAGTTTCACTGGCCCAGCTGTGCGCTGCCTCACCCACGGTGGAGGGCATGGAGGCCAGGTCGCAGCAGCCGATGATGATGCCGGCCTGCACGGGGCTGGCGCCGATGTGCAGCAGGAAGGAGCGCACGTTGGGCACGATCAGGTTGTAGTTCTGCACCGCAGACATGACTGCCGTCACGTCTGTAGGTGCATGAGGTATGCAAACTGTTGTCTGTAGTCAGCAACACCCAGTGCCAGACAGTGATGTCAGCTCATGGGTGACAACTGGTGCATCCTGCGACCGTATGGCTGGAATTCCCGCAATTGGGCGCAATACAGATGAGACTGTCAATGTTGATATTACAGGGTGTTCACCGCCATGTACAGTGCCGAGTTTGCACAGTTGAGCGCCAGCCCCAAGGTGGTAGCCACCGCCTTCTCGTCTGACGGCGCCGGTTCGAAGATACCTGAGTGCACGTACGGACTAGAATAAACATTCAAACGGCAACATGGTCGTTCAGGGCACCTCTTATGGCACCCAGCTGCCTCTGAGCACCAACTGTTGCGGCTACGTATGTATTGCTGAGCCCTCCGGCCGGCATCTGGCGCTGACTGTTGCCGGGACACTCTGCCATCGGTGCAGTGCTCATGGCCGCAGTTCCTGCGACGCCAGGCGCAGCTGTTGACCTCATATCTTGGCTTTGTGGTTGTAAAACACCCACCGGCGCGTGCTGCCCAGGTGGACCCCGAGATGAACCCCGCGTTCCGATCCGCGTCCGCCTCCGCGGTGCCCAGGTCCCGCAGCAGCGTGTCCATGCGGGTGAAAGTGGCGCGCCGCTCCTCCAGCTGCGGTCGTGTGACAGCTTCATGTGAAGCGGTCGTTTGTAACTTGATGGCATGTGGCTTGTGGATCCCGTGCAATGTTGTTTGTAGCGTATCTGCACACACAGCATCTAGGGCGCGAAACCAGCGGCAGTGCCTAAAGGCAGCAGCAGGCGCTCCAGCACAGGGAGGATAGGACCCCAGGGTGGGGCGCCCACCTGCAGGTCGGGGCTGCTGGCGGAGGCGACCTCCTTGCGGTATGCCGTCAGCCGCGCGCTGAGCTCCCGGATCGTGCCGGCCGCCTGCGCGATGCGCTTGCTGCAGCAGCACATGGTGTGACGCTGACCGACGTGTGAACGGCCGGGCCCAGGCAGAAACGATCTGATGCAGCACACAACTTGCGAGGCCTCTGTCCGAGGGCATTGCTACTGTGGCAATCTGGTATGGGCAGAGTTCGAGGCTCACTGGAGGATCATGGCGTCCAGGTCCTGCTGGACCTCTGGCGACAGATATGTGCCCTGCAAGCACAGGCCAGCAGACACCTTTCAGGACTGTGCAAAGTTCCACAATGATGGGTTTTGCTGCTGCACTGCCACGCAAATGGTTCCTGCCGTACCGTGCAAGGGTACAGATGCTGCAGGCATCTACAACAGTTTGTTGGGCTGCAAGTGCAAGCGGAAACATCTGGTGTCAAGGGCTCATTGCAGTTCGAGCACCACCAAAAGCCGTAAAGCAGTAGCGCACCTGCAGCAGCTTCCATCCCGGGTCATGCGGGTGCGAGATCTCCAGCGTCAGGTACCCCGGGGTGGGCGGCGTGGGGTCCACATTCTTCGCAAACTGCAGGGCAAATTTGCGGGGTTGGTGAGACACGATGCTCAGCCAGTGCGATTGGAGGCGAAACATGAGTTGCCAGCCAGATGCTCCATTGCAAAGGCCTTGCCGGCGTGAGGCTATCATTGCTGAACACCAGGAAATGGCACCAGTGCTTGATCCCTGTTTGAGCCGTTGCTGTGATGAAGGAGACTGCACAGCAAAAGCTAGTGAGACTCGACAACTCAAGCGACGTGACAGTATGTCACCTTCTTGAGGATCTTGCGCATGCCCTGCATGTTGAGGCCCACGAAGGCCAGCAGATGCTGTACATCCCGCGCCACCACCTGCATTGCGCATCGAGATGACGTCAGAGTTGCCGTCAGTCTTCGGGATGCGATGACTGTCACTGCATTGATTGCTTGCGTACAAGCATCCAGGTGTTGCGGCGCCTCACTACGAAGTATTTTGCTGCAGCACGGTCAAGACCACAAGAGCATGTTCCTCTGCAGCACGTTTCTTATTGCGTCATGCTTCAGGACATCAGGGTTCCGACATGTGGGCTGAGAGGTCGGGAATGTGAACACCAACCTGCAGCCGCTTCATGAGGGCGTCGATGCGGCCCAGCTTCTCCCTGGTGGCGAGGTCCTCGTCGCCCATTATTTCCCCGGGCACCCGGTCCACATCCTGCTCAAGGTCGTGCACCTGCGGGGCACGGCACCAGGGACAAATGAACCTGCAGCGCATGCGTGCAGCCCCATGCTGCGCATTGCTGCTGAGTGCGAGGCCAACCTGATTTTGATAGCAAGCAGGTCTGTGCTTGTGTCAGGAGCAGCCGCCACCATGAGTATACTGCAGATGAAAGATCACTCCAGCGGCACATGAGCGTTCCAAGATTACCGTGCGCACCTCGCCGAGGATGGTGTCGCGCTGCTGCGTGTAGAAGTGCAGCACCTTGAGGATCTCCGAGTCGAAGGCGCCCTGCAGCACAGCCAGCAACGTGTTGGAAGCACTGCAGGGCTGTCTTCTGCTCCGCTGCCGTGGTGTGCACAGGCTGTGCACCGTGTCATGTGACAGAGCGGCAGACGTCAGGGAGGTATGGCAGTGAACTTGCAGGTGCTCTGCCTGGAACGCGATGTTGCTGCCGCCCCGGCTTAGCTGCTCAGCAGGCCATGCTATGCGCATGGCGCACCCGCATGCTGCATGCACAACGCAAGCATGTCCAGCTGCGCAGCACCGCAAAAGCACCTGGAAGATGTGCTTGCGGGCCTCGTACACGCTGGCGCCGCCGCCGCCGCCCTCGGCCGGCCGCACCGCCAGGATTTGGTCGATCTTGATTTTGAGCTGCCCGTATGCCAGGTACTGGTCCTCCCACGGCGGGTACGCCTCCGCCGCGATCTTCTCGCCGAAGCCCACCATGCCTGCCTAATGCTGCGCAGGCGAGGCGTGCGCGGCCAGGTCAAGGATCAGCGGAAAGTCTGGCAAGAGCGCCTTTGCCTGCTGCGGCGGCCTGCGTGCCGTGGCAAGCGTTCACATGCATACTGCTCCGTGCTCACAGGTCTGGTTTTCATGGCGTGATCAAAATCTGCACGATGACCTAGGTGCACACGCTGCACACAGCACATGCAGAGGCAGGCACCAACAAACAAGTGCATGCAGTGCAGGCACCCGATGTTCCGCATCAAGCCAGCTCGGCTGCACGGTACGGATGCTCACCCAGAGATCAGCCGGCCCTGCAGTCCTAATGCTGGTCAGACAGCCATCATTCTGCCGCTGTGAGAAGACTGCTGCCTTCAGCCAGATGCAGGCACCGTCAGCTGACGCGCTGCGCCCTGTTGCAGCAGCAGTGCAACGACGCCACTGTGGAGCCTGTTTGCTGGTGCAAGATCGGCCTGCAAGCGAAAGATTCCTCTGCAAGAAGCGACATCAGTCAGATCTGCCAGCTGATGCTGAGCTGGGATTGCTCATCTGGAAGCGCAGGAGCAAAGATTTGCCAGTCCTCACGCTGCCACATCGTATTGTTGGTAACTTTGCAGTCCCTGTTTGCTCTGACGGAGTTGCACATGGATTTGACGCTGTAATAGCAGGCAGATGTTTGCCCATCCCACTCCTGGAACCATGAGGTGCACCTGACATATCCAGTGCTGAGGCTGTTACCACTAGAACCAGCAGATACAGTAGCCATTTGAATATGCGTAAGGCTGGCTAGATGCCGATCAGCGCCCTGCTGCGGCCGTGTCACCCGCTGCATGTGCGTGGGTCCGCCATTCACCAGCAAACGCAGCAACTGCGGCAAGCAAACGCCATGCGAGCACATTGCAGCACCACACACGACCAGAAGGATGAAACCACCAACTTCAGCAGGCGAGATGCGCAGCTGGCGGCGGCGGCTCTGCTGCTGTCAGCCGCAGCAGTGGCTCGGCCGCCGCCGGCAGCAGCGCTGGCATGTGCGGGCATGCGGGGGCGGGAGCTGCAGCAGTGCCTGAAGAAGGCCAGGCAGGAGCGAGAGGGAGCAGGTATGGATGCGAAGGTATGGATGCGAACCATTGGCACAGTCGCATTTTGTCATGGCATTGCGCAGCTGAACACATTTGTGCTGCTGACAACAGAGAGCGAGGCGCCTACAGAAGGAGAGAAACCAAAGTATGACAGCATCGGGGAGCTGGTGACATTACCATCAGGTGCGTAAGAACCAATGGCATCGCTGGGCAAGAACCGGTGTCATCTGCGGGCGTATGCAGGTTATTGCACCAAACACAGCATCTCTCTGAGCACCAAAAACGTGCGGCGCAGGCATCCAGTATCGGGAGATGGAGACAGGGACAGGTCGCGAGGTGCGCTCCAAAAGTCGAGATGTTGGCACAGTGCAGCATTGCATGTCGTTAGGGATGTCAAGCATGCGAACGCAGTTGTGGTGCTCGTGCAGGCAGCTGTCGGCGCACAATGCGAGATATCATATTCTGTGTTCAGACTCGCCTCGGGCGCATACTTCAAGAACTCCTCTGGCGGTCAGTCGTCTGCACAAGCTGTGCTCAGCGCTGTGGGACGCAATCGCAACACGTTCCTGGGCAGTTGCATCAGCTGAAATGCAGCCGCCATGATCCCAGCATGCGAAGTTCTGAGCGCAGGCACGCCAGTGTATTTGTTTGGTTTCGGCGATGGCATCGACTTCAAGGGTGACGCCAACGATGTGTACAGCTTCAGGTGGGTGGCGAATAAGCCCACTGTCTTCATTACCTTCGCAAAACTGGTTGCTCTTGAGTAAGATTGACACACTGCGGGACGAGGGCCGTCCATGTGAGCGCCATGTTTTGAGGCTGAGAATGGGGACCCTGTGACTCTAGCACGTGCTTGAAACCATGCCAGCAGCTGCTGCTAGCGCCATCCAGGCGTAGATACAGACATAGACTCTGCAGCTGTGCAATACAGTTATATACAGTCATACAGTTACAGTTATATATATTTACAGTTGAATACAGTTGACTACACGTGCAGCCAAGCAGAGGGCCGGCATGTAGCAGCAGCAGCAGCAGCACCTGCTGCGTCGGCTGACGCTGGTGGCGGCGGCAGGGTTTCAGGTCCGATGTGTCATTCCCGCAGGCTGGGGGATGCAGAGGCGCTGCCGAGGGCGGCGGCGCTGGCGGTGAGGGGCATGCGGGAGGGGGGCCGCCGCCGGGTGCTGGTGCCGCCCCAGGGGGGCTGGACCACCGAGCGCACGCAGGTAGTGCCCCGCAGCCTGTCAAATCCGGCAACCCAATGCAAATATGGCTGGGTGTCCGTGGAGTTGGCGGCAGGCATGCATAGCCTGTGCTGCTGTAACCCTGCTCCCATACCTGTACATGGAATGCAGATTGTGTTTCACACTTTGCAGCCAATTCCAGCGTCATTTGGCGGCAGGCGACGGCTGGCCACCCACAGGGGCGACCCGCTGCTGTTCGAGGCCAAGCTCGTGCGCGTGCGGCCTTCAGACTCAGCAGATGGCAGTCAGGTACAATGTACCCCGTATGTCCGGCCTGCTGCAAGGTTGCTGCTCAAGCTTTTACAGCCAGTGGTGCATGACCCATGGCCCCTCAGCATTGGCACACGCGATGCTCAACTTTGCTGCCAAAAGTATGATCTGTTAGTGGAAAAGAACCTCTGCAGCTCGCGTGCTAAAGTGCCGGTGTGCTTGCGGCGCATGCAGAGCAAGCTCGAAGGGGAGGATGCCACAGGGCAGCAGCCATACCGGCTGCCACCTCCGCCATCACCCTACAGGAGCAAGCTGGGGTGACAACTGCCAGCAGGCAGACTCGAACAGTCTAGAGTGGCGAAGCAATGCCGCATCTACATGCGCAACAAGCCTTCGAGGGTTCGAGCAAACAGACAGCAGTGATGTGGACCGGTTGCTGGCTGCACCTGAGAGCCCATACATCTGCCACGTGGTCCCCACCGCCGATCGTGCAATCGGCGGCGACATCAAGGACAGTTGGCAACCGCAACGGGTTTCGAGATTGTTTACCCATCGGCACACTCAGTATGTCACCTTCGTATCATACAGACGCTGAGGCTCGTATGGGGCCACATCATCGGACGCAGCTGCCCTCTGATAAGGCGCAGCGCCAGTACTCATGGATCTCGAGCTTCCTCCTGTGCCTGACCTCGCTCTGCTGCTGCTGCGCCTCAGCAGCAGCTCAGCCCACTGCTGAGCGAACAGCCGTGCGGCTGGTGCCGTCTGTGACCAACCTGTCGGGGACGCCCTTCAACGAGGTCCACCCGTGCGCCCCCTTCAGCATACTGGTGGCGCCTGGAGACTATGGCGTCTCCATTCCGGCAGAGCCGCAGGTGGGGTCGCCACACGTCTTCGGGCTTGCCATATGCTATTCTTTACCTTCGTGCAGGCTGTTGACTGTGCTGGAGGCTGTGCAGCAGCGCACACTCGGGTCGGGCATGCGGCAACCTGGTTGCAGCACAGCCGTCAATGGACATGACATTAGAAGGACGACTGTCTTGTGAAAACCAAGCGCAACTTGCGCCTTGAAGGCCAGTGTCCAGTTGTCTGCAGGTGGTGGCAGTCATCGGCAGCGATGTCACACCGCAGGGCGTGCTGGTGCTGTCCACCGGCAGCCCCGGCTTCAGCACCAACTCTACCATCCAGCTGACCGTGCGTCATGTCACAAACCTGACAGGTTTACCCTTGTGAATAAATTATGGTCGGGCCAGGTTGCTCAATCTAGCTGCTTTCTGCTCAGCACTCAGCTGTCTGCTCACCCTGTGCAGTCTAGACGTGTCGACTCTAGGACTGCAGATTTCACTCAGGGCATACGACCCACATTCGTCATCACAGGTGACGCTGCCGGGGGCGGCGCTGCGGCGCGTCGTGAATGCGTCTCCACAGGGCGATGTCACGCTGGCACCCGGGTTCGCTCTGGGGGCGCTCAGCTTGGTGATGGGCCTGGGCTCTGGCGGCTTCATCGTCCCCTCGCTGCTGGTGGGCACCCTGCAGCTGCAGAGCGGCGGGTGAGCTGACGGCAGGGTCTGAGTGACACCATGGGCACACAACTTGACAGCTGTGGATCGACCATGGGCAGCAGCGGCAACCTTCCCTGCACGCCCTTCAACACATGTTAGGTGGTCAGCACATAGCAGGCAATGCCCTGCAGCAGAGGGTGCACCCATCTTGCACAACGCGCGTCGTACGTACAAACGCACCTGCTTTCAGATGTGGAACAGCACTCCTCCGTCTGTCCACAGCTTCACAAAGCATTCCCTGATGTACACGTTGCGCAGGAGCGGGCGCACCTATGTCAGCGGCACCATCCTGCAGGCGGCGCTCGTCGCCACCGGCGCCGCCGCCACCACGCTCGTGGGCGTCAACCTGGGAGCGGGGGTGACGGTGTCCGGCACCAGCCAGACCGCCATCTACTCCACCAACGGTGCGCTCTGAGCCCGTGCTGATGCCTGTCTGCAACAGCTGCGAATTGTCTGACGTTGCCACCGGGAGCTGTGGCGGCAAACATGAATTTCCTGCCCTGATGCGTGCTCACAGTCCTGCTGTCATATGGGCAGGCAGCTGAGGTGATGTTGAGGAGGCTTCAGAGTGCTGGAATGCATCCAGTGTTGTCGTGTGTGCCATATTGTGTCTGTCCGGCTGCAGCGTCGTCGCTGTACTACGGCATGTCCAGCGGCCTGGCCGCCGTGTCTTTCAACCAGGGCCAGTGCCTCGTGGTGGTGCGTCCCCTGGGCCCCTCACATATATATCAGTCCGCCCAATGCTGGTGCGCCTCACCCCCAACCAACACGGCTGCCACTATCTGCTGCATCAGCGATCCACGGAGAGCACACTCGCGAGCCCGGGTCCACCACATCAAGCTCCTGCCAGGGCAGTCATACACGCTCATCAGGAGCCGCCAAGTGCAGATGTCATTTACACGTAGCGCTGCTGCAGGCACAGCAAATGGCGGGGTCGGGCGGCTGCCGGCAGCTGCCGCCGCCCGCACTGCCGCCGCCGGCGCCGCTGCCCCGCTGGACCTGCGGCCTCGCAACCGGCGGCAGCTTCAGTTGCGCCAGCAGTGAGAGCCCTTCGTGAGGCCACTGGACTGGAGGCCTGGTCCACATGTGTCGTGCCCTCTGGCTCTGTGTTTCACCGTACTGACACCGCTGTCCAGCTGTTGCTGACACCTTGCGCCCGCTCTGCCATGCACCTTGTATCTATGTCAAATGCCATTGCCAGTCATGCTGTGAACATGCAGTCCTGGCGTCGGCGGCCGCGCGGCTGGCGGCGGTGGTGCCGCTGCCGCCCACCCTGCAGCAGGCTGTCACCCCAGCGCCCACCGCGCAGGTCGTGCTGCCCAGCGTGCCGCTCAATGCCACGGTCGCACCGACGCAGACCCCACTGGGTGAGGATCAGAGCATTGCTCGTCAATCGCTATCGCATGAGCCTAAGCTGTCTCCACAGCTGTGATTGATGTTTTCACGGTACGACATCAAGACACTGCTTATGTGGCCTGCTGCAAATGCAGCTGCTGCGGCCACAGCGGCTGCAGCTCCGCCACGGCCGCCACCCAGGCCGCCGCCTGCCGGTAGAGCTGCAGCAGCCGAGGGGGCGTCCGCACGAACACCACGTGTCCCACCTGCCTCCAGAGCCGGCGGCGCTCTCGGTGCCGCTGCAGCTGCGGCGCCGAATGCAACCCCGACTCCTGCTGGGAAGCAGGCAGCACCTCCTGCCAAGACGCCAACCCCTGGCCGCCACCGTCGCAATCTTTTGGCAGGAGCACCAGGTGCACCTGGAGCCCCCAATGCACGGCGCACCCTGCAGCAAGGGGTTGGCAAGATGGCTGGCGCCACTGAACCAGCGCCCCCACCAGTCGCAGCAGCTGCTGCTGCCCCCCCTGCAGCGGCGCTGACGCCCGTGCCGACCGCCAACATCACCGCCATTGCCGCTCGAGCGCCGCCGCAGCTGGTGTCCCTCGTGCCGACGCTTCCCCCGCTGCCAAGCCTCGCCGCCGGGCTGCCGCCAGCGCCCACCACCCCCACATCGGCACCGCTTCTGATCCCAGCCCTGACGGTCCCACCAGAGGTGCCGCTGCCGGCGGCCCTCGAGCCAATCCCCAGCGGTGCCACCCTGCAGCAGATGGGCGAAAACGTCCTGAACGAGTGCGCAACTGCTGACTGAGACATGCTATGCTTAAAGCATATGGTCATGAAGGCATTTCAGATCATAGGTCGAACCCTTCTGCTGAGACATGTACATGGGTGAGAACTGCAGCCAGTCACAAGTCCGCAGCAGAGCGTGCGGGGGCAACACTGTGACGGGTCTCGGCCACCTGTTTGACAAAGTGCAAGTGTTCCTGATCGCAGGACGGCTGACATTGCTGCTGCTGCCTCTGACCTGACGGCCGCTGGCCTGCGGCTCGGGGGAACGGGCGCCACCACAATCACTGTTGGCACGGACTCTGGCATCACGGCCTTCATCAGCGCGCCCAACGGCAACACAGCAGTGTCAACCATACCGGCCGCGCTAGGTGGGGTGCTCTCATGTCCTTTCCGGCCGGCCTGCGCTCAGTGCGTCAGCATCTGGCGCATGTGTAACCACTTCTTCCCAAGAAGGCTTGCACATAGGCAACATAAGCCGTGGTGAATGCGCAGCGCAGCAGAAACACGGCAGCCTTTCACGTTGCAGAACGCGGGCATCCGCGGCGGCCTGTGAAGGGCAGCCGACAGCCGCCATCGTAAACACCTTTAGGATATGTCGACGAACAGCAATGCTGGGTGCAGGCAAAGCAGCCCGGCAGCCGCTGCTGGTACGCACGGAGCAGGGGGTGGTGGCGACGCTGGAGGGCGTGCTAAGTGCGGGGCAGTGCGCTGAGACAGATGCGGCTGTGCTGGCGGCGCTGCCGCCGAGCATGAACGTGCGCAGCAGTGCAGCGGGATGAGCGGGGTTTTATCCTCATCGACTGAAACGAAAGGACGCGCCAATCAGTGGGTTGTACAGGGCACGGGTGGGGCGGCTTGAGACTGTCGAGGGGTGCCAGGAAAGCCTTGCACCACAGCGCACAGAGCCAGCACAGAGCTGGATTGGGTTCAGGGTTCGTTGTGCAAGGCAATGACCAAGGTTCCTGCTGCGCAGATGCAAGAGCGGCTGTGTGATGTGTGCATGCACCTCAAGACATCCGCATGCATGCTGTAGTATCCTTGGCTGTAGTATCCTTGGCATATCCATCATCAGTGAGCCCGAACACCGACAATGTTGCAAAAGACAATCACCAGGATATAAGCACGCATATCATCAGCGCGCAGCAGGACCTGCCAAGGTCAGGAAGGACAAATCACCATACATTGTTGGTCTGTCACCAACGGACTTCGAGCAACCAGTTTCTTTGTAGATCTTCTTGATAGTAGTCTACTTCTCTACTACTTACCAGCCACTGTGTCTACCGTGTTGTTCGCACTTCGAATCTGAAGAGATGGCACCACATCAGATGCTACCCTTTACCGCCCTCTGGGTCCGTCCAATAGCTGCGACATGTCATCAGCCTACACTACGGCGGCTGTGAAGTCGGCGCTGCCGTCATTCAGCAGCCTCCATGTGTTTCCACTGGTCCCCTGACAACCCACAAGGATGTCAACATCGCCATCCGAGTCCAGGTCCCAGGCAGCAAGTGCGAACGGAGTGGAGCAGCCAGCCGGGATGGTTTTGTAGAACTCGGGAGGCCCGTCTGGGTTGCCCGCATACAGCGTCAGCGTGCCGTCCAAAAAATTGGTCACAGCATAGCCAGCAACCCCCAGATGCCCGGGAATGCCGAAGTCCCCCACGGCAAAGCGCTGCGGGTAGTTGCCAGTCGGCAGGTCGACTAGGGCGGAGATGGCCCCCGTCGTGGAGTTGAAGCTGAACACGGTGACCTTGTTGCTGTCTGTCAGACTGACCAGCAGGTACTTGTTGTCGGGCGACAGCGCCAGCCCCGTGGGGCGGTTGCCGATGGTTGTTTCCGCGGCGGCACCCAAGGCCCCGCTGCTCTGGTTAATTTGGCGAACGTAGATCTTGTTGGCGATGAGCCCCGTGGCCAGCAGCCAGCGCCCGGTGGCGTCGACCAGCAAGAAGTCGTGGTCGATGCCGTTGCCATCCCGGTTCATTTCCGTGGGGCTGCCATCGGCGGCCACATTGAAGGCGCCGATGCTGCCGACGGCGCCCACGTACACCTGGGTGGTGCTGTCGGGCGTGGCGGCCACGGGCCCCTGGAACAGCAGGCCCGGGCTGACCACGCCCTGCGCAAACGCCCCCGTCGCGTTTCCAATGAACACCACCGTCTCCACATTGCGCGAGCCCGAGGTGACAAGCATGTCCTGCGCATGCGCAGCGTCAAGGCCTTGACGTGAATGCAGGACCGTCGAAGCGTTGTGTCAGCTCAGCAGCATGGGTCTCACTGTCGCACATCACAAGGCACTGTGTATAGCCATGAATCAGCCTTGCAATTGCGCTGTGCATCTGGACTGGTCATGCAGTCTGCGGCGCAAGCTTCCCAAGGTCAAGATTCACGCAGGTGCACCTCGACTCCATCGTTGTTGACGTCCAGCAGCGCGGAGCTGGTGCCTCCGCCCGGCATGCTGAAGTAGCTGCCGGCCCTGAAGCTCCCGTCCCCAATCCCCAGGCAGACGCCAAAGTTCGCAGAGCCCTGCACAGGTGGGTGCTGGCAGCGCTCCTGCTGGCTGCCTCAACGGGGTGTGCGGGTCCACTTGTGTGTCATTCCAGTAACCTAGATTTGGCAGCGCCAGCAACAGCAGCAAGCAACAGCTGTTGGTGTGGGAAGGCAGACTGTCGTGTAGTGGCAGCGCCAGCACGAGGTACTCACGAAAGTGATGCCAATGTCTGGCTTGCCGTCATCATTGGCCTGCAACCAGGACAACAGTCCCTTTGCATTCTCCTTTGCAGAGCAGTTCATACAATGAAGCAACGCAGGACAGGCACATCAGCACGCCGCATGACGGACTCACGTCAAACACAAGGAACGTTCTCACGGTGTCGCCAAACCGGCAGGGATCCACCGCTGCGGTCAAGCAACAGATACAGTGTCAGGCTGGTTGACATTTCAGTATAGCAGCACACTACCTATGTAACGCTGCTCTGATGTCTTGCAGGCATGCTCACGGTTGCAGGTAGCATAGGGGTGAAATGAGCGCTTGCAAGGGCGTACGGGGGCTTGGCGGAGGGGCTGGCGGCGGCTGGGGTGGCGGGGCAGGTGGAGGGGCTGGCGGCGGCAGGGGTGGCTTTGCAGGTGGAGGGGCTGGCGGCGCCAGGAGAGCAGGGCCAGGCTGCGGGCTTGGTGGTGGGCTTGGCGGTGGTGGCGGTGGCGGCGGCGGCTGGCCTGCAGAGCAAGCATGCTCCCCTGTCAGTACCTCTTATTACAACTGCAAATCTGTCTGCAGGGGCAGTATATGGCATCCCCTGTATGGATGGGGCACAGCAAGTGCTGCATGAACGAAGATGCGCATGCGAGGCTCAGCTGCCACCTCACTCACAGTCGGTGCTCGCACAGTGGATTGCAACAGCGGCAGCTAGCACGGCAGCTAGCACAACATGGGAAGGGGGGCCTCACGGCATGAGGTCCTGGCCGCATTGACGGTCCCCCCAGCTGGGCACACGCTGCAGGGCAGCAGCCACAGCATTTGGCCCAGCAAATGCAGCAGCGCCAACGGCAACGGGCGCTATCGTTGGTCATAGCGCCATGACACCGACCGACGCCCTAGCTGTTGAAGCGTACGTACTACACCGCACATGTACACACCTGCAGGTCTTGGACCCCGCTTTGGGGGAGTAGCGCTGGCCGCCCCGCTGCACGCCGATGCAGGCGCCACACAGGAAGTTCCCAGGGCCCGCCTTGGCGGTGCCTGCGTCACAGCGTCCACAGAACTGCCAACACGAGCGTCGTTCGGCACATCCTATGACACAGATCTGAATACCCTATCCGAGGATGCACAGCCTGCAGCCATGTGACTGGCCCGCGGTTGCAGAGGCCTCACACCAGCTCACCTGCCGGACACAGCATGCGCCTTCCATCGCGTCCTGGCTGCGTGCCGGGCGGGTAGGTGAGGCAGACCGTGTGTGCAGGGTTTACCCTGCTGCCCTGGGGGCACGTCAGGCATGAGCGGGCGCGGCGACTGGGCTGGTAGGTGCGCCCGCTGCACTTTGGCGCACTTGGTGTTGCCAAAAGCGGCTTTGGCACTGCCAGCGGGGCAGGGCTGGGCCCTGCCGGACCTGTCCAGCTGGTAGCCTGGTCCGGCCACTGCGACACACTGCACTGCCTTCAAAACCAGGGCTCATGACAGTATCACGCTGTGCCGCACCCCTCATATGTGCATGTGCCCGTGCATGCAGTGCATCCTGCGCTGCCTCACAGCGGCGGTGCAAGCTGGCTCGTGATCAGCACAGGTAAACAACTAGCCGGCGCCATGCTGACACTGAAAGGGTAGGTGCGCACCGACTTGGCAGCGCTGGATGCCGTAGGCCTTGGCGTCGCGCACCGCCGTGCAGCAGGAGTCTCTGGCGCTGACCTTGCGCACGGTGGAGAACGTGCAGCGCAGGCACTGCGCCCCGTGCACCTGCATGACGTAGCACGCATGGCGTGGAGATTGATTGAGGTGATGATGCATTTGCCTCTCATCACTGCGAGACGCTGCTTCATCTGGAGGCCTACATGCAGGTCGTTGCTGTACGTACGGCGGGCAGCAGAGGCAGTAGGCAATCATTTGAAACATCAGTCAACAATATTACAGCTGTAATGTGGTCTGCGATAGACTGTCCAGTGTCCGATCCCCAGCCGCGCACCCTTATGCAGTTGGCCATGTACCGCTCGAGCTCGTTGCAGCGACCTTTCCCTGCCGCGGCCTGCGCCTTGCATCGCTTGATGACGGCCGCCTCCTGTGGGGTATGCAGGCAGCAGAGTGATTGCATGTATGCAGCAGAGTGAGGTGCATGCAAGCAAAGAAGTGGTGCAGTGTTGTGCGTGAGATGCAGGCAAGCGGCTGATGCAGCAGGGCGAGATGGAGATCATGAGGTGTCAACGACTGATTAAACCACGCAGGGAAGTCACTGATATGCCGCGCAAATTTCCATGCGATGCGACAGTGCAGAAATGACAATTCATTTGCGGTTTGAACACGCCAAAACAACACCACAACGAAGCCAGATCCTTTTTGGTAAGCGCGACGCCTTGGGGGATGGCAGTAGCTTATGCGCATCAAAATCACTTGCCTTTTTTGAGGGCGTGCCGCCCGTGCTTGTCAGCTGCCGCCGCAGGTGCCACGCTGCGTCAGATGACTTGACCATGTTGGCGTCCGCCGTATCGCCGCCAGCTGCCAGCAGAGCACCGCCCAGCGTGGGAGCGCAGCTGAGCAGCGCCAGGCACGCCAGGGCCGCTGCCAAGCCGCCGGTGCAATGCATTTGGCCAGATCAAGACGCGCCTGCCAACACATTGGATTACTTTTGAGCAGTACTGTTTTGTCGCGAGCTCGGGACGGCGCGAAGTGGCGGCCCCAGCAAGCAACCAGCTCTCAGATCTGTTCCAACACGTCCTATCAGCATATCAGTCTGGTCACGGGTGAGCACCTAGTGGTGCTGCACCCCCAGTAGCTAGCAGAGGGGCCAAGGGGCCACTCACCGAAGGAGTGTTCCGCCTGCGCGGCGGGCAGGTCTTCGCTCGACTGCGGCCGCGGTCCGGTTTCCTTGATCAGACGCTGTCTCCTACGCTATCGTTGCCACACGATGATGGAATCACCGCTCGAGCCCGCGAAAATTGCGGCATCTTGTGCTTTCACTTGCCAAAATGCACCTCAAGAAGAGCATAAACGCAGCACATGCAGTGACCGCATGCAAAACAACACGCAAACAAGATCGAAGGGCATGATTCGTGAACACTTGTGCGCGGCATCTGGGCCCGCACCTTGATTCGTCAGCACTTGTTTCCACAGGCCGAGTGATCCGCCCTGCTTATGCCAACTCCCGCGGCGGCTTAGCTTGTTGCACGGTAGAATCACCAGCAAAAGGTGAAGGGCTTCGCTTCATGTGTAGGCGCCACGCACCGCCGTATCCGCTCTCTGCGCTGGCCCCGATAGCGGCAAGTGCCCAGTGTCCTGGACGCTGTACCATGCCCATGAGAATCTCCTGCGTTCCCATCGTTTTGGAAGGCTCTGCTGCAAAGCATGGGTATTCTCGTCACCTTGACATCTGACATGTCTCGCCTTGGCACACGCCATGAGTTCGCCAATACAATGTGTACATCATGGTTCTGCTGATCGGTTCAACAACCAACAAATGAACCGAAAAAGAAAATGATAAAGCGGACGACCAATAATCCAGACACCGCAAACCAAAGGCTCCCAAAGCTGGGTAGCCATCAACTGCAACTGCAAGTGCATGGGATTCTTTGTGTCAAGCCAGCAGTACTTCTGGAGCGAGCACCCTTGTCAGCTGCATACACCGATCTGGCTGTGCTGTATGTCGATAAGCACGCACAGTGTGCGCCACGCACTGCAGTACGCCATCCGTCACTGCGCATCCTGCTTGCCCGCCCCGATTCTGATATCCAGGTTCATCACCTGCAATGACGCCAGCAGGCGTCAGTCAGACTTTGCTGTCTCACTGCATGCAGGAACTGCCGCCCAAAGGGACCCGACGGCGTGGGGCATACTTGCCGCGCTACACAGCGCACGTGGTCCTTTGACGCCATGCCACTTGGATGCGACACTGGCATGCAGGTGCAGCTGCGCACCTCTGGGTGGGCTTTGCTGATGGTGTTGATGTAGTCGCGGTACACCTTGGTCGTCAGGCCGAACGCCTCGATCGCCCTGTCGAGCACGTAAAAGCGCCCCGCCATGCCGTGCATGGACACCATCGTCACAAACAGCTCGTCATCCTGCGGTGCACCCAAAAGACTGGTGATAACATTCATTGGTGATCACCAAGCCCAGCCAAGATGGATGACCGGCCTGACCATGGTGGCAAGCCGGGGAGATGGGGCAACGAGTCCGGCTCTGTGGGGACACATCAAGGCCACTCCTGCCGCCTCAGCAAGGCAGCAGGTTCGGCGGGTCTGTGAACTCTGCAGCTCTCCGTCTGATTGTGTGACATCGAGCGTGCCAGAGCGCTGTGACCGCTAGGACCTGCCGCCTGCCACAGCTGGATCGTCCGCATAGCAACGCAGCTTTTAGCTTTCGCCAGGCTGTGCGCGTCCTCAGTGCGTCGGCGAACCTATTAGGCGATAGGGAGCTTCATGGCATGAGCACACGGTGCATGGTGGCCACCCGAAGCGCACCGCGTCTGGCACGACGCAGTCGGTGGCGTTGCCGCCCGGGCGGCAGAAGCCCGTCGCCTCGTTGAAGTCTGTGATCTTTCGCTCCAGGGCCGGCACCAGCTCCAGCGGGGTCTCCCCCTGCGGCATGCGGCAGGTTGGGAAAACATGCGCAAGATGGAGAGTCCTGAGGTTGCGACCCTTGCTGATGAGCCACGCATGTGCGAGCCGCTGCTGCAGCATAGCACAAGTCAGACATAGTCAAGAGCAACGCACTGTCGTCTGCATCCGCCACTGCAGACTGGAGTGCACAGGTGGCAAAGACAGGATGTGTCAAACACGCACCTTGTACGTCCACCGGTCGAACGTGAAATGGTCCAGCGGATTCTTTCTCAGGTAGCTGTAGCCAGGGTCCGTCATCCCGAAGCCTGCCCGCCATATGCACTTGGTGACGTAGCTATCACTGCCTGCAAGGGAAATAACACGGTTGCCTGATGGACCGGACACACCATGTTGTGGTTCCAGGATGTTGACGACTTCCTGTGAGGAGCTGTCTGGATGCCAGCTGTGATGTCAAGGGCCCTCATGATAGCCCGTGTCATCTGAAGACCATTAAGAGCTACTGTCGGTTTGCCTTTCTACCATGCCGTGCTGTCTTGTTGCGTGCACATCTGCCCACCTTGCCGCCAGTGCATGCTGTCGATGCACTCCTGCCACTCCGTCCAGTTCAGCTGCCGCAGCAGCCCGATGCTGAGGATTGTGCCGCCGCCGCCGTGGAACGTGAAGTGGTGCGGCACCGGCATCAACAGCTCCTCCGCAGTGCAGTTTGCCGGGAATTCCTGCAGGAAAACCGACATTGCCGTGAGTGGGAGGCAGCTGCAGGAGAAAGGATTCTCATCTGACACCTTGGCTACCTGGATTGCATTTGACTGCCGAGCTGCCCTTGCAAATGACATGTGTTCGCACTTGTCTGCGTGACACAAGGCAAGACCGCAAGATGTGCCCAATGTGTACAACAACCTTTGGCTGGCAGCAAGTAGAGCCGCTGCTATTTTAGATGCAGTCGATAAGGACAGTGACCCACCCCTGGCAGGTGCATGTTCCAGTGATCGCACAGCGCTACGCGATCGCAGGGACAGCCCTCCAGTGGCGGCACCGGCGCATCTGACACATCCAGGCCTGCAGCACAGTGTGTGAAAGCCTCGTATGCAGTCAGGTGTGGCACTTCGGACTGCCGGGCAGGAGCTTGCCTCAGACATCACCAGACGCTGTCATCAACCTGGACACTGCTGGGAACACCAGCATTGAGGTCTGAAAGCTGGCTGGGGCTGGCGGGAAGCCCGGCATACGACACCTTGCTGACGGAAAGCACGAGAATGTTCGACAAAACGGACGATGAACTGCTCAAACGGCAGGCAGCACTGCGGCAGCTGCAGGATGCACCAACTTGGCACCATGGCTACTGCACAGGGGCGCGCAGCCTGAAGTGCCCGAAGCTGCAAGGGGCTGAGGGGGGTTGCACCTTGGGGGTTGTTGAAGTTGCAGGGCACGCAGCGCGGCGTCTCGCCATACCGCCTGTCGTCACCAAAGCCGAAGCCCCAGGCCCTGTCTGCGGTTGCAGGCAGCAACGTACTGAGCGCTCCGCCATGCGCTTGTTATTTTGGATCCCAGAATATGCTGCTATGTTGTTGCGAAAAGCAGTTGTGACGCCATGCACAGCTCCACCGCAGCCTCAAGCTGGCGTACAGCAGAAGCGCTGCAAGCACCTGTGGCAGCCCCTGGCATGCAGGGACCACTTTCTGCCATGACATTATGGCATTCCAAGCAGATCCCAAGGACCGAAGCAAATATAGCAGATGAAGCATCAGACACTGGTGATGCGTGGTGTTACGAAAGTCCGTCAGGACACAGCAGCGGGTTTGTCAGTGGTGGGCATGCGAGCAGCGGTCTCAGCTCACCATGCGGCACAGAGGCACAAACTAACGGACAGTACAACATGCGAAGTTGACCCCTTTGCTCATACCTGAGAGGAAGTAGGGCAGATCGGGGTCCAGGCCCTTGACCGCCCGTGCTACGCCCTCCGGGAAGAACAGCGTGTCTGCAGCACGAGTGGCAACGTCATCGCCAGCGAGGACCCGCGGCAGCACAGCTGCATCTGCTTGTGGCGTGCCCTCTCCGGATCGCCAGCTGACAGAGTCACAAAGGCGCTTCATGCAGTCGGCGCACCGTCATCGCCATACAGCATCCACTTGTAGCTGTCACCCAGCTCCCTGCAAGGCGGCAATGCGCAGCATGGACTCAAGACACAGGTCGAGAGGTGCAGCAGGGGCGGACGGGCATCATGGCTTGCATGCTGCAGGTCTGAAACGCCCAGTGCTATCAGGCACCTGTGCGCGATGAGCGGCGTCATGGCGCCCCGGTGGTCCCCTGCACACAGCAGCCAATCCAACAGCAGTCAAGTCTACAGAAGCCACGACACCGCTTCAGATGAGTTCATACATGTTTCACCAGCAGCCAGCATGCCACCAGACACAGGGGTTCAGGCTGGGGCTGTGAGGCAGAGTGCACTGGCTTGCGGCAGTGCATCGACTGGACATGTTCACACCAGCAAAGTAGGCGATGTTGTTGATGTCGATAGTCCCATTCTTCAGGTCGATGTCTGGCCATGACCGCCAGACCTGTGCATGAACAGTGACACATGGCCACCTTGCAAGTGCAGTGTGGGCCACCGTCCGTGCAGTTCCTTGCTGCTGAGCTGTTTCATGACCTTATAGCCATTCCCACGCGCAAGCGTCCAGCCGCTGCTACTGCCTATTGCATGCACCGCCCGAGTGCAGGTCCAGCCACCGAATGCCGCTGCGCCCGACGGATGTGAATGATATACAGCCGTGCTCCAGAGAGCCATGCAGGAATCTAAAGCGTACCTCGTCCCACTCGTACTGGTCGCCCACTGTGACGCCCGCCTCCTCCGCGGTTACATTGGAAACAACGACGGTCCGGATTCCAAACTCCTGCACCACACCCGCCAAGCACCGTCGGTGCATGGGGCTTGCCACACATGGCCAGCTGCTCTGCAACACTTGCCGGAGAGGCATGTGCGATCGTCGCAAGGACACAAGCACACTGAGCACAGTCGACGGTCATGATATGCTCAGCAGGTGATAGACGTTGCCATTCTGGGTGCTCAGGCGCACGGTCATCTCGCACTTCATTGCCAGCTACGCACCTTCCGCCACTCGCGGCCTGCCTCCACGAGCCTGTGGCGCGAGGGTTCAGTGTAGTACGCTGCTACGAAGTCGCCATCGCGGCTGAACTCCGACCCCGGCACCAGCGGACGATGCGCCTGCATTCAGTGCAGCGCTGCCGGCTTCAACACAGACTCCATGCATGCCTGGACAGCAGGTGAGCACATGCAGCAGCTGGCGCAGATAATCGGTGCTGTGCTGTAACCGCAGATTGTTCTGAGGCGTGCACTCCACTTGTGGCTGGAGTAAGGGAAAGCATGCCTTGCTAAGTGCCCAGCTCCAGAGCTTGGCTGCGCTATTGCCTTGCAGCGTCGCCACTGAACGGCTGCCATCCTCTACCTGCTCCTGCACACGCCAAGCCTCGAGTGTAAGTGGCAGTCCTCCTTTCCTAGCCGTTTTCCTCAGTGTGTGATGCCCTGCTGCAACCTTGGAGCGGCACTGGCACGCACCTGTGCCGGAGCGTCGCTGTTCCAGATGATGATCCCGCTGATCAGGATGCCCGCGGCGAAGCCGACAAGCAAGAAGGTCCTGCACATGACATCAGCTGTGAAACAGGTTGCATGAGCACATGCACGATGTGCATGTGGAATGATACATGACGCCAGGGCAAAGTCGTGCATGTGCAGCGTGTGGCAAGGCTCACTTCGTCGGCAGCGTCTGCGATCCGTTTCTGCTGGCGCGGGGAGAGGAGACCATTTGGCCTCCTTCTTACAAGTGGTTCTGGCATGCCCTGCAACACTGGAGGAGAGCACACCCTAGTCCCATTGCACCTATCAACGCCATGCAGGGCTGCCTGAGGGCACAGCCGGGACTGCTCAGCTCGTTTGGTGTCAGGTTAGTCCCTCCACGCCTCTGGATTGTGGACTCGACGCGGCTGCAGGCCAGGGATGGGCGCAGGGTGAAAGACAATTTCTACAGCGGAGCTCAGGCGCGGCGTCAGTCTGAACGGAATGATCTGATGCAGAAAGGCAAAGATGGACGGTCTGCAACTGGCAAGTGCTGCTACTGCCTGTGAAACATTCGCATCCACTGTATATGTAGCATGTACCTGTGAGCACGTGCACTGTACGTGCAGAGCTATGGACTAGCCATCTCAAGTCCATTTCATCCATATTGTAGGCTGCGAACATGCACGGTCTAGACGGTTCAGTGCAGCAGCCTGAGACTCCGCCCACTGCCCGTGTGGCACAAGCACCAGCAGCCGCGCCGCTGCTGTGCATCTCACACGGCGATGCAGACGATATCGAACAGCAGTGCTGATGCAACGCAACTACACAACACCTACTGGTGCACCGCAGATCTGATTTTGCCACACCGCGCATGTGCCACGGCCAGTGTGTTGTGGGCGCCCTGACAAAGCCCCTGCAGACAGGCGATGCGCGCACATGCGCAGGCTCATGCGGCACGGCAGATCGAAGGCCAACGAGGCCAAGCTGATCGTCAGTCGCCTGGAGAACGGGGTCAGGCCGGAGTATGGCCTCAGCCCAACCGGCGTCGAGCAGGCGACTGCTGCTGGGTGAGGCGGAGGTACCCTGCTTTCACAGGCCTGGTCAGTGATATGCATGCTGAACTGCCCTCAAGCGGGGCAGTCAGGAGCATAGGACTAGGCGCTTGGCATGAGGAGGGTGCCCGAAGCGCTGTGCACTCGTGGGGCAGGCAGCTGCTGCGGGGTGAGCTGGGCGCCGGCTGCGACCACAGCCGCCTGGCGATCTACGCCTCGCCATTCAGCCGCACGATGCAGACGGCGCAGCTGGTGCGCAGGCCACGGCAGCGATATCTCTCAGGCAGTGCACAGTCTGCGCTGCGCTCAGGCACATACGGTCCTCGCTGCGTGTCCAAACTTCGGAGCAAAGACCTTCGGAGTGATGCGAGTCCGTCCGTACCATGCAACCATTCGCACCATGCAGGCGATGCAGCAGCTGCAGCAGCCAGTGCCAGTGCAGCCAGCGGAGGAGCTGCGGGAGCGTGACTTTGGCGCGTTCGAGCTGTGCTCCGATGAGAACTACCCGGCGGTGTGGGCGCAGGACGCCGTCAGCACGGCCTCCCGCCCCACCCCCGACGGTGATTTCCTGATGAATCAGCACACGCCTGGGCGGTATGTGCACGAAAGGCCAGTGACATGCTTGACGCAGAGGTGCTGTGCGCCACACCCTCACGATCCCCTCCTGTCACACACACATCTCACGCTGTGCTGGCAAGTGCTCAGGGTTTGGGGTCTTGCTCTTACATTCTCCGGCTTTCAGACACAAGCTAGTTGGGCTGCGCTGAGCCCATTGCAACATTTGGACGCAGGCGCGGGGGAGAGCGTGGAGGAAGTGGCGGCCAGGTTCCTCAGCCTGCTCAGCCGGCTGGAGGACCAGCACAGCGGCCACACCATACTGCTGGTCGCGCACGGCGACACGCTCAGCATCGGCACCGCGGCAGTACGGAATCGGGCAGACATGCGGCGCCACAAACAGAGCTTCTACCTGGGAACAGCAGAAATGCTGAAGCTTACCTGAGGGGGCTGCGACCTACTGCTATTGAAAGCTTATTAGCACCTCAGATTAGTGCATCAGTAGACAAGTTTGCTTCAGGTAGCTTTGAGGAGTGAGGGTCACGCTGCATGCCCAGGTCGAGCATTCAGGAGTGAGAGCCACGCTGCATGCCCAGATCAAGCTAGCCCAATATTGTATTGGGGACAGTTTTGCTGATATGGTTGATGCAAATAGGTGATCTAAACAGTTACAAAATATCACTGCAAGCATCAACGTGAAGCTGCAAGCCATCACTCCTTTAGAAGGATATCGCGTCTAAAAGATCTGCCATCTTCGCAACATCAGTCTGGGCTGCGCTGGAAGATGAAGGAGCCTTGTGATGCGCGGCCGATCAGGATGTCGTCCAGCCCATCCTCTGCCGCGCCCCGCACCAGCGTCAGCTGGTACTGCCCCACTGGCGCCCCTCTGTTGTCGCGCATCGTCGTCAGCGGCACGCCGACGTCCAGCTGCAGGTGCACCAGGAAAAATTGTCAGTTCAGAGCACCAGCAGTACCAGCGGCTCTGGTGTTAGCATGGAGCTACGAGTCCAGCAGGGACTTGGCATTCCAGCTTTGTTTGGTGGCATGAGTGCCACCGGGAACAGAGGAGCTGCCTGGCAACAGCTCAGTGTCAGGGCATCTAGACCAGGGCCTTATGTGCGTGGCCAGACTGCAGGGCATACCTGCTGCAGCGCCAGCAGGGCCTGGTGCTGCAGCCAGCCGCGCGGCAGCAGCGCGGGCGCCAGCGCCAGGGAGTCCACATCCACGCCGCCTGCATTGCAGCACCGCACAAGCCATCAGCGATCTCCTGCTCGCTAACCTTGCTCACAGTTCCCCTTCATGTACACTATGTGGACATGTCGTTGACGCGCTGGTGCTAGGTCTCAGGAGGTGCTCGGCGTGTGGGTCAGATGGACCGCTCACGCAGGTTGGCTGATTGGAAGGTCAGCGCGATGCGCCGGCTGGAGGCGACGGCGTAGCGGGCGTCCACCACGAACGTCGCGCTGAGCAGGGGCTGGGAGCTGAGCAGGCCGGGGACGCTGAACTTGATGATGTTCTGCACCGTGCCGGCGTCCGGGCCGCTGAAGCGCTGGTAGATGTCCCCGACGTGCAGCGGTGCCAGCGGCACCTGGTTGAGCCCCGCCAGCGGCCGCTGCAGCAGAGGCCATACGGTTTGCCGGGGTGATGCAAGGGACCAGCACATCGCAGCGAGCGCAGCTAGGGCTGCAGGTGCACTCAGGAATGCATGCAGCTCGTCAGCCATGCCTCTGCTCTTCCTGTGGAGGAACACACGCGTGAGGTGCACGCCAGCAACAGCAGCAGACATGGGTGAAGTATCCCCTTGCTTGGTCCCCAGTGACTTACCACATCCTGTGCAGTTGTGTACAGCAGCCGCCACAGGCCCGGCAGCCGCTCAAAGTCCAGCTCGCCGCCAAAGGCCTCCAGCTCAAGCTGCGCAGAAGGTTTTATGTTTTGGAGATTTTGTCTCTTCACGGCTTGCCGCAGTCACTGCGTCACTTCAAGATGCAGGGTCACTGTGCCAAGAGCTAGGCGAGGCGTTGTCGGTGTCGTGCTGACGTATGGATGCAATCCCCCCGTGATATCATGCAGCTGCGCTCGCCTGCGCCTCCGCTACTAAGGCGCGGTCCCATCGGGTCGCTGCAGCCCCGCGCTGCAGCCCAGCAGTGCGCCACAGCAGCTGCTCCCTGGCTGCCTCGGCGCTGGCTCCCTCGGCAGCACCTGTAGCGTTTATGTCCACGACTGTTGTGCATGCTGGCACGACACGTCATCGGGACAGTGGAAGCCAGCAATTGTCAACGCAAGGCGCCGCGCCTGTGGCATAGGCGGTCGGCAGACAGCGCCTCCGGCTGCCTCTTGGGCCCGGGCATCTGTGATGCAGCGGTGCATGTTGCTGGCCCGGAGACAGCGCTGTGAAGGGCCTGTGGCAGTGGAGCAACATGACTGGCTGGGCAAAGTAGACACACAGGACACAGCTCTATGATGACTGCCTCATCAGGATGTGAAGGACGCTTTCCAGATGAGCACAGCCAAATGTACTTTGTAGGGTGCTGCAAGTTCCGCGGTGCAAACGTGCTACAGAGCGCATGCAACCTGGATGGTGCATGGTTGCATGCTGGGTGTGCTGTGCTCATAGCATCCGGGCAGGTCGCAAGGATCAATCGTGCCCGATTGCATGTAAGCAAGTGGGCTGCTATGTATGTCCTGAAGCTTGTTTATTGTAGGAGCAGTCATGCCAAACACGTTCAGCAATTTGGCGTTGGGATGGCCGAACATCCAGGTCTCGGAACACTGTGCAAGATGTTACTTGCGCAGTAATGGCCCTTTACCCTTGTATTTGATCGGACGTAAAGTTTGCGAGACGCCGGCTGCGTCTTGCAGACTCTGATGTCGCTCAGCACTGCTGCACCGGGTCCAGTGCACACTGCGTCCCTTTGCCGCTAGCGTCAAACACATCCTGATCGGCGAACAGGCTGCCCGGTCAATGCTGAGATGGCACCACACCCAGGCGACCTGCCGTTCTGGTACAGCAGCAGCATGATGGCACACGGCACTGCACCAGGGTGTAATACAGTATTCCAAGCGCGTCATGACGCGCGCTAGGTGACTTCTCGCTGTCATCAACGCAGGGACCTGTGTAAGTTCTACGACAAGATGCTGGCGGCGGCCACCAAACAGAGGCCGAAGCATTTTGTTGACTTCCAGAAGCAGGTCATTCCGCAGGGAGACGCCGAGTCATGGCAGATCTACAGGTGCCGACCAAATCACAACTAGAGGGGCACTGCGCAGCCTGCATGTTGACACCTGTGCACGCCGCCACATGTGGCCACCCATCGCAACACCATGCCCATGCCATTCATGTGAGCGAGGCACAGATACTTGACCACTTTCATGTCCTGCTGCACAGGCTGCTTCTGCCCAAGGTATGCTGCGGCATGGTGCAACACCCTGGTGTGCATGCATGTCCGTCCCACACAGCTGGACCCCTTCTCACCTTCTGGCTCTGCCACACTGCAGGAGGACGAAACGCGTGGTAATTACGGGTGGGTACCCTTGATCACTCTGCTGTGCTCACCGATGATGGGTAGAGTTCAGTCCAAAACTGGTGGCGCTTCGATGCGCGTAGGTTCAAGGAGCAGTCGCTGTCGAAGGTGCTGGTGCAGGTAGGGTGCTGTCCCTGCCTGCCGCAGCCATGGCTCAGTATTGCTGACAGCCAGGAGCTCAACGCGTCTTGCCGCATTAAGTACATATGATAACTACATGTATCAAGGAGCATGCATGTTCCGCCTGCAGGCCTGCAATCTGGACGTGAATGCCAACGCAAATGCCAACAAGGCGGTGAACTGGCGACGCGGCAGCAGCAAGGCCGCCGGCAACTTCCCGGCTGCCATGGAGGAGGTGGGGTTTGAGGCAACCGGATCAAATGCTTTTGGTGTGAGGTGACAGTTCATCTATCTCAGTGCCATTCCCGTGTCGGACTCGAGAAACAGAAGGGCCAGTCTGTATTGTGGGTGAAGCTTCCTGGTTTTCTGCTGGCGCATGCAGTTCCTGTTCAAGAACCACTGCGGGAAGGAGGACGCTGACAAAGCCGGTGCGCTGGAATGCCCTCATGCGCTGCTGGTCAACACGTCCGTGAAGCATTGTCGGTTGCTGCAGGCCCTCAGCCCTAAGCTGTGGTGCAATGAATCGACATCTTTCCTCTCGCTCTTGTGCTTCAAGAATGCTAACACACATCCGTTCAACCTGATAGGAGCACGGGCGTTGACGGTCGAAGTGCTGAACGGGAAACTGGACGACATTGTGCGCGCCAACAGCAACACCGGCAAGAAGGACGTCCTGCGCTACCTCATGCACATGTGCGCTGGTCATGACATTGATTCCTGCAGAGCATGCACGACACAGCATCTTGTACAACTGATAATGGGAGAGAGTCGCGGCTCAGAAGGCCCAGGACGTGCATGCCCAGCACTGCACACTAGACTGCACAGCCGGCCAGTCGTTGCTGCAGCCTGCATCAGGCATTGTGACCATCGTAAAACCTTGCAACGGCAGGCAGTGTCACGCTCCCCTGCTGCACTGCAAAGCAGGCAGGTGAGTTGGGGCACTGGCAGACCTCCTGCCATTGTTTTGCTCAGGTGCACGCCCCGCATGATGCGCTGGGTCACTGCCCTCATCATCAAGGACCTGAAGGTGGCTGGCTGCACATGCACTGCCTGCCCCCTGGTCCTGCAATGCAGCATCACGTTCAACATGGTTCCACCAATACACCCGTCCTCTTTGCTGTTACCGGGTGATGTCCTTCCTGTTGGCAATTGTGAACCCCTGGGCAGGCTCAGCTGCAGTGTATGTTGTGATCAAGCCAGCGCTCTGAGAAGCAGAGCAAGGCCGCAACAGCAGGGCAGCTCACAGTTGCGCCTTCCTGCTGCTGCTGGCTTGTGCAACCCTAAACCACAAGTCCTGCTGCGCAGGCGGGCATCACGGAGCACCTGGTGTTCAAGCACCTGCACGAGGACGCGGAGCACCTGTACAACACCACCATGAGTCTCCATGCGGTGGTGACGCAGCTCACCGACCGCAGCAAGCGCTTGCCCCGCAAGGTAGGCTGGACTGATGAAGGCCCATACGGACGTTGGATTGGGTTCCATTGTTCTGCACAACAGGAAGGCCTCATCGCGCCAGCCCAGATGCGTGGCAGCAGTGGCAGGTGGGCAGTGCATTCACGTGCTTGCCGTCATGTTCCGCAGCAGTGTGCAGCTCTTAGGTGTGTGGCTGAGAGGTGCAGGACCTGACGCCGGGGCAGCCCGCGCGGCCGATGCTGGCGGCGGTGGCCAGCAGCGTGGAGTGCGCGCACAGCAAGCTGCATGGCCACGCCGCCGTGGTGGAGACCAAATTCGACGGCGAGCGCATGCAGGTGCGGGTTCTGTGGGGAGTGTAGGGTCCAGGATTTCACTGCCCTACCACCTAGCTCTCAGGGCTTACTGTGCATGGGCCCGAGCGTGCAAGCAGAAAGGGTCCTGCATGCGCTGCTGAGAAAACAAGTGGCATACTCAACTGTCACTGGGCGCAGTGTACCTTTCGGCAACCACACAGCCTGCAATCCTGATGGGCTGTCGATGATGATCCAGGGTTGCATAGAATGGAGAAGTGACAAAACTTCTGGCAGCGACAGGAAAGAGTAGCCCGTTTTCTTGACGTTCTGTTTATGAGGATACATGACAGCTTCAGCATGTACCTATCTCAGCAAACCTGCGACCGCTACCCCAGGTGCACCTGGTGGAGGGCGAGGAGGTGCACTGGTTCTCGCGCCAGGTGTGCCTTAACTACTGCTACTGTTATTATCGCTGTTGTCAGTGCAGTGTCTGTATTGTGTGGGAAAGCGCTGCCTTGATGGTGTCAGGCTCATGTCTTCTGCTGTACCAATGCTGCTGCGGCCTGAACCCCAGCTTGCTGAACATCCTGGCGCCAGGGGCACGAGCACGGCGCCAAGTCCAGCTACGATGTGCTGGACTGCATGGTGCGGCGCCAGTGCGCCGTTGGCAATCTGGTCCTGGACGGCGAGCTCATCGTCTGGCGCCCCAACGAGTGAGCGCACCCCAACAGCCAGGGTATTGTCTGCTGGTAGCGAGTGCTAACACGATGTAGTGCACCAGTGTACATGCCGTGACGCGGCCGTATGGCGCACTCTGTGGTAAGCCATGGCATCGGTTCCATGATCAGTCACGGTATGTGTTGGTGCAATCCTGCCACCAGACGTGCTGATTGCTCAGTCGAGCGTCTGCTGGCAGCTGATGGCTCAATTTGCAGGCTACCTGACTGCTGCCTACCTTGTATTGCTGCAGCATCAACAGCTGAGGCACAGCACCTGGTCGCCTCCAAGTAGACACATCGAAAGCACAAGCACAGGTCAGGCTGGGCAGGGTACTGTACGGGGCCTGCTGCAAAGAGCGTGCACCGCTGGGCGCAGGCGCATCTTCGAACACTTCGGCAGCCTCAAGGCGGCGGTGCACTCGGCGCGCGACGGCAAGCCCGGCGGCGAGCTGCTGGACGTGGAGGGCGGCGACAAGCGCATGGCGGTGGACGCAGATTACTTCATTCCCAAGGTGCAAATTTCAGGGTTTGGCACCGGGTCTGGCACCTTAGGAGCATTAGTCATGGCCGTGGACGCCGACTACTCCAGTCCCAAGGCTGGTCGGGCGGACTTCTTGCTTTGCACAGAAGCTGAGTGCAGGTTTTGGTGTCTAACAGGATAGCTGATGCTGTTCAGCGTATTGACGAGCCTAGGATTGCACACCCTCAGAGGGCATGTGTCACAGTCAAGGGTGGCAATGTGGGCATCTGGTCTGACGATCCGTCTGCAGTGCAGCTTTGCATCAGCGAAATCCTGTATTCGCAGCCACCATCTGTACACCAACATCATGCTGCCACTATCGTCTGGCCATCTGACCAGGCTGTGCCACTGTGCTCTGCTGCAGATCAAGGACCTGCAGATCACATACCTTGCTTTCGACGTGCTGTACTACAAGGTACGCCCTGCCCTCGATGACTTGCTGTGTGCATGCCTGATTTGCTGCATACATGTTGGGGAGGCAAGCACCACCTTGCTGCAGCGCATTTGTGCACATCCCTGCAAAGTTATTTAGCCAATCTCCACGCTCCTGACCCGATGAACGGTCTGCGCAGCACAGGACCAGAGCGTCATCAACCGCCCGCTGCACGAGCGGCAGCAGCTGCTGCGGGAGGCGATACGGCCCGCGCCACCAGAGGGCTTCCCTATCGGTGATCTTCGATCTTTTGTGCATGAGAGCGAATCACTTCTCGTTCTCCATGGTACATTGTGCTGCACCCGAGGTTACCAAGACATACCGCATAGTTGCATGCCAGCTCTCGGTTCCTGCCTATCGATATGCAGGGCGTTCTGCATACTTGCACAGACTTCAGGCGTGCTGAAACGTAGGCAACATGAGCGCGCGGGTGGTCGCGGTGCTGCCGGGCGAAGACTTCCTGGAGGGGCCGCCCGCGTCGCGCATCTGCAAGTCGGTGGACGACATCCGAGAGGCCCTGGAGGAAGCTACACGCCTGAAGGTATGTAGGGAGACCGCTGGTGGCAGGTGAAGCCCCATGCACGATGCAGTGTCCTTGATGTGATGTGAGAGTTCACAGTATGCTCAAAGCAGGGGCACTTGCTTCTGTTTCTGCAATGGGCTTCTGCTGTCAGACCAGCGTGTTGTTATACATTGGTGCAGGAGGAAGGCATCGTGGTCAAGGACATGACTTCACCATGGAAGATGAACGACCGTGGCACAGCCTGGCAGAAGCTCAAGCCAGGTACAGTTGTGTAGTGCAACAGCAGTGGGTTGTACGCTTCTCTTTGTCACACAAGTATGAACGTCAGTGCCATGTTCGGTGATACTTTTCAGCGCCTAGCTGTGGGTGGCTGCAGCCTGCTGCTGGCCAGTGAAGGCAGACCACCAACCCCACATGCGCTCATCCATCGTCAGTGGGCACAGCAACCACGTGCATCACACAGGACACATGCACAGCATTGTGGCAATTGACATGGTGCCCGTCCACTTCTGACCATGCTTCTTGCAGACTATGTGGAGACGCCTGACATTGACGCCGTGATCGTTGGCGTGCACTACGGCACCGGCCGCCGCGGGGGCCAGCTTGCGGAGTGGACTCTGGGGCTGGCGCTCGGGTCCCGCGCAGACGGCAAGCCGCCGACAGAGTGGCTCACCTTTTGCAGGTGCTGGTCAGACAGCTGGTGTGCGCGGCTGCCGGGTGCACAACTCTGCTACTTTGTCTGCGGATAGCTGCAGGAGTACTGAGCGTGCACAGTGGTCAAGCATTGGCCGACTGTAAACCATGTACATGTTGAACATATCTGTTGCCACTGCAGGGTGGGCACGGGGCACTCTGACGCCGAGCGCAAGGCGATCGCAGACCACCTGGCCGGCAACCTGCAGGTGCAGCCTCTTCAGACTGACAATCTGATGGAAATAAGAGTCAAGAGCGGTGGGCCGCTAGTTAGCAGCTTGCTCACAGACCTGTGCCTCACCATGACCGTTGCCAAGCCAGCTGTTGCAGCAGCGACACTAACCCTGACGCACGCCTATCAGAGTGCTGTGCAGTTCAATTGGTGATATATTCATACACTCTCATACCTGAATGCAGCCCACCAAGCCGCGCAGCGTGACGGCGACGGACAGCACCAAAGGAAGGCCGGACCTGTGGGTGCGCGACGTTAGCAAGTCGGTGGTGCTCATGGTGAGGGTCTCTCTGCTCCCAGCCTTCAACCCCACGCAGTGACAGACCATCACATGGACCAGCCAAGTGGGTCGTCCAGTATTCATCATTGGCATTCAGATCTCATACAAACTCCACATTCGATCGTGGCCTGTAAAACGGTCAGGTCAGATGTGTCGGCATGGACTTTCAACTCCAAAGGCTGGCGCCAGTTCTAGGTGCATGCAGCAGCAGGAAGACTTTGCAATCAGATGCTCCCACTGCAGTGCCAGGCTGCATCACCATTACTGCGCATGACTTGGTTCACCTTGAATTCGATACAAATTTGTCTCAAGCTTCGCACCATTAGCTGCTGCACATCAAGGGCGACGTGCGGCTGATCCACAGCAACATTCTTGCGGCAGACCATTCCATTTGCTTCTGGGTGGTGATTTCCTGGTGCTGACTCCCGCCATGTGTTGCCGCAGATCAAGGGCGACGTGCGGCTGATCAACAGCAACACCTTCGCGGCGGACTACTCCATGCGCTTCCCGACGGTGGTGCGCACCCGCTGGGACAAGCCGGCGTCCGAGGCGCAGACCCACGAGGAGCTGTGCCAGCTGGTGCGGCAGCGCGTGGAGGCAGGTGGGTGCACAGGGAGCGCTGCCGGGCCTGGCCTTTACACATTGGGGGCTGGTGGTCTGGTCGCTGGTCCGGCAGCGGCTGGAGGCAGATGAATCAGGCTTTGCATTGCTCTGTCCCAAGGTGCTGTGCGTCCTGTGGAGGGGCAGGCTGCAAGGTTGCAGGCTGCTCCGAACACCATGCAGTGGTGCCCAGGTGGGCTTTTGGTCTGCCCGCAGCTACGGCGCGGCGAAGGATTGATGCTATGCAGTGGCACCAGGCATACGAGTTTCTTGCGAGTCTTGGCTGCCCTTTCACAACACAGCGCCCTGAGGCGTCGAGGTATTTGATCCCCGAAATTGTCATTTCTCCCTGCTGCAGAGGCGGTGATACGGCCGTCGGACGGCGGAAATGGCGGCCGCCCCGCCCAGCACAGGGGGGACGGCCACCGCCGGGCGGCAAAGCACCGCAGCGGCCCGCTGCCCGACAAGCTGACGCCGGTAAAGCGCGCCAACGTGATGGACCAGGTGTGCTTGAAAACCCTACAGCTTCGTGCTGCTGAGCTGCAGTATCCGAGGCTCGGCATAAATTGGGGGCTTTGGTGCCTGAATATTCTGTGCTGCTGTGCTGCAACGTCCTGCAGGCGTTGCTTGGGAGGAATGGCGCCATCAGCTGGCATCATCAGCGTTGGCGCGGCACCGCAGTTGCAGGAGCATACCCCACTCACAAATGGGTGTCTATTAAACTTGAGGCCATACCCTATGCTCTGCTGCAGTTCATGCCCATCGATCTGTCGGGTGTCGCAGTGGAGGCGCAGACGCTGGCCGGCCTCACGTTTGCATTCTGCGACTACGGCTTGGCGGGGAAGCCGGAGGTCGAGTCTCTGGTCACCCGACTGGGGGGCAAGGTGCGTGCCGTATACCCTGAACCCTGATTGGACTCCTTGTGAACGGCGCAGTCCGGGTAGGGAGTGCACAACCTTGCGACGCCTGCAAGAGCTGCTGAGTTGACTACACAAACTTCGCTCAGCAACCACACATGCTGCAGGGGTCACCATTCCACACATGCCTCCTGTAATGCTCTGTTAGCAGTGTGAAGCATCGTAGGAGTTGGCACTGATAGTACCAACAGCAGCCCGGTGCATGCCGCGCAGGTCATGCAGTCGTACCTGCCGGGCCAGAGCACCTACCTGCTGAGCAACGGGGCCGGCATCCGCTGCAGGGCTGCCCAGGAGCGCGGCCACGACATCATCAGCCTCGAGGTGGGATGCCCACTTGCAACATGTGCTGCATGACAAGTGTAGATCAAGAACACAACATACTGATGTGCCAAGTGCTCAGGAGAGTTGAGCTTTCACAGCTTGCTGTACCAGAGATCTGCCGTTGCTCCAAACTGACACGGGGCAAAGTCTGCTGCTCCTATTTTCATGGCCTTCAAGTCAGCACCCTGCTATCGTCACGCAAAGAGTGTACACGGCATCTGTCGCCACCATAGCACACCTGGGGCTTATGAACCTCGACAACCGTGCGAACCACCGACAATACTGGAGTGTCACCTTGCAGTGGCTGTACGAGTGTGCTGCGGCGCGGGAGGTGGTGCCGCTGATGCCGCGCCACTACATCCACATCAGCGCGCCCACCCTGGAGTCCATGGACGACGTCAGCCGCTTCTGCGACCCGTGCGCACTGCTGTTGCTGCCTCCACTTGCTTGGCCGACACTGTGCTACAGAACATGGCTAAAAGCCAGCCGCCACTCATGTGACCACTGCACTGACCAGCCCTGTATCACGCTCAAACGTGTGTTCTCAAACAATTCGCTTTGACGCTAGCCATGTGCCTTTGAGGTCTCCTGTCAATGACCATGCGCCAGAATTGCACAGCTGCAAGAGAGCGCTACCGGGCCTGCTGGGCGGCTGCTAACCCACAGAGAGCTGACATCTCCATGCAGCATCAGGGCTCAGGGAGGGTGCAATATATAAACCCCCTTCAGGTACTACATGGACCTTGAGGAGCAGGACGTGCGAGCGATCGTGCAGCGGCACACACGCCTGACGGACGGCGACATGGCAGAGCTGCTGGCGGGGTCGATGCAGCAGCCAGGTCTGCATCAGTTGCACTTGCCAGAACGAGCAGGCACAGTACAATGCAGGAACGATAACTGCTTGGAGTCTGTACATGCACAGTGCATGGTTGAGCTTTGCAGGTAATGGCTGAAACTCTGGATCGTCAAACAGCAGCACTATATCACACCTGAGACCCTCAGCAGATGTCGTGAATGCCATAGGTGCGCCGCAGTCGCCGGTGAGCAGCCCAGCAGCATCGCCGGCCAAGGCGCGCTCGCCTGCAGCCAAGCGGTACGGTTCAGGCTCTAGGGCTTACAGCGGCACCCTGCAAACACTCACAGCGTGCCCTGGTGTCCTGGACTCACCTGCCAGAATTGGTGCGAACCATGAGCAACTCTGATGGCAGGGCACACTGGCAATTTCTGCATTATCAGCTGCTGTACGCCGGCAAAGGCCGGTGGATGGTCCAGTGGTGTTGAAGCTGCTTTTGCTTCAACCTCACTTGCAGGGCAGCAGCTGCAGCAGCAACTGCAGAACCAATGCCCATTCTGCGAGCCCTGGCAGTAGAGCTTTTGCAAGAATCGGCAGGGAATCTACCTGCCACAGCCGCAACAGCCTTCCTGGGCTGCAAGGCAACCGTTGTGCGGCTGCAGCCACCGGTGGGCACTCCCGCTCCAGATGGCGGAATGACAGCAGGAAGCAGCGGCGCCACGCATCAGCTGGCGGCCTCGGACGGCAGTGCTGCTGGCGTGCTGCGGCGGCCTGCTGCGGGGCTCCCACAGGCTGCTGCTCCCGACGCGCTGGCTGCATACAGGGCGAAGCGGCTAGCCATGCAGGTTAGGGGGCTTCAGTGAGAAGTTGTGAAGCGACGGCTGCGGGACATCGGCAGTGCAGATGTCCATGAAGCATACCGATGTGCCTCTCCTATGCAGCCAGTGACATCCTGCAGCAGCGCCCAGCTCATGTGCAACTTGCCGAAAGGCCAGGCGAGCATGCACCTGCAGCACACACGCTGCCACAGGGGCAGTCATCCCTTCCCCTCGACTGCAGCGGGTGCCGCCGTGGGTGCCTGCTACTGCTGCTGCTCCAAAGCACAATCTTCATCATTCACCCTCCTGCCCGCAGATGCAGCTGCACGGCGGCCGCGTGTCGGGGGCGGTCGACGGCGCCACCTCGCACCTGGTGCTGCTGCGCCCGGGGCCGCTGAGCGCGGTCGCCACCAGCAGCGCAGCAGCAGCAGGGCTCCCCGTGGACCCTTCTGCTCTCCTTGCAGGGGTGAGGAGATGTTGCAGCAGTGAGGGATTGTAGCCCAGCCAAAGCGGTGTTCACGTGAACTCCTGGTCCCAGATTGTGTCAAGTCCTTGGGACTCTCGCGCAGGTGCAGGATCAGGCCGGGGGTGCAGCAGGGCTGCGGGCGCTGCGGGGTGGCCTGAAGACTGGTCGCATCCATCTGGTTACCGCCAGGTGTAGTGCCAAGATGGAATCTGCTGTCTCCACTATTGCATAATCACCGCCACTTGGAGCACTTGCAAATGCTTTTGGCACAGCATATTACGACACATTCCCATAGCACCATTTGCCAGTAGTGACTTGAGTAGTAGAGCTTTTGGGAAGTGATGGAATGTGTGCTGTGCAGTTCGCATGTGCTGCGATCTGTCGCCAGATCGGCACACACCTTACTGATGTTTGACTGAATGCAGCAGATGCGATGAATGAAGCTCCTCAAGGACCAGGACATGCCTGCGGATACATCAGGCCATACCCCGCGCTGTGCAGGTGGGTGGAGGACAGCATTGCCGCAGCAGCGGGCGGGGCGCCCCAGCCGCTCGATGGACCATTCTGCCCGCTTCTGCGTTCTGCGGCCGACCCAGACGAGCTTGCAGACGACCCCGAACGGTATGTGGGTGGGCGGAGCAGCAAATCAAGCTGTGAATACCCAGTCGCGCCCTTTGTCCGGCAGCGAATGCACCTATTGCTGTGGATGTACACAGTCGAAGGCCCACACCGGGGTTTGGTCACAGGAGCATGACCTCATGCTGCTGAGACTATCTTCGTGTGTGTTGCTGCTGCGAGTAGCTAAAATACTCAAATTAGCTACAATAATCAGCTACAATAATTAATAATAATTCAATAGAAAATTAATAATAAATTTTTTAGCTTGCAGGTGGCCCTGGTCGGAGTTTGGCGTGCGGGATGATGCAAAGCCCGCCAAGGCCTCTCCTGCAAAGCGACCCACCCCCATCGTGAAGGCCGCAGCCACCAAGGTGCCCACTGTCTCGTATCTAAAAGGCGGGCAGACCGGTCAACTCTTGGCCTGAATTACTATGTGCATGCACAGACGAGCTGCACAGGCATGCCATCATGAGGACGTGTGCTGGTCTGCAGTGCGCCAGGCCAGCTGGCTTGTTCTATGTCTTGGCGGCTCACCAGAGCCAGCGCGCGTCTGTACCCTCGTGAAACCTGAATCTAAAGCCTTACACCATCTGCAGCGTGCTGCTGCGCTGGCGCGGGGCCGGGGACGGCCCCTCGTTGGCAGCCGTGGCCATGGCGGCGGCAGGGCCGGGCGCTGTGCCGCTGCCCCTGCTGCAGCGGCCCAGTCGTCAGGCTCTGACGACTCGGCTACCAGCACGGGGGCCGGCAGCCCCGCGGATGACGGTGGCGGCAGTGGCGACAATGTGGCGGCCAGCGAATCGGACGCTGCCGAACATCAGGGTGAGGCTGAGTGCAGTATAGGCGCCTTAACACCCAGCAGGTCATCCAGTGGGCCATGCGCAGCATATCTGGTTCCGTGTGCCCTGACCAGCTGGTATAGGCACTGAGGCACTACGCCAGGCCTGCTGGCAAGCAGTCAGCGCTGATGGATTGTCAGCTTGCAAGCGGATCACACCAAAGGCAAACTTGACAGCCTGACATCTGTGCAAGTACTGCAGAGGCAGCCGGGCCGCCGGCAGCTGCGGCAAAGCGGAGGGCGGCCAGCCGGCGGCGGCAGCACGCGCTGCACCAACAGCAGCTGCAGCGCCGCGTCACACGGTCCCAGGGCGGCGACGCACAGCTCTCAGACGTGGATGCTGACGTTGAAGGTAGGGTTTTGGGGATCCTGCAAGCCACCAACTCGCATTCTGGCGCCCCGTGCCTGGCGCCCCCTTGCCTGGTGGCGTGTGCCATGATCAGTGGGCGGCCCTGCTAGTACGAGGCAAGGCTGGTGAAGAACGAGACCGTGGCTGACTGTTTTCGTGATGCAGGGGCCCCAAGCGGCGTGTCAGCGCACCAGCGGCGGGCTGCGCACCGAATAGAGGACGACGATCAGGAGGAAGATGAGCAGGATGACAGAGATCCTACACAGGTGCACGGCGGCAGCGATGGTGCTGCTGATGCAGCAGTGGCAACCTCGGCGGGGGCAGACACCACCCAGGCGGCAGCCGATGGCACAGAAGGTTGGTTGTGGCAAGCCTGCTGTGCTCCTGGCAGACAGTGCAGCTGCAGGAAGGTCGAACGCTGGGGTTGACCTAATTGCGCTTCTGCAGCTGCTGTGTCAAGCGAGATTGCCTGATGGATCCTGGTCCCATGCTGCTGTCGAACTGGCCCGCATCCTCTAGAACGCTTGAGGTTGCTGTTCGGAGGTGACGCGTCTATTGGCCATAGGTGGGCGTCAGGTGCAGGTTCATTGAACGGCTGGTTGCTGTGGCACAGGACCCACAGCAAAGCGGCGCAAGGTGTCGCTGATGGACGCAGTGCTGGGTCCCAGCCCGGCGACTGACATCCCATCACCGCCGGAGCAGGGTGAAGGGCAGACTGCACAGCCGTCGGACGGCGCCCGCCCAGCACCAAGTGGGAACGACGGTGTGGGGACTCTCAGCACGGCAGCAGCTCAGGAGCGACCGCCGCCCAGGCTGAAGCTCAAGGACCGGCTGCGGGCGGTGGGCGTGGCCGCCGGCAACGGCTGAGACTGTTGTGTTGGAGGACTGACTGGGTGCAGAGGGGACTGGCACCTTCTGCAAGTGCTGAAAGCAGACGGGAGATACTTGATCAGCCAGGGTTTAGCGTTTGGGTGGATCGCATGATTACTCATGATTATGCATGATTACTGCCAGCTGTCCCACATTGCCCCGAAGCCAGCGGCGCAGGCGCCCGGCCGGGTGGTTACGCGACGATACTGCTGGGCAGGCGTGCGTCCAACTTTCCGCTGGCCCGCCAAACGTGCTCTGGGCGGCGCAACCATGTCAGGCTACCGCTGCGCTGCTATTTGGGTGGTCCTGGCGCTGCTGTTTGTTACGTCTAGCCAGGCGCAGCGTGCCGCAGGTGAGGGATGGACGCAGCCGTGCTACAGCCACGCTGCACGCACGCAAATGAGCAGGCTCCCCCATGCAGCCATTGCTGATGGCTGCCACGACTGGGCCTCCGCTTGCGGCCCCATATCTGAGGTTGGCGTGGGTCTTTGCAGGTCCGGCGGAGCTCCCTCAGGCGCTGGACGCCTTACCCGCAGCCGCAGCAGCCTCCAGCAGCCTCTTGCGTGAGTCCTGAACGGCGCAGCCCGTAGCCGGGATGCTGTTGGAGCAGCTGCTTGAGTCAGCGTATTTTGGCTTGTGTCATGCGTGGTATTTTCGGCCGCGGCCGGACCGCAGCAACAGGCAGGGAGCGGTGCAGCAAAGCAGCCTGGGTCACGCTGGGCAGGCATTGCGGTCAAGTGCTGCCAGCTGCCGCTGATGTGCTGCGGCCGGTCTTTGTACTGAACTGAAGGCCCCACACAAGACGCCCCCCGCCCCAGGTCACCAGCCGCCCAGCGGCGGAGCCGCGCCGGGCGCGAGCCGTAGCAAATGATGTTCCTAGAAAAGTGTTTTTCATGTGCACGGGCTTGATGTTGCAGCTTCTCGCGATGCAGGGGGCGGGCAGCGGGCGCTGCTCGTCAACAAGCCAGTGCTTTCATTGAATTGGAACAGCATGCGGGGGCCCATCACCCGCTGGGTGCGCGCAGGCGCAGTTGTGTCCTTCTCCTGGACGCGGTACGGAGGTGAGCGTGAGCCCGAGCAATTGGCGGTCGCTGCGGTGTGCTATCGGATGAGACCCCACACAGACCGGCGGCACGCCTGACGCTGACGGTCTACGGTCTTCTCTGATGCGCAGGGCTATCCTACGGCTACTCCAGATGCAGATCAACGTGAGTGTCTGCGTGGCCTGATCTGCTCTGCTTGCGTCTTGGGTGCCTGTAGCTGGCACGTTGCCTTGTAACAGTTTACCTCCTGTTATGATCTCGTGCTCGCAGAGCTGATCACACTGCCCGACTGGTGTCTGCAGTGGTACGCTCAAGAGGGCGAGCCCCAGGGCTACGGTGCTGGTCAAGATCCCGGTGGGTGCAGTGGCGGCTGCTATGCTGTCTTGTGCCGTATCCTGTGTGTTGATGCACTGTTTACTGTATGGCTCCGGTGCTGATTGTGCGACCTGTTGCTTTGCTGCAGAGGGGTCGCTTCTGGTTCTTTGACAATGTGAGTTGCTTCGCCATTGTCTGTCTTGTACGCTGCCCACATGCTCTGCCCTGACTGCCCTCCACTGCAAGACCATCAAAGTGCAGCGTTCCATCAACGGTGGCTCAGACAGTAGTCATAGCCGAGATGTTGACTTCTGGTGCCGATTTCCGTGCAGTACCGGAAGCAGTGCGATAAAGCAGCCGTCTACATTATCGGGTATTAGGCAGCTTGGCGCAGCGCAGCAGCAGAGGCATTCTGTCCGCCTACGAAGCTGCGGCGCCCTTTGGTTTCCCGCCGATTGATAGGCAGAATGTAGCTACACCATGCCTGCGCCCGCACGTGTGGCGGCCCCGGCACAGCTGGCCGGCTGCGGCGCAAGGGGCAGAGGCAGCTGCACATTCGTGAGGGGTCAAAACTCCCCTCGCGCGATGTGCAGATTGCAATAGCCCCGCCGCGAGCCGTGCTTTCATACGCCGGTGGCGCTGCGCTCTCATTGTGGGCACGCCCGACGCCATGGCGGCACCCAGTGGCGGCACAGGGCCCCCGGCCCTGGGGTCTCCACTGGGTCTACAGTGCCAACCGCGGGCGTGCCCCACCAGAGCTGGGGCGTCGGTCAACCACCTATGTAGTGACTATTTGTTGATATGATGAAGACCGCTTCATGCCTCAGGACTGCTGCGGCGAGCACGGACCTGCGAAGTCCCTGATCTGTTGTGTTTCCTTATGCAATGTGTCCATGAGCATCGGCGCTGGTATTGTTGCCTGATGTGATTCTTGTTGCTTGCGATCTCATCCAGTCCAACAGATGCTTCAGCTGTTCGTCTGAAGTTGGTATGATAGCTTGTGATGTGGCAGACGGAGTGTGTAGCTGCCGGGTAAAGTAAGTGTGACAGACATCCAGCAAGGATCTGTCCAGCTGCTTACAAGCACCATGTGTTCCGCACTGCTGTCCAAAATATTGGTCGCATGTGTAGTGTGCACTACAGTTGCACAGCGCCTTCGTCGCTACCAAATGATTGGCTTCTGTCCCTACAGTGGCAAGCGCACACCATATCACACAGCGCAGCAAGTCAGTACAGAATTGTCACCCGTGTGCAGATGTTTGCAAGCAGCAGTTCTGGCAGCAGTGCACAGCAGAAAGTCTGAGCTGCAACAGGCGCTACAGCATGCTGACAATGCGCACCTGAGCACAGCCACATTGCTGCAGGAGCCAGCGGCACAAGGGCACATTCTTTCGTGCACGAGGCGGATAATGCCACACTGACACCTGCCCGTGTGCCAGACCAGCTTCAGTGGCATGCATGCGACCGAAGGCCTCCTGTACACCGCTGCGCTGGTCACCCTGCCGCCAAGGTGCTGTTGATCAGATGGCGCCTTTGTTGCTTTCGCGCCCCACCCAGTGCCCAGCAAGCGGCTGACGCTGCAGCTGCCGCCGCTGCCGCCACCCTCAAGGAGGCGGCCCTGGATGCCACTCTACGCCATCATGCAGCTGCTGCGCGGCTGCTGCCGATGAGATGTGTTGCTGCTGCCGTCGCCAAGCCGTGCGCAGTCCGCACAGCATCATCCTCCGCTGTCGTCAGCCAGCTGCCGCGCGGCTGCTGGCAACGAGGACGGACGTGTTGCTGAAGTCGTCCCGCAGCGGGTTGTAGGCCGAGCCCGCCAGCGACGTGCGCCGCAGGTCGCCGTGCCGCGAGAAGAACGCTGCGCTCTTGAGCACCTGCGGCATGATCCCATGTGCTCGATATCACGGCGTTCCTCCTGGCAATTTGGGGCGCAGGGTTCAACGGTGAGAGGCAGTGCTGCAGCCGAGTATGGCGCTGGTCTTTGCAGGTGTTGCTCCGCCGCAGCGCAGTCAGCCGATGTGTAGTCAGCAAGGCGTGGGCATACCTTGCTGTCGCAGGCTGCCCCAGGCGGAGCGGCCGCTGTGTGCAGCTGCTGCAGGGCGCTGAAGTCTGTTGGGAAGAAGATGTCCTGCGAGTGTCGATGCCAGTGTCAATGCCAAATTCCGGATACAACATGCACCAGAGTATGTGCAAATCAGCTGACGCCAGATGAGCAGAGTTGGGTGATCCAAGAGCCGGGTCAGCCGTACAACACCTTGGTTGCAGTGGTGAGGGCAGAGTGAAAGAAGTCCACTGCAGCCCATGGTGCTCACCGCTGTGCCGGGGGCCACGAGGTAGGTCGGCGAGTCGTGGGAGGCGCCCTCCCTGACGGCCGACACCAGCGGGGCGTTCGCGCCCGGCACCGCCACCTGCGACCAGAGTAGTTGCAGGGCATCAGCACGCCCAAGCAGCGCTGCTGACGTGGCGCCGCCCCGCGCAGTGGCCAGGGGTGAGAAACCCGCATGGACATGGGTCGGGTCTATGAGCCAGCATCAAATCCACTCTGAGGGGCTGGCAGCTGCTGCTCAGTCAGCTGCTGTGCCGGCTGGGCGCTGTGCCCAAACAACATGTAATTCGTTCGGACACAGCTGGTCATGGAACTTGATGCGGTCACAACCTGCCATTGCTGCGCTCAGCGCTACCGCTGTGTGCGGCAGCGGCCAACTGAGAGCCCTAAACCCTAAACTGCGCACCTCCGGCAGGAAGTCGAAGTCGGCGGCCAGCAGGCAGTGGTTGGGGCGCGCCGTGTGCAGCGCCCGCAGGAAGCGCAGCGCGCCAGTGGGCACGAATGCCGCCGCCGTATCCCCTGCAGCACCCGCACAGCGTCAGCATCTGGCGCTGCGGTTTTCGGCCTGTGCCAACACTGCTTGAACTTGAACCAGGGCTCTGGCTCTGGCGGTGTGTGTCTTCAGCCCAGGCCGTGCATTTGCTTGCGGACCTGTCCCTACGTTGCTTCTGCAACTGTGCAAGCTAGCGCTGCAGAGAATGGTTGCTGCAGTACCAGCAGCTTGAAACGAGCTGACCCATGAATGCAGTAGTCTGAGCACATTCTGCGCCCATGTTCAGCCTAGCCGGCCATCTGGTGCAGCTGTTACATCATGAACAGCCCAAAGTATCTGCCCACGTTTCTGAGGTGCTCTTGCAAGTTTGGGCGTCTGCAGTGAGGACCGACGTGCCAGCACCTGAGCTCCGGCCCAGGGCGGCTGCCAGCAGTCGCCGCACGGGGGATGAAAACCCTGAGCCCTGCGCCTGCCGCAGCAGCGGCGGCCCCAGCGCCGCCAGCGTGGCGGCGATCAGGGGGTCCGTGGCGGGAGCCAGCACCTGCACCGCAGGTTTTGTCACTCAAAATACACCAAGGACCTGCACACGAGGCCAGCTCTTGCAGCGGGGCCGGCATGCGAACAGGCAGCGGGTCTAAAGCTGAGCCCTCACGGTTGCACTCCTGGTTCCTACGCACCACACTTGAGCAGCGTGTCGATGCGATGACAGGACCATCGAGGTGACAAGCCGTTTGGCTGGCCAGATGGCGATGCGCTGGTGAGCAGGGAGCGGACTGGCACTCCGAGGCGCCATGGCAGTGTGCAAAGAAGGTCATGTCAAAGGTTCTGTCCAAGGGGCGCGCCTCGGCCATGGCAGAGGTGTCGACGTGCGTCTGCAGCCAGGCGCCGTCGCGCTGCACCACGCGGTCATGCGGCAGGTTGTCCAGCACCTGCGGCCAGGGTTCTGGGGGTAGGGTTTAGGGCGAGGGGTCCGCACAGCAAGGCTTTGCATGCCTGTGCACCCTCGACGCCGTGCCCCTTTCTGCTGCATCATCTGTGGCGTGTGGTGGTGGCTGCTGGGGGTTGCTATCCTGCCCCGGCCCCGCTGCCGTGCATAGGCACAGGACCACACCCTGAACCCTGCACCCTGCCGCCTGGTCGCCAGCACAGCATGCCCCCCAAAACCCCGAAACTCACCTCGCAAAGCAAGACGTGCGTCATTGTCGTGTCTCGGCCGCCCCATGTGTCCGCATTGAGCGCGCTGCCGAGGCGCACCGAGAATCTAGGGCCAGGAAAACAAAGGATCTACACATGTGCATCTTGTCTCTGGTACAGAGCAGGCGTGGCGCTTCCTGATCAGGTGACGGCAGCAGGCATAGTGGATGATGGTTTGCCAGGAATTTAGGCTTGCACGGACTGCTGTGAAAACAGAGACTTGCAAGTATGGTCGCTGACAACTGCTGGTTGGGGCATCAGGGTTGCAGAGGACAGCATGTGCGCGTGAGCATAACATCAGCAGCGACTGGCGGGAGCAGGGAGCAAACGGACAACCCTAGCGAGCGGCACCTGTCGGCATGTCCCGAGGCGGCCGCCCGCTGCCGCTGCCGCTCCGCCAGCGCCGCACTGATCTCAATGGTGGCATAGCCGCAGGTCCTGTACGCCTCTGGCGCAGCGCTCTGGACGTGATTCTGCACGTACATCAACTAACACATCATGCACACGGCGAACGGGCATGTGCGGGGCTGCTTGTGGATCTCTGGCTGATGCAGCATTGCCGACGGAAGGCCGAAGGTAATGTGGGCAAACACCTGCAGCCCTCAGCGCACCAGAAGACCGATGATTGTGGCATACAGGCAGGACCTACTTGTGCAGGTCAGCCATGGTGCAGCCCACCAGAAGCACGCTCATCAACACCAGATATACACAAACCCACCAGGATGTCCTTGGCAAGGGTGCCGTTGCCGCCGCCGACCTCCACGATGCGCAGCGGCTGCCCTGGGGCGATAGCTGTGTGCCGCTGCAGGATGAAGCCGCCGACCGCGGCTCCATAGGCGGGCGTGAACAGCTCGCTGGGGGTGATCCAGGACACCTGTTTTTGAACCATCGGGGACAGCCCTTAGAATGAGAAGCCACAGAACGATGACCCTCTCCACATGTGCTGCAGCAAACATCAGGCAACTGCAACACGTGCAACATCCTGAGCAGCATGACGCTTAGGCCGGACTGTGCCAAGTTGCACCATGACGAGCTGAAGTGACATAGCAGCAGCCTGACACTTGCCTTCTGCTGGTGGTACAGCTCATGGAGCTTGCGCTGGTAGGCCTCGCGGCCGGGCAGCGCCCCAAAGTCGATGGGCGGGTCCACACGGCCGACTGGAGAGGCGTGGCGCGAGAAGTAGCCGGTCACCGGATGGTACAACGACTCGTGGATGAAGTCGCGGACCTGATCACAGCAAGAGTGAGGATACTTGCAAATGCAATGCATCTGGCGTGCATCGCAGCTTGACGTGATATGTGATGTTTGCAGCATGCCGCAGCAGGCGCAGCATGGCTGATCAGCCCGCACCAGCGGCAGGGATTGGGTGGCTGTTGCCAGCAACCTTGACCGCATCGGTCGGGTGACTGTTTTATGGTGAGCTGTTCAGCGTGTACCCACTCTACTCGTTCAATGCGAGATGCACTGTAAGCATGCATGCATCGTGACAGTGTGAAGCACCAGGTTGGATCAGTGTAGTGCCTCGCCCGCAGCAGATCATCAAGTGCACACGCTACCAGATGATTAATCGTGTGACTGCAACCTGCGCCCTGAGCTCCCGCTTCTTTTGTGCAGCATGCACGCAGTGGGGAGGGATCTCCCTTTGCCGATCAAGCGTGTAAGGGACCTCCCTCAGCTGCCGTTCAGCACTTTGTCGACGTAAGGTGCTTCCAGCCGGACGGCCAGCCGCTTCCAGCACTGCCGATGCCGACACGCAGGTCAGTGTCTGCAGCGCGAAGCAGCCTCCAAACGATCGCTTGCAACACCTGCAGCGGCCTTACACTGGGAGCAAACAGCTGCAGCTAGTGCTGCAACCTGATTGTTTGGCCTCACAGGCTGCAAAACAGCTCAAACCCAAGTGTCGTGCTGCGGGTCTCTAGGTGGCCTGCCCGCCCTTCCCATGCTGCTGGCAGCGGCGCCCGTGGCTGTACCAGAACGGCGCATGAGCGAGCTCAGGCTGCATAGCAGCGGCGATGGCCACTCTGCGGAGCCCTGGCGGCCGGCGACTGAGCATAGCACGCATGATTTGCCCGAGCAAAGTGGTGAACCTGGCCGCGACGCCTCGACAGCTGCCTTGCCAGCACAGCAGCCGCTTCAGCAACCATCTGATGCTGATGCCCAGCCGAACCGCGGGCAGAACGGCGCAGCAGCAGCGGCAGCAGCGGCGGAGGCCCCGCAGGCGTACATGCGCCATGCTGAGCTGAGTGCGGTGGATGCGCAGGAGCCGCTGCTCGCGCCCAACGAGGAGCGCTTCTGCATGTACCCGATCAGGTGCCGGAAGCATACCCTGCGTGCTGGGTGCACACATTTGCCCGTGGCAGGGTTGATGAAGCATGATTGCGCTGGGCCTGCGATAACATGCATCAGACCTGCATCGCTGAGGACCGCGGGCGCATGCTGCGGTGGTCGAACGACTTTCACGATGCTGTGCCGTTCACAGCATGCATCAACATGTTGGTTGTCCATGGGAGGCGACATCCAGGCAGCGGCCCCACAGAGGCAGTCTGCATCTGATGATGCGTGCACACAAAGCATGGGGCCCGAGTGCTGCGGGGCCGCCCTGCAGGTACCACGACCTGTGGGAGCTGTACAAGAAGGCGGTCGCCAGCTTCTGGACGGTGGAGGAGGTGGACCTGTCGCAGGACATGCGCGACTGGGACCGCCTCTCAGGTGCCTTTTGTTATCTTTCTGCTCCCTTTTCCTTTTTCATGCAGGTCTGATTGAGCTGCTCTCCTGCGGCATCCTGTCATGCTGCCGAATGGTCCTTCCTGCGGCCGGACTCGTGCGCTCACTAGCCGATGATTGCAGCATGCTCATGCGTGTCTGATGGCACCTGCTTGCTGACTGGCGGTGCTGGCTGCGATGTGCGGGCGCTGTTGTTCACTGCCGTGTCAATCTGCGGCGCAGCGGGCGAGAAACACTTTGTCAGCCACGTGCTCGCGTTCTTCGCCGCCTCGGACGGCATCGTGGTCGAGAACCTGGGCGTGCGCTTCCTTTCAGGTGAAACAACAGCCCTCATCATGCCTTTCTGTTTCTGCTTTCCCCTCTGGACTGTCCAATTAGTGATGAGCCTTTCCTACATTTTGTGCAGCGTGCAGCAGGTGGCATGGCATGTGTCCCTTGTTGTGCTGACCTGTGGTGCCTTGTCAACGAGCAGACGTCCAGGTGCCGGAGGCGCGGGCGTTCTACGGCTACCAGATCGCGGCGGAGAACACGCACAGCGAGATGTACAGCCTGCTGCTCGAGCAGTACGTCCGCGACCACCACCAGGTGCTCGGCCCATGGTGGCCACTACACGCATCATGTAGCGTAGGGTCTGGCGATTCTTGGCTCTGGTGACCCTCGGCTTGCAGTGCATGTCCTCTGTGTCGTACCACCTTGTTGAGGTCGCAACCCAGGACCTGGAAAGATGCACCATCCAGGCTTTGACAGCTGTGTGTCTGCCGTGCTGCAGCGGGACCACCTGCTGCGCGCCATTCAGACGGTGCCCTGCATCGCGGAGAAGGCGGCGTGGGCGTTCAAGTGGATCTCGTCCGCCACTAGCTTCGCCGAGCGCCTGCTCGCCTTCGCGTGCGTGGAGGGCGTGCACTTCTCCGGCAGGTGAGCAGCTGGAGGATCAGCAGCCAAGTCTCTATGTACCAATAGGATGTGTTCATCAGCATCACCTGTTTTGCAGGTGGCTGCTGCCCTTCAAGTGTCTGAATGATGTCCACTTCTTCAATGGTTGGTCACACATCAGCCCTACCTGCGGTGACACTCACCTAAACACAGCCTACTGGCTGTACCATCGACACGCCATGGTTTGCCTTCAGGAGTGCATGCAGTTTCTGAAGCACCTGGTGCTTGTTTTGCAGCTTCTGCGCGATCTTCTGGCTGAAGAAGCGCGGCCTGATGCCTGGGCTCACATTCTCCAACGAGCTCATCTCCCGCGACGAGGGCCTCCACACCGACTTCGCCTGCCAGCTGTACCTGCACCTGCGCAACCGCCTGCCGCAGGTGTGCCCTGCTGAAGCGCAAGGGCAGTTTATTTTTGTGTCTCTCCCCTTTTGCCGCACATTGGCCGGGCCAGACATTGCAGCGTACGGCAGCGCAGCAACAAGCTGCAGAAGGAGCAGCTGTCAGACGTGGCCTGTCAGGCTTGCAAGGCGGTTCCGCAGCTTGAGTAACTGCAGCTGACAACGCAAGCGGCAGCGGGGTGCAGCACCTGCAGGCTGCCGGCGGTCGGGCTGGGTGCAGCGGGACACTCAGGGACTGGTCACCTGGGCAAGGCTGAGGAAGGCCCTCTGCTGAGTGCACTGTGCCGTGGTGGAACTGCCATCTGTTCCGGCCTGAAGGAGCGGGTGCATGAGGTGGTAGCGGAGGCGGTGGACCTGGAGCGCGGCTTCTGTGCAGTTTTTAGGGTATAGTGCACAGGCGGAATCCACCAACGTCATGTGTCAGGAGCGGGTGCACGAGGTGGTGGCGGAGGCGGTGGACCTGTAGCGCGGCTTTTGTACAATTTCCAGGGTTTAGTATATAGGCTGAATCTACCGTTGTCATGTTGTCAGGAGCGTGTGCACGAGGTGGTGGGGCAGGCGGTGGACCTGGAGCGCGGGTTCTGCTGCGAGGCGCTGTCCGTGGCGCTGGTCGGCATGAACGCGGGCCTCATGGGGCAGTACATCGAGTTCGTGGCCGACCGCCTGCTGGTGGGTGTTTGCAGGCCTACTATATCTGAATTCTGATTCGATTGAGTTGCTGCCACCTGCTGTGGGATTCTGGGACCATAACAGGTGGAGTCGACCATTTTTGATAGTGCACACTGACAGCCAGGCACCGTTTGCGCATGAGCAGACAGTCCTGACTTGCATCTGCAGCTTCCTTGTCTTGCTGGTCGCTCATGCATCGCTGGTCTCGCTCATGCACCTTTGAAGCTGTGCATCTCATGTGCAGCCGTGAAAGCCTATTGCTTTGCATGCTGCGTTGCACGGCTCCGGAGGCTGCTGACAGTGACCCTATCACTGCGCAGGTGGCGTTGGGGTACGACAAGCTGTATGAGGCGCAGAACCCGTTCGACTGGATGGAGCTCATCTCGCTTCAGGTGCTGAGACGACTGGTCCCTGCATGTTTGCGTTTGCAAGTATCCCTGGCAGCAGGCGCCACAGCTTATGCCATATGATCATGGTAAATAACATGCTCAAAACGAGATTGCATGCGGCTGCGTAGGGCAAGACCAACTTCTTTGAGCGGCGGGTGGGCGAGTACCAGCGCTCTGGCGTCATGTCTTCGCTGCGGGGCAGGAAAACGGCTTCGGCGGCGGCCATGGCAGGCGGCGAGTACGAGCAGCATACGGATCATATCTTCTCGCTCAGTGAAGACTTCTGACCAAGCACGCACTGGGGTGTCTACAGGAATACACCTGGGGATCAGCTGCATGTGCTTCGCTTCTTGTGTTTGTGAGGACAGTTGGCGCTTGATTGGCACACTATGCAGGATGCTGCAGGCTCAAATGTTGCTGATCTGGTTGCCGAATGACAGATGCTTATAGTATAATTGAATTGACCGTGAAAACCTGGCACGTCGAACATGCTTTAACACTACCCTCGACAGTGTCAGACGCAAAACGCCCCTGTCCAATAACTCCGCAGACTGGGCATGCATGTCACCGTCATGTCCAGTGCCAGCAACTCGTGTCACTTTTCAGGGTGCCACCTGATTTGTCTCCAGCTGGATTACCGCTGCCGACGCAGCTGCTGCAACTGCAAGATTCTCATCGCATGCGTGCAGGCGCAGGCTGCCCAGCAGCTTTGCTGCTGCCGCTGCAACGTCTGCCACCTCCTTGTCACCCTTACATCCATCGACCCCCTCAGAACCCTTCTCATCTACAGGCGGTTTGCAACCTGGACCACTGAGCTCGAGGATTGCCTTCTCATGAGGTTCCCCCTCAGCACCCTTCGTATCCAGTTCCACATCACCGCTACATCCTGAGGTGGCCGTGCGACAGCGTGCCAGCTCAGCCAGGGCGCCGCAGGCTGCGACGCGAACGGCGTCCTCCTTGTCCTCGAGCCGCTTGCCCAGCTTCTTAGCGGCCGCCGCCCAGTCCTCCCTGGACAGCTCCACTGTCGCTGCTTCGCTGCCGCCACCCTCGCCGCCGCCGCCACTGGCAGAGCTGACTTTGCCACTGCTGCACTCTGGGCTGCTGGTGCTGACCTTAGGCTGCCTGGTTGATTGAGGTGACGTGTGTGTGCTGCAGGGTGTACCTGTTGCAGCTGGGTCAGCAGCGACGTGCTCAGCTGTAGGGGCTGACGCTGCTCTTCTGCTGAGACCCACACCAGGGTCTCCTGAGGCGGCCGCTTCAGATGCCGCGTCACCGCTGCCTGCCACGGCTGCAAGCAGCAGCCGGGCTGCCTGCAGACCCTTGACCTTCGTCGCCGCTGATGCGCCATCGCCCAGTGTCGACAGCACCCCGCGCAGCAGCCGTTGGTTCTGGACCAAGTCAGCGGCATCTGCACCATACGGTTCACCACAACAGTCAGAACCCTTCAACTGCAGTTTGCGCCCGCCAACAAAACCCGCTCGCCTAGGCAGTGCCTGTGCGACAGACTGTGCGTTGCAGTCACCCAGTGCAGACATTGTATATGTTCACGCTGTCAGCTGTGGAGAAATGTGCACGTTGATGAGGGCCAGCAGCCGGCAGTGAGCACGAGGGCCAGGGAGAGTGTCAGACACACCAGCCGGGGCGAGCAGGTTGCGCTCCAGGGCCGCCGACAGCGCCGCAACTGCTGCGGACCGCACCGCCGCTGCAGGGCCGCCGGCTCGCCACGGCAGGCACGGCATGATGATGTCCCGCACCAGCCTAAAGGAGGATCCACATCCTTTGGTGCGTCATAGCGAAGGTTGCCCTCCACACGCCTGATCGTGACTGACTTACAGCCGCAATGCCATGTTGAGGGGACCTCCAGAGTCTGTGGATGCAAGATCGCCTTCACGGCTGCGAGCGGTGGGTGGTAGGGGTGCACCTGGCCACGCCGGCCGCGCCGAGCGCTGCCGCTAGTGCGGGGGCTGACGCCAGGCCTGCAGCGACCTGCAGCGCCGCCGCCCGCAGCATCAGGTCCGAAGCGTCGCCCACGCACCCTGGAGCACAGCTGTATCGTCATCATCTCATACCCATGCAATACGGTTGCTGCCATATGCACTCTGTTGTCAGCAACAACAATAGCAGCATGTGGCCATGCACCGTCACCAGCTGCCCCCATTAAAACAGCCACCAGCCACCATTAACATTGTGTCTGAAGGAGAAAGGTCTGATGATGGTCGACAGCTGCGACGTCACCATGTGCACCTTGGAATGCACACCGCAACATGATCAGCAGCAACACCGCACACCAGAGCGTTCCATTGCACCCACTGTTGAGCACAGTGAAGACGTGTGTGCAGCTGCGGCGCAGCTCGGCCGCATCGCAGCAGCCCAGCAGCAGGTGCGAGAAGGCATGCAGCTGCGGCGAGGCGGCAGTCCACGAGGCACAGCCCTGCTGCGGAGCATTGTTCACATGTGCACATGGCTGCTGCACGAAGTCACGGTGCTAACGATCCTGGTGGACAGCTCCATGATAGCAGTTTTGAGGTCACGCACCGCAGCATACTGCTGCAGCAGCGCGGCCGCATGCGAGTCCGCGGTGTCGCCATCGGGGCTCGCATTCTTGCGCAAGTGACACATGGTTGCCAGGCCGCGGAGAAGACCATCGACGTCTGCGTCCTGCAGAGCCAAAGATCAGCATGTTACTGGTTAGCAACGCCTTCAACTTCAAAGGACCTTCAAGTACATCCATCTAAACCGTCAAACTGTATCGTGTATCCATGGACAGTCACATCGGGCCAATGGCATTTGCCAGAATCTGCGGTGCATGCCAGGCGTGCCTACGCTGTACTGCAGAAGGTGCTCAAGCACGCAGCAACCAGTTCGAACAGCGCAGGATGTGGCAACGAAGGCAGACGGCCCCTACCGCAGCATCAGGTGGGTCCGCCCTCAGATGCAGCAGCGTCTCGTACAGCGCCCGGCTCGTGCCGAGGGAGCACTGGCTACCTGCAGGTAGCTACGCCCATCAGCAACCCCGCTGCATTTGCAAGTTTTGGCAGCCTGTGTCCGTGCAATCTGATGATTTGGCGCATGTGAGGCATGCTTGCTGTACGTGTTATTCATGCAAGCATGCCTTCACCCGCCAACGTGGTGATATCGGCAGCAGCCGACAGCAGCTGCTGCCGCAGCGGGCCGCCCAGCGGACTGGCTGCCGCATCCAGCAGCACGTTTGCCGCTTCCAGCAGCGCGTCCACCAGCTGCAGGCTGCATGTATCATCGCCACCTGGTTGCACGGCGCTGCTGCAGACCTGCTCCACATCCGATGCGTGACCCTCGGGTGTGACTGTGTTGGCTGGACCGTCCACGGAGAACCAGCTTTCCATGTCGCTCTCCTGCTGACCGGCGGTCCTGATCGAATGCACAGCTGGCAATTGGGCACTGATGCTGGCAGCAGCGCGCAGTGCCGCGGCCAGCACAACCACGGCGCTGGCCTTGCCTTGTTGGTCTGCATGTCAGGCGACCATTTGGTTGTGGTGTGATAATGCATATAGCATGCCAACAAGAGATAGCAGAAAGAGCAACGTGCCTATCACGATTCGGCAGGAAAGTGCAGTCTTTCGACTCATCTTCCAGACACCTTGAGATGTGATGGGCAGGCAGCAGTTTTCATGGTCATGTACCATGGCAAGAACTGGTAGACAGCCGGCATGCCTTGGCAACATGCGTGTCCTTGAACCCATCGCAACACCTGTTTGGTTGAAAGCTGCCAGGACGGCGGGCAGCCACACTGCGGCTGGGGTGCGGTCCCCGATGAAGCGGGCACCCTGGAGCGCGTGCTGTGCCACCTCAGCGTCATCACTACCTGCAAACCACACGTTGCTGGCACTGCCGTCGATAGTTGCCTGCATCGTGTGCTGCAGCCACCAGGCCTGCACGCAGAATGTGCAGCACAGGAATTGTTGCAATTGAATAAGCCGCCACGGACACCATGGTCGGCAGCGGGAAGGACCTCAGCTGCCCCAACGGTTTGCATGTGGGTGGTCAGAGCTAACCACGACTGCACCTGCTGCGGTGCACAGCGCTGCAACTGCGTCCGGCACCCATGCCATGATATGCGGGGCACCCGGGTCGGCAGACGCGGTGAGGCAGATGCCCCGCAGGATACGCACTGCAGCATGGCAGGCAGATGGGACAGTTGCTGATGGAGTGTTATGCACGATGACAAAGCTGACGCTCTGTTGCTCAATTACAGCAAGGCATCGAACCCCATGTACATGCATACAGCATTTGTGTGTCTGAATGCACGAGCCCTCTGGAACTGCTTGCCTCCAGTGATGCGCTGCTGAGCCGTCCAGCCAGCAAGGTAGGCATTGGCACGCGCCAGCAGCTGGGGACTCAGCAAAGCGACCAGGGACGCCAGCTCCGACCCAACCCCTTGGTCAGAGTCCTGAGCTGCCTTGGCAGCTGTCTCGTTCTGAGCCACCACACGCAGAAGTGTTACAGACACTGGCGAGTGTGTGCCGCATTACACCACCACTGCCTTGCAGGAATCTGCATATCCATGTGAAGACTCGTACCTTTGCATCTGCCAGCGGATCCACACTCTTCAACCTGGATATGAGTGACATGCACACCGCCCGCGAGTCTGCATGGTTGTCCGTCAGTCCCAGCAGCAGCACCGGCAGCATGTCAGCCAACGTGACCCTGCAAGCAGATGCAGGGACTTGAGCAGCAACTCGAGCATGCCTCTACATCAAAAAGCTCCAGCAATAACACAGTGTCACACCGGCTTATTGCAGGCAAGTCACAGTGAGCACTCTGGCAGTATCTGACTGTGTCGAGCGCTACAGGTGCACTGCCTTTTGATGCGCCCATGGCCTGTACCAGTACTGGTACCACCTGTCGTCGGTGTTCCGGGCCCAGCTGCTGGCTGTGCTGTATGCCGCCTCCCGAACAGCCGGCGTCTCGTCCATTGCCAGCGTGGCCAGCAGCTCTGGCAGCGTCCCACTCTCAGAGCGCAGCGCCGCATAGCCCACCTGCAAGCGAAACGGCTGCTGACAGCGTGACAGCTGGAAGACCTCTGGCGATTTGCTAAACGGTCGCACCTAGTATGTGCATGAACAAAAGTATGAGCACCTCCATCCTGACTGGTTTGCGGCTGTCAGCAAGGTGCCCACGGTCGGTGCTGCGGAGGTTTCTCGTGAACATTTAGCTTCTGTACATATATGTCCGCACACCTGCCCACCCAGCTCCTGCACAGCTCGCGCAGCCGCTTCCCGCAGCCGCCAGTGCTTGTGCTTGAAGTTGGGCGTCGCCGCCGACAGCAGCGCGCGCCGGTGCAGCTGCAGATGCGTTTTGCTCGTGACTTTGTACACTGCCATCATGGCGTCACATGCAGCCTGCAGTCAGAGTGGCATGCCTGCTTATGTGTGTGTGTCTCCTGACAGCCTTGTGGATGCTGGTGGGGTTGATGCTGGACTGATGGGCAGGGGCGCCGCAACCAACCCGCACCTTCCGCACGTCCACCCAGGGGTCAGCCATCGCCCGCTGCAGGATGGCGACAGCATTGTGCAGCTCGTCCACGGCCAGCATGCCGGCTGGCGCATCTGTTCCGCCGAGCCCCACGGTCGCCAGCTGCTCGGCCGACAGGCCGGCGGGCCGGCGCTGTGGGATGTCACGCAGCAGCCTGGCCAGGCATCTGACCGCCGCTAGCCGCACGTCCTCCGAGCTGTCTGCTGACGGCTCGGCCTTAGGGCCATCGCCCTCGGCGTGGCAGTCGAAGCGCGCTGCGATGGCGGGGATCACCAGGTGCGGCGGCCTCCACTCGGCGGGCAGGTCAGCGGCAAGCAGCTGCAGGGCGGCCAGGCGGCAGCGCTCGGTCGGATCTGCCAGCAGCGCAGTCACTGCTGCGGGGCCTCCTGCCTGCGCAGCACAATGGGTGATCGAGACATGATATATTGGTGCTTTCACGTCGTGAGCATGCGATATGTGGAACAAGCGCACACCTTTGTGTCAGCAGGCTGTCGAGGTAGCGTGATGTTGAGTTTCCCCTGTTTCAGCGCTGCCAGGTGTGTTCCGGTGGTGAGCTCCTCGAGCAACGCACGGACCTGCGTGACGCCGATAGGCGAGGCTATAGATGAGAGCCTACTACGTATTGCATGTGATCGCAACTCACAGCCGTTGTTCCTGATTTCCTCACCGTGTCGAGCCGGACCTTTGGACTGCCATCCCGCAGGGCCTGCACAAGCCCCGCGGCCCGCGCAGCGGCCGCCTCTTCCCCGCTGGCCATGTATGTGCTCACCTAACTGATATGATGGTCAAGGCTCTGCCCACTTGGCATCGATTGGCCCTCCTGCAAACGCGCGCCTGCATGTCGAGACCAACACACTAGGCAGCCAGCTCGAATCGTGCAGCCCCTCGTCCAACCTCTGTCATGCTGTCAACGAACTGAATGCATATGTGCACAATAGATCCATACGTCGCTGGAAGGCTTCAAGCTCACGCAGCGCAATTCGGCCGTGGGTCCATGGCGCTGATCGAAAGGCAGCAAGCGAAAAGGGATTCCGACGGAAGGTCTGAAAAGGGAGCCCAAACGGATTGGCGACAGCTGCGCAGCATGCACGTGCTGCGAGTGAGAGTTACCAGTTTGCACTGCAATGCAGCGTGCACAGCCAGCCCTTCTCCTGGTTGTATTACAATCATTGTCAGCAGGTCCCCATGACGTGCAGTGTTGCATCAGAGGGAGCTGAGCTTTCATATTGCTGACAGATTGCTCGTCCTGAGGGGCCCAAACCTGCAGCCATGGCGTCGGGAGACATGTATGACAACGAGGACAGCCGCCTGCGCTATGAAGCGTACAGGTGAGCTGCCTTATCTCACCGCCGTCGTTTAGCGAAATGTTGGGTGCCATGCAGTCAATGCGGCATCAACGGCATCAGCATCACTGTGCGAGGTTCTGAGCATGAAACAAGTCTTGTGGTCCACGTCATTCAAGTGATGCGCATTATCATGGTGCTGCCCATGCAGCGCGCTCCAGCGCTCAGCTGTCGCATTTGGCGAGACGCTTGCAGTGCCCGAGATCGTGGTGGTTGGCGGACAGGTGCTGCGCCACCTGAAGCCTTCATCCCCGCCGTAGTGTGCATTGCGTGTCTCACTGATCAGCAAGGGTATGCATCTGAATGAATGTGGCCTGGGATCGTGCAGAGCGATGGAAAGTCGTCCCTACTTGAGGCTTTCCTAGGGGTGAGTGAGCGCCGCATGCCTGATACTGCTGCACCGCTGCCTTGCCCGCGGCACATGAGCCAGCATCACCGAGCCACATCAGGCTGCGCAGCAAGATGCAGCACTGTGCATGCGCGCAGTTCCGGTTCAATGTGCGGAGTGTCGAGATGGGCACCCGCCGGCCGCTCATCGTGCAGATGGTGAGGCTCCAGGGTGTCCAAACACTTCGCGCATTGCGTCGGCCAGATGTTCCCTGTACTTTCAACACCCCTAAACTTCTATCCATGCATGCTGTTTCCATTTGCAGGTCCACGATCCAAAGGCGCTGCAGCCGGTCTGCAGGTAGCGCAGGGGTGCCATCTGAAGGCGGCCAGCTGCTGCATTTGGTGTGGAGTGCGGCAGGGTCGTGCACTGCCTGCCATGTGACATCCTTGTGAACGTGCGCAGGCTGCAGGACGAGGACTCGACGGCGTACGGCGAGCCCCTAGTCCCGGAGTCGGCGGTGGCCACCGCCATACGGTCCCGCACCGAGGCGATCCTCCAGCAGGTGGGAAGGGGACAGCGCCACAACTGCGGTCATCAAGAAGCGGCAGCAGCGGGAGCACGCCACTAGACTGCCTGTGCGTGGGACGGCATGAACAGCAGATGGCCTCTTCGGGGTCGAGTCCTCCACTGTGTGACGCTCCTACACCCTGAACTCGTGCAGACGGGCGGCACCGTCAGCGACAAGCCCATCGTCATGCGCGCCGAGTATGCGCACACCTCAAACCTGACGCTGGTCGACACGCCTGGTATGGTTATGCAACCTATCCTGCTCATGATGCTCATGGCCTTGCGCAAGCGATACCTGAAATCAAGATCACTGGGACGCCTGACGTATGACATGGCATGCAATTGATGATGCCCGCATCCCGGGCTGAGGCCCCTGCGACTAGGGCTGTGCATCTGTCTGCAATGCAGGGTTCATCTTGAAGGTGGGGCAGGGGCGCAGCACGCTGGGTTCAAGCCTGTCGTCATGCACTCTGTTGTGGGCATGCCCTGCGGTCTGAAGCAGCATGCCCCTGATGTGAGCGTCACCATGCCTTGCACAGCAAAGCATTCTGACATCTCTACTGCCAGACGGCTTTTGATTCGTGGGTCGCACCAGGCACGCAAGGGCGAGGCGGACACCACGCCAGACGACATCATCCGCATGGTCAAGGAGCAGATCGCGCCGCAGCACAGGTCAGTGACCGAGGGTGGCCAGCACTTCCGCGGGCTGTGAGTGCAGGGGCGGTAGTGACAGCAGCTGGGGCCACTTTCAGCAACTGCAACGTGAGCTCTCCATCTCAGAGCATCGGTGATTGGTGATCCATGGTGACTGCAGGCTCATCGTGTTCCTGCAGCAGTCGTCGGTCGAGTGGTGCTCCTCCCTCTGGCTCCACCTCATCGCGGAGGTGAGCTTGCCTGCCATAGGCTGCCAACTGGGCCGCCTTGTCTGCAGCCGATGCTCTGCCATGCAATATAGTGCACAATGCACAGGTTGTAGATTGGTGCCGGCCATAACATGAAGCTCAACGCACAGACTGGGCTTGCTGGAGGCATCAAGCTGCTGTGTACTGTAAGACAGTGATGCAATGCACTGCTGCCCTGCCCATGCATCAGGTGGATCCCCAGTTCCAGCGCACGGTTGTGGTCGCCTCCAAGTTCGACAACCGCCTGAAGGAGTTCACCGAGCGCTGGGAGGTCGACAGGTGGGCGCCGACCTTGGCGCAAGACATCCATGGCAATGGCCAGTGCATGAGCCAAAGCCTGATGCTGTGTTCAACAGGTAGGCAGATACTAGGCCCCTACCTGCTGGAAAGTAGTGGTGTGATGGGTGCTTTGTGGATATGCAGGTATCTGAGCGCTACAGGGTACCTGCACGCCAACATCAAGCCCTTCTTCGTCGCGCTGCCCAAGGTGTGGAGCACCTGCTGCTGCATGTGTGACAGTGCAGCAGGCTGCACTGCCGCACTTTGATACACCCACATGCACTGCACTCTGAGCTGTGCCGGGCGCTGGCACCTACTAACATGCCAGGCCAAGGCGACACGACAGCATGGCGATTGAAGTTACACAGCCCAAAACATGCCAAGGTCAGCCACCAGTATGCACAGGACCGCAATGTCAGCACCAGCGCGGAGTGGCGCTTGGCGATCCGGGACGTGGATGCCTCGGTATTTGAGCACCTGCGCTCGGCCGTCAGCGGCGGCTTTGACGAGGTGCGTCTCTCGCAATGAGCCCTCGAGCTGAATGTATGAAGTCGACCTATGTGAGTGCAAACTTCATTCTGCATCACCTGCATGCTCCTTCTCTGGCACCTTTCTTGAGTAATGCATGGCTGCACCACCTATATGCAATTTGCGCATCAGCATTCTCAGCTGGCCAGCTTTTTGCATTCTGCAGGCGCAGTTCAGCAGCCGCATCGGCTTCAGCAGCCTCAAGGGGTGAGCCGCCCTGCAGCCTAGGGGCCCCAATCCATATCACCTGCTGGAATGCGCCTGCTACTGTGCACCACGCTGCCGCGCATTGGCAGGGTACCCAGTTCACAGTCGCAGGGGGATGCAGGGTTCTGCGTTGTGCTGCAGGTACCTCGAGGATGAGCTGGCGGTGCGGTACAAGGACGCCGCCCCTGGCACCCTGGCGCTCCTGCAGGTGAGCCGACCCACCCTAAACCCTGAGCTTCCGCACAAATGTACACATGTGACGAGGCGCAGCCGCGCTGACAGCCTCACAACTCACATGTCCTTTGACTGGTAGAGGACTTCGACAGACCTTATAGACCAGTTTGAACTGTGGTGTCATCATGGCGGGGACAGGGCAGCAGCTGCGCGGCCTGGCACACCATTGGCGCTGCAGGGTAGCAGGCACAGCGCTCCTTGAGAGGGATGCGTGGCATTTTGCTGGGCGCAGGAGCGGTGTGCTGACGTGGCGGCGGAGCTCGCGGCTGCCGAGGCGCGGCTCAGCTCAGCGCAGGACGTGGCCCACCTGCGCACAGCAGGTGAGCTGCTGGTTGTTCGCTGCCTTGCTGCTGCTGGTGAAAGGCGGCGGTGGGTCCACTGACGGTAAAGGGCGCTAATGAATTGCTGGCGTTGCACAGGCTAGTGTCTGCACCAGCACAGGGTTCACATATCCGTAGCAACCTACAAGCAGAGTTTGTGGCAGACTGAATATCACACATGTGGGCCTAGGCACAGCAGATACCATGGAGCGCTGGCCACCAAACCTCAACTTGGCAGACGCAGTACATCCTGTTGCGCTCTTGCTGCTTGCTCCCTGACTGTTGCGTCGCCGCTGCCCTCCGTGCAGCGATGCGGCACGCGCTGGCGGTGGCGCGGGGCGTGGCGGAGGTGCTGCAGGGTGGGTGCGCCGCCGACCCCGTGCAATTCGGCATGACGACAGAGGAGGAGCGGTCCGCCTGCCGCCCGGCCGCCCAGGTGGGTGGCACTGCGTACACAGAGACTTTTTTGATATTTTCTGAATTTATTTTTTTTGGGTTACATTCACATATATTGGTTTACTTTTATAATTTGAATAATGTATTTAAATTCTTACAAAACGGCGTTTAAATTAACTCTTTCCCGAAACCCGGCGTCCATCATGAGCGGCCTCTGCCGCCTGCGACACGCCGAGCGGTATCAGCTCAATGTCATTCGCACTGCCAGGTGGGCACCTGTGCCACTCCCGCTGCGGTTGCAGGGTCTCACGCTCAGCCTGGCTACCCGAGGTTGTGTTGCAGTGTGCACCATTGACACATCGACCATGTTCTGGCAGGAAGTTGAATAGTTCTTCCTCTCACAGTACACCTTCATGATATCAAGCGCTCTGGCTGCAGTGGCCGGCGCTGCCGGGGGCCGCCGAGCCGGTGCCGCCGAACGCGGAGCTGCGGCTGTATGGCGGCGCCGCCTTCGAGCGGGCGGTGGCCGAGTTCCAGGAGGCCGCGCAGCTGCTGGCCATGCCGCCAGGTGGGGCACCGCACCTGGCGGCCTCAGCGAGGGGTTTAGGTTTGACCTGGTCCAGCACTCGGAGACAGCAGATCCCATGAGGCGCCGCAGCAGTTGCTGGCCATGCCGCCAGGTGGGGCACTGCACACAGTGGCCTCCGCGAGGGGATTGAAGGTGACCTGGATCAGCCTCCGGAGACAGCCTGCGCACAGCAGATCAGCAGATCCCATGAACGCTGCCGAAGCTGGTCATGCCGCGGCGAGTGCTCATGCAGACCGCCCAACTAAATGCTGAAGGAGGACTGCCAGGCGCCCACTGAAGGCAGCTTGGACCGTACAGCTGCCGTCACAAGGTGGACAGCAGAGCCGAGTACAGGGTTTGGTGCAACACACGTGTTGCTCAAGATGAAATGTCAAAATCCGATGCAGTGCCTCGGGAGCGGGCAGCAAACCTGCTGCTGGCGTTCAGGGCAAGAGGGGCATCCGGCAGCGCCGCCGCAGCCAGGGCAGCCGAAGGGGTACGATGCAGTTGCTGTCCAGTGAAACTGCACACAACCGACAAAGCAGACTTCTAGCGTACAGTTTGTCAAGGGGTTCACCGGCTCAACACCATTGCTGGGTTTGTTCTCGCAGCTGGCGCGGGCAGCTGCCAAGGAGGCGCTGGCGCCGCTGCTGGCCGCCGTGGCGGAGCGCCTCGCCTTCGTGCTGCGCCAGGCGTTCACCATCGCGGCGCAGGGTGCGCATTCCGGGTGGCACAGAAAGACCGTCAATGGGCTTGTTGGGCGTCATGAGAGGCACTGCTGAGCACCGCCAGTCCAAGATCAGCACATACCCACGTTGATTGCCCTAGTACGATTTGTGAAGATGACTGAAGGTGAGAACCGCAATATTGCAGAGGGGTCAGAGGAGCTGCGGCCGTTTGTGGCGTTCCATGCCGCGCTGCTCGCCTCCTACCAGCGCTTCGTGTCGGAGCTGGCAGCCAAGGTGGGCGGCCCATGCCCTTCGCCTCGTGCAGTCCTAAACCCTGCTGAGCCGCAGTGCTTGGATGTTAGCAGACGCAGTCTTGCGCACCGAGACTGCGGCCAGGCTGGATCAGTGACAGACTTCGGGTTGTCAGACCACCTGCAGCTGCTTTGCCACAGGGCCGGGAGCTGCTGACGCACCACCTGGAGGCGGCCACCTCCGAGTACGCCGCCATCTTCCAGTCGCCCGCGTGCGGCGGCGCCCTGGAGCCCTTGGCGCCGGTCGCATACAGCGGCGGCGGCGCCGAGAACGCGCCGCCGACCGCCGCTGCAGGCACGCCGCTGCAGTGCCCATCCGCTCACAGCCCCCAGCCAGCTCGGTTGCGGACCTGTGATGCGCCCTCACTGCCTCCTGAAGCTGTCCAATGAGGCTGCTTTTTCAGGGGATGTCCACTCGCTTGCTGTGCATGCGGGGCATTAGACCGCACCGCATCGCATCGCTGGACGCGCCCCGCACGTTGGCACTGAGCTGGACCTACTGAAATAACACCTTCAATATGATTTCAGCAGCTGCCCCGCACGTGCAGGCAAGGTGCACAGCCTGCGGGAGCCGCTGCGGGAGAGCCAGATGATGGTGCCGGAGACGCCCTCGCCCGAGCCCGCCCGCGGTGAGCAGTGCATGTGCCGCCAGAGCCTTGCATGCTTTGGGGAGCTTGGCTCACTGCCTGGTTGCCCATGTGGACGGCTGCTGTGGAATGGCATGCGAGCTGTGCATGTAGCGGGGGTCAGCGGCATGCTGCCAGCCTGCGGAAGCACCGGCTGCACTAGATTGTCATCCAGGGCCAAGCTTGATGGCTTTTGCTGCAGGGCCGTCGAAGCCGCACAAGACGGCGTCGCGGCTGGGCCCCGCGGCGGCGGCCGCCGCCGCCGCCAGCCCCTACGCGGGCGTCTGCGCCGCCGCTGAGTGCCTGTTTGGCTCCATCCGCAGCACCGTCGCGCTGCAGGTAGACAACCTTACGTTTCAGGGGTCCGCGTGTGGCATGAGCTGGTAGCATAACCAGTTGATAACCAGGTTCAGTGGATCCTGGGTCGCAAATTGCCAGTGCTCTCAGCTGTGGTTGGGAGTCAGCTGGAGCTATTTCACTGGGAACAGAAGAGCACAGGCAGAACAAGCGCTGAAGCTGGTTGGCCATTGTGGCATCCCGACAGGCGGCGCCGGTGACGCTCAAGGCGGCGTTCCTGCAGCCGCTGGGCGGGGCGCTGCCCGTGGCGCTGGCGACGGACCTGTTCGGCCGCACCGACGCTGACTTCATGTCCCTGTTCGTGGGTGGGTAGCTGATGGCGATATGGCTGATGTAGATGCTGCACTGGAAACTATCTGCATCAGGGTTGACCTGTCCACTCCACATGGAAGTCCTACTCGCTCTTTCGACTGACAGTGTGGAGAGCATGATGTGACTGTTTACCAAGGGCCTGGTGCCCGACGGCTGCACAGCTGACAGGACCTAATTGCACAAACTGCATGGGTATACATGTAGCAAGATCAGTCAGGTATTTGCCACGGTCTCTGCCAGACACAGTGATCAGTGCATGTGGCATCGATGCTGCAGAGCCAGGGACGCAGGAGGTGCTGCAGTCGCAGCGCAACGATCTCGCCAAGCGCCACGCCACGCTGCTGCAGTGCGCTGCCCTGCTTGGCTCGCCTGCTTTGTGCACTGGTGTTTAAGTTGGTTGCAGATATTGCTCAGATCCAGCGTGACGGTCTTGCAAAGAGACTCCCACAACCCGAGCCTGTGCTCGCCTGTGATGGCATGTCAAACTGCTGCTGTTTCGGCCTGTAGGCTGGACGTCTCAGCTTCACTCATTCACCACAGGTCTTTGCCTCACACCCTGCGGTCGCTGCCACACAGGTGCAAGGACGAGTTCGCTGCGCTGGCCAGGAGTCTGTGAGCCCTATCATGTGTGCTGAAGCAGCGTAGCAGTTGCTTTTTGTATATGGAACTCCCTTGAGAATACCGAAGGATTTCACTACATCCTGCACCGCGCACTGCTTACATGAAGGAACTCTGATGATGCCCACTGATCAACGTCCAAACCCCGACAGCGATCTCAACCAGTGCCAAGCAGCATTATGACAAGGTTGCTGCAATGGTTCAGGCGGCTCTGACCAAGCCCGAGTCACCTGCCAAAACTCACATGCATGGCCATGACAGCCCAGCCATCCAGACGATTACTTGCCCCTGCAGCACACCATAAAGGAAAATATCACAACTGTCGACACTGACGCATGCCGCGTGTAACAAAGCAGAACAACATATCAAGCCGGCTGTATTTGGCAGGGGCCAACAACAACCGCAGGTCCGCACGTTGTCTGCATCAGCGTGATGTTGTCGCCCTTCAGCAGGATGCGGCCTGCAACAATGGCAAGTGCACCTTAGTAACTTTACAGCTATTTCAACAGCGGCTGCAACCTATGCAACGGGCGTGCGGCATAGGTTGCTCGGATAGTGGTGTTGACTCGTCTGTGCAGCGCGGCAAGGTTACACCAGCTTCGCATCCAAGCCATGGGGACACAGGCACACTTGAGGCCAGGGCTCAGCGCACCGATGGTCTTCCGCGTCTGCCGCTTGACAGACACCTCCTCTGCTTCGTCCAGCACCAGGTTCATGTACTCGTCGAAGCCCTGCGCCATCGAACAGAGAGGTCATAGATCTTTGTAAAACGCTGGACATGACGTTCATCAGCTGCTTAACCTGATGTTCATACATTGCTGAGGTCCACGCCCGACTGTGCATATAACTTGCGTGAGAAAGGCAGGAGGCAAGGGATAGCTGGCGACAACAGGGAGTTGAAGGAGCGGCTCACGATGATGCGGCCCTCGATGCGCAGGTCCGACTGCTCGTACAGCCAGATCTGCACCTTCTGCCGGCTTTGCAGGAACCGGAAGATCAGGTTCTGCAGGCGGTGCACGACACAGCAGCACTCTCAGACTCAACATTGCATCAGGCGCAGTAGGTGGTAAGCCAGTCAATGCATTGGAGATGGCATGCATCCCTCAGCCTCGCGGTTAGAGGCAGGGAGGCAGCACACGGTACAGAAGGGGTGCCAAGTCGTACGCTGGGCGGCGGAATGACTCACGATGGGCTGGGTCATGATCCGCTTGACCTTCGGCGGCGGCGCCATGGCTGCTGGCTGCTGCTGACCCGCGCCTCAGCGCCTATTCGTCCCCTACGGCTCTCCTCGTCTGTGTGTCAGCAATCGGGAGCATTCGGATTAAGCTCAGGGTGAAAGCCAGAGACCGTACGACTGCTGGCCTACTTTGACACCGCGAGTCTCCACCAACTGTGAAGCTGTAGCCGCAGCACTGCTTCTGGGCACCAAGCTGCACAAAGACGCTGGCGATGGGGCACGGTTTCGGAGACTGCGGTATGCAGCTGCTGCCAGCCCGCCCTCTACGCTCTTCTGCATATCTGGTGCCGCTCCGTCAGGGCAGCAAGGGCGGGAATGTCATCGCACGCGGCCACGCAGGAGTGCCAGCAGCAGCCACAGTAGGCTGGACACTCGGCAGCGCTGCCACATTACTCGTAGCGTCGCAGCATCACAACGATCGCACAGCGGCATGTGACCTGCTGGCTGCAGCAACCGTGGAGCTGTGGCTCCTCAAGACGAGCAAGCTGAAACTGCTTGCATGGTGCACTGGCTGCTCTTGGGCTGCGCACAGCTACTTCGTGACCACGCTGACATTCTCCAGCTAGGAGGAAGGACCGATGATCGCTGAACGGTTCTGTCGTGTGAGAGGCTATGATGCCCATCTGGGCGGCCTGCACCTGGAGAACGCCCTTTCACGCCGCTGCTATGCAAGCCGGCTCCTGATGATTGCCTGCTGTCAAACTGTCTTAGTGATTGTTGGGTCGCACGCGGCGGGTCCGGTTCAGCGCTCAACGAGTTGCTGTGCTTGCCACAGGCTGGCTCTGCTGCCAAACGCTGTTCTGTACGCCCCGGGTGGGACCATGGGAAGTTGGGAACTGGGGCGACACGCAGGAAGCAGGAAGTACGGCGGGAAGTGGTCAAGTGTGACCTGGGTATGCAATCACAACATGCCATAACATTGTGATGACCCCTCAGAATTTGCTGGGCATAGGTGCCACTCTGCAGATATAGTGCAGCATAATTTGGCTTGGCTCTGCATGAGACATCTGCGCCTCATTATTGCACCACCACTTAAACACCACATCACTGCTCCATGCCGGCCATAATCAATGCAAGCTAGCTAGCTTGCTTGTCATAGCTCAAGCTGTGACACGCATCTTGCAAACCGTCTGCACAGCTTGACACCGCCAAATCTGCACCAGGTTTCAACCTTGCAAAACCATACAAAAGCAGTCGGTTTCAGTGACATGATGCACGCCGGCGCCTGCCGCCAGCCTCCACTATCATGACAGGCGTCATACCTTTGCTGCGCTGCAGCAGGAGAAATGTTCCGCAGTCATTGCACCGTCAGACGGCAAGCGACAGCGTCACTCACCCACCCACTTACTTTCACAATTCCACCGACAGGTGTCGACCATGCTGAGCGCAAAATGCCCTCTGCAGCTCCCCCACAGCGGCCTCGTCAATCTGTAGACACTCCACGAGCTGCAGGCTGGCAAGGCTGCTGATCCGTGGCAGCTGCGCCGCCAGCTGCTGGGCCTTCAGGTCGTCGCAGCCCGACAGCGAGATGTGCTGCAGCCGCCGGCAGGCGCTGAAAGCCGCCAGGCTGGCACCATGCAGACCGAGCAGCATATCTAGCATGTCACCTGGAGCAGTGATCTCCAGGCGCCGCAGGTCTGGCAGCGATGCAGCTGCCGCCGCCAGCTCATCATCGGACAAGGGCCCCATGCTCTCCAGGGTCAGTTCTTGCAGGCCCATGTTGCGCATGGCTGCACCTCCACAGCTGGTGCTGCTCAAGGCAGTGTCCTTGCCATTGGCACTGCTCGTTGATTCGCCACACCCTAGCAGCTGCAGCTGCAGGGGAGCGGTGGCAATGATGTCGCCGCTCTGTTGCCTGTTGGGCGGGCCCTCTTCGTCAAGCAACGCTGTGCGCCACCGGTCAACCGAGACGTGCAAGCTGGTGAGGCGAGTCAGCTGTCCGATGGCAGCCTCGGCGCCGCTCCCTGCAGATTGTAAGCCATCTGTGACATTGCAGCTGTGTGCACCCTGCTGGCAGGAGGTTCCCTTCGCGACTGTAGCATCCATGCCTGGCTTGCAGCAGCTGCTGCAGCCATTCACATCGTAGACAACAACGACACGAGCCGACACCCCTGCCTGTTCGAACTGAGCCAACAACACCTCCGGAGTGCAACAGTGCCGGCGGGACAAATGCATTGGTGCAGCCAGGCTGGTCACAGGCTCACCAGGCACCACGGCATCGTCAAGCAGCCTCAGCTCGCGCAGCGGCACCCGCGCCGCTGCCAGCGCAACAAGCCAGCCGCCGGTCGATTCGCGATGGAGGTCTGCATGGTCGTTAAACCGAAACCGTTGAGGTACTTGTGTTATTGGTTGATGGTGGCTGTGCGAAATAGGGCAGTAGATGTTGCGCTCAACAGCTTGTTGGGCGCCCAACTGCGTCATCGTATGGCAGCGCGCAATGCACGTGGCATTGCCTCAATCCCGCATGCTTTGCATATATGGCACAACGAGCTTGCCTACAAGCGTGCAAGACATGCCTGAATTACGTACGCATTACATGTTGTGCAGAGTGTACTCCTTTCCATGATCGTACTTGCTGTAATGTGCCAGCAGCAGATGGATGGCATGAAAGCGGGAACATCAGGGACGGCGGGGCCATACACCATGAGAACCCCCACCTGTGAGAACCAGGCTGGTCAGGCTGCTGAGCGCTGACAGGCTGGCCAGCTCCTCATCACCAAGCATGTATGGTGGGCAGTGCAGCTCCAGTGTCCGCAGCCGTGTCAGCTGCGCAATGGCCCCAATGGCATCTCCCCACTCCATCTCGTACTCCATCTCATTGCCAAATGCCAGTCTTGTCAGCTGTGATAAAGCCGTCAAGCGGCTTGCATCCATGTCTGGATATGACCTGCGAACCTGCGAAGAAGCACGGCAACCAACTCAGAGCCCACAGTCTCAGCAGAGGAGGGTTACACTGGGCATGTTGCATTAGGGGACCCAGCAACCTGCAGCTCGATACTCTGGATTCTTGTGATCGTGCTGGCCAGTCCAATCGGTCCCACATCTGAGGGCACCTCTTTGTAGAAATTGATGATGTTGGTGACGTCAAGGCATCTGAGGGTCCGAGCAGCAGGTCTCAGCGCTGCCAGCAAATCGTCGCCACCCCTGGCATTCTGCAGCGACACGTCCTCCACGGCAACTGCCGCTTCCAGCAGCTGCGCCAGGGCCCCTTGACACCTGCGTCGCCACGTATGAACGTGCTCAACTCGGTCAATTAGACGAGTTGGTACCAACTGCACAATCCCCGCTCATTCAGAAGAGCCAGACGCTGTCTGCACCACCAGGGCTAGCGCAGCGCAGCACCCACTAACGACTTCTCAGCCGCTAACTGCTTCAACAATGTGCTACGAGGGCATAGACTCACTCGATGCAAACTGCAGCTCACTCGATGCTGTGCTATTCACTGTGTGGCTCACTGCTGCAAATGCAGCACGCGCAGGTGTTCTGCCACCATTGCGAGCTTGGCCGCCATGTCAACACTGATATCGCAGTCGTACAGCCGCAGTTCCTGTAGAGCTCCATACAGCGGAGCCGATTGCAGCCTGCCGTCGCCATTGTACCTGAACAATCGCATGCAGATACCTTGTTAGTGTGCTGTCTGCTGCTCGCCATACACACAACTGGTGAAGAAACGTGCTGCAGGGCACGCATGCAACATTGCAGCTGACCCCGGACCTTGCTGCAAGGCCTGCATGCATGCAAGGCAGATGCAGTGGCATGCCATCAGCTGCATGCGTTGCATATGGCAGCCCCACCAGGCAGTATGTCAGCAGCTATCTGCAACCTTGAAAAACTCGGATGCGCAATTCAGCTCTCGATACTGGCCCAACAGCATTGCAGATTTACCCACGCCAGGGTTTCAGCAGCCGCATTTGCACTACACTAGGGCAGCCTTGAGTTTGTAAAGCAGAGCAAAGGGGCATCACAAGCAGCATCACCTGGCGTATAGAGGGAGTGTGCGTGGCTTAGCCACCAGCAGCAGGGCCGTCAGACAACGGAGAACGGGCAGCACAGCATGGTGCAAAGGTGGGAGCTCGCAAGCCACGCCACATGCGGCCTGCTCAAGTTGCGTGCAGCTCTTCAGTATAGCCGCTCAACAGCGGTCAAAGTACGATAGCAGCCAAAGTCTTCAGCGCCAGCCAGCATTCGAACATGGGATCGCCATGCTGATAGTGCTGCATGAATAGCTTCAGCCAACACCCTGCACTTGCATGCATAACTAGCAGTGCAGGTGTGGTCACTGGCTGCAGAGCCAGCGCCTGTCTGTGCAATCACCATGGTATAGGCGTCAAGCAGCTGCGGGCCTGCAGAACTGGCGTCAATGCCTGCCCCCAGCGCCAGCCGCCTCAGACTTGTTAGGGGTATCAGTGCTGAGAGCTCGTCCAGCGCGACGGCCTGCAGGCAGTGCACGACAAGGTTTGATGGTGGTCATCCGCCTTGGCAGATCATATGCATGAGCATGGTTCACGGCGCGACACGTGTCTGCGGTCGAAAACAGTTTGCCAGCGTGCAAGAATGACAGTGCACACCCTCGAGAATGATGTTACTCGGCTCTGTACTTGATCTGTATGAGTGAAGCGGCAATACTTGCCTTGGTGCTTGGGAGTGCGTCAGGGAGGCACAGCGCCAGGGACTGCAGGTGTGGCAGCTGGGCCGCCAGCACCGCAACACCTCTGGCACACCCCAGGTCCAGGTGCGTAAGCAGCCTCAGGCTTGAGAGGTGCTGTACACCTGCAGAAATACGGCATGCAGGGCGTATCTGGGCGCTGGCATGTGCAGGACAGGATGAATTACAGATACTGTCCAGCCCTGGTACACCGCTACCTCACTGCTTTTGTCATGCCCACCTGCAGCCCACAGGCACAGTGCTCCGTCCTCACTAAGCACGAGGGAATGCAGCGTCGTCAGACGCGGCAGCACGGCGAACAGCGTCCCGTGGTTGCTTCTCTTTACATCCCGCAGCGTCAGCCCTGTCAGCCTGCTGAGCTGCGTCCAGTCATCCAGGTGCGCGTCCTCCAACATCCTGCATCTGCAGTTGTCAGCTCCACGGCTGAGTGCCAGAAATGTTGCGGGTGGCCACATCCGCAGTGCTGGTGCAAAACATCAAGTGTACCCAGGGAATGGCCTGGATCATACATATGCAACATAGCTCTGTGCCTCACGCTGACGCAGCAGCAGCAGGCGAACCCCTCAATGCGCACTGATCTGCTGCAGGACAGGCAAATGCTTTCATCCAGGGGAAGCTCATGGAGGTGGTGGGGCCTTTTTCTGGCTCACTGCAAGTCGAGGCTACGCAGGTTCCGCAGGGTTGTAAGCGCCTCCAGTGTCGAAACAGCGGCGTGCCCGTGCAGCCTCGGCAGCCTGACAGTCCGCAGGCCTACAGAGTCAAAGGACACCGAAGGGCATCACAATTGAGCCGCAGCCTCTGTTTGGTGCACATGCGCAGGCTGTGCAGGCACTGCATGCATTACTGTGGACTTGCAAAAACGTCATCGGCACCGAGTGCGTAACGTATCACCTTGACAGCGGCTTGCGGTGCTGCGCAACTCAGCAGCGCTTGCATTGACATGGAATGTGGCATGTGACACAGTGAGATCAACAGCATGGCGCAGCGAGCGGCACACGCTGCGAAGAGCTGCGACGTCGTCCAGCTTCTGATCACGCTGCCAGGCTCCCTGTTGTAGATGTTGTACGATGCAGCCGAGCGCATCCGTTGGCAGATTGACGATCGTCATGCACGGTGCTGATTGATGTCCCATGATGGCGCAGCCACAAATCTGCTGCCGGCAACTGCTCTTTCCCTACGGTCATGCACCCAACAAATACATCATGAGACTGTAGTTGTTCGCCCGCTGAGCCACGAAATCATACAAGGAGGATGAAGCCAGGTGGCCAAGTGCTGCCAGGTGAGAATTGCCCTGTGCATGCTGACCTGGCTTGACATTGTGCAGTACAACCGGAGCCAGTGCAGTTTGCAGCCGCCCAGCTCGACTGGAAACTGTAGATATGGGCACACGTTACGGTGATCAATCTCCTGCAGCAATAGCTGTGGTGCTCAACATCGCAGCTTACAGGGTACCAGCTTGCCAGGGCAGTGCTGTCCTACGTACTGCCGCCACTATCCGCACTGCATCTTGTAGCATGATGCCGCTGCATGTGAATGTCCAGACACTCAGCACTGCACCCTGCACACGAGAGGCGACCAGCACAGCCACGTATGTGCCGTGACTACATGTTGTCCATCCTCGGGCATTTGAAGCGGTTTGCCCTGTGTGAAGCTGTTGGCCGCAGACCTCCGCCATGGCTGCTGTGGCTGCAGCTGCGACAGTCCGCTACAGGCTGCGGCACAGCTGCATGCTGACAGCAACTGCTCTCGCTGCGGCCTGCGTGGTCACTAGGGCCGCCAATCCACCAGCAGGTGACGGCCATGCTCGGCATGAAATGCTGCCTGGAGCTCCCTGACGGCATTGCCGTCCACCCCGGGGCAAATCCGGACCTGCAAGGTGGCAAGGCTGGCAATGCGCGGCAGCTGCGCAACTAGCTGCCGTCCATCTAGGCAGGGGCAGCTCCACAGCGAGACGTGTGAGACGTCCGATCGCGGCCTCAGCACCAGATCCTGCAGCAGGCAGCTACATCTGTACAGTCTAATCACACATTGAGTGCTCTCATTGCGAATGTCTAATCGATCTGAAATGCCGGACGTATATCAGCCTGCTGTTCTCACAACACTGTACCATGCCTGGACACCGCAGCAAGCGCACAAAATGCAGGAGAGGACTCAACGCAGCTCAACACAGCGCTTAAGCGGCGAGAGCTCACCAGGCACCAGTTCGCACTGCAACTGCCGCAGCGGCACTTTGGCCGCCGCCAATGCTGCAAGCCAGCTGCCGGCCAGTTGATGGGTATGCCCACCTGTCAGAGCAGCAGTGGTGGCCTGTCAGGCAGCTTGCTGGGCAGTGTCAGGTGCTCTCTTCATGTTCAACAACCAGCTCAGCTGAGCATGAAGGCATTGCTGAGGTTTACCACAGTGTGCGCAGCGGGCGCAGCATGTGTGCACTCATGTTGAGCATTTTGTTCATTGGCTGCATACTGATTAGCACACAGAGTGACGGGGTCGACAACCGTGGAACCCGCCCACCTGCAATCTTAAGACTAGGAAGGCTGCCCAGCGCTGACAGTTGCTCCAGGTGCTCAGTGCTGGAGGCTGACGGGGTACAGCAACCGAAGATGCCGCAGCCCTGCCAGCCGCGTGATTGCCCTGACGCCATCCACCAGACCCTCCCCGAATGCCAAGCTCGTCAGTGAGCCCTGTCAGTGCCGCGAGGTGCTCCAGGTCTGTGTCCGGAGTCTGAATGAAGGTGGCTGCAGTGATGACAGGGCATAACATTGAGACATGCCCATCCGACACCGCGGTTTCATCATGCAAGTGCACGCACACTGTCGGTCAGCACGCGGACCAACATGCCGGTGGCTTCATGCAAATTAGAGGGCTGCTCATCGAATGTACGCTGCTGGTACGCACCTGACCCGGCGGGCGCTTGCATGCCGCTGGCGTCCAGCACTCTGAGAGTCCTGGCCGCGGGTCTCAGCGCTCCCAGCAGCCTGCTGCTGTACTGAGCAGCTTGCAGCAACACGTCCTCCGCCACGACCACAGCTCGCAGCCAGCTGCGCCAGGTCCCAGAGCAGCTGCATGTCTCACACACTGATGGTGTTGTACGCCAACGCATGCTTCCCTGTGCCTGCTTCTTACGGACCGGCAGAACGGGGCCGCCTGCGGTTCAACGTGTTCGGCAATGCAGCAAGGTGACAAGGACAGGCTGGGAGCTTCTGTGTCTCCCGCAAGGACCCGGTACAACGTGGTTCTCCCCCTATCAAACTCCCTCAAACCCTTCCCCCTGTCCACAGACCCACACCCACACTGACCCACACTGCTGGGCCAAGGTTGGTGTCAGTGCAACACTCAGGGATTCGTAGGGTATCTGTGTACAGCAGCTTGCATGTGCTACGAGCCAAGCAGGCCACGCACCCGTCTTCTGGCTGCGGATCCCATGGCGTCACGGCAGCAGCCTCACCCTGCAGCTGGTTCTGGCGCTGGTGTAGGCTGCCTGCAGCACTCACAATTGCCTTGCCACTGGGTGCTGCTGCACCGTGGTGCACAGATCAGGCTCTGAGATACTGTTTCGATTGGGTATGCGCAGTAGCAAAGGCATACCCGCTAGGTGCTTGCTGCTGATGACCGCCAGCCACTGGCGCGCCTGTAGGAGGCCACAGCTGCCGCTGGGCCCGCCGCGGGAGCTTTGTGCCCACCGCCGGCTTGCTGCACAGAGTGAGCAAAGTGCATCAGAGATCACCACAGCAGCTGGATGGCAGAGCCTGCTGTGCAGGGTCGACAATTGTTGCGGTGGTGCCAGATGTGCCAGGACAGCTGCATCAGATCTGTTCATTTACCTTGGGACTTGTTGCTTTGTGGCGCGGGGGTTGGGACTTACAGCCCCAGCCATGCCTCCGGCTCCAGCCCCTGCTCGGATGTTGAAAACTTGCGAACACTCGCTCATGGCCATTCGATCTGCATGTCGGTCCCTCCGCAAGATGGCAGCCCTACCTGGCTTCTCAGGCGAACGCAGGTGCTTCTTGTGCGTAGCATCCAGCCCGCTGCTGCCGCCGCCCATTGTCGCACTGCGCGCGTCCAGCGTTCACGGCAGTGAGCTCGAGCACATGAGCTATGGGCAGCAAGCTGCCAGTCATGCACGGCGGAGCATCACCATGAGATGGCAGCTGTGTGAGAAGTCGGTAGCACCAGTCATTGGACCAACGCGGCTGAGGCTGCTGACGATGCACACCTGGCTGGAGGCCCGTCCACATCATCATCATCGTCGTTCAAGGTCAGTCCGATCATGGCGCGCGCTGCACCAAGCAGATCAACCGCCTCAGGCAGCACCATGAGTGAAGGAGGACGCTGTCAGCGCTCCCCACAGACCGCATGACAGGCACCATCAACACGCCTGTTCCAGCTTGCCAACTCACCGCCGTCGGCCAAAGCACTGGCTGCTCCCACTTCATGAACGCCACCAGCGTAGAAGCCACCGGCAGCAACCCGCTGCAGGGGGACACCACCCACAAGTGATACCTTATGCACACAGATCTGTCGTTACTGATGAGCCATGGCCGTGGCGGGCAAGACACATAGGGGCAGCAGGGGCAGCTGCTTTCATGGCATGCACTCACCTAGGCAGATGCAGCTGCCGCTCCGCATCTTCCCCCGGATCTGCTTTTCGCAGCCCCTCCATCACCGCCTCCTCCGCTTCTGCCCCTGCCGCTGGGCCTGCATCCTCCTGCCACTCTTCCGGTACGTCGGCTTCCGTCTGGTGCCCCGCAGCGGCCTCTGCTGCAACCTCAGCCTCGTCATCCGCCACTCGGCTTGGCGCCGTGCTTAAAGTCCGCTGCGCCACCCTGTGTCAGCAGATACCACCCCTCAGTAGGGGCCACCCTGCCTAATCAGTGCAGGTATGTGAAGACCGGACAGATCAGGACCTGCAAAACTGCCAGGAGAAGGCCATTTCTGCAGGTTTCGCAGCTGGCATGGACGGCAATGCTGGTGTGAATCCCGACTGAGTACTGATGCCCTGGCAGGTTGCTGCACCAGCTGGCATGGCATCAACAGCAGGTACAGGCTGGCATAGGACAAGCACGCACCTTGTACTGCGCTTTTGGCGGCCGCGGCTGCGTCAACAATATGCCACAGTGCTGCCGCAACACGGCACCGCGGCCGGGTGCGGGCGCGCCAACCATGGGCAAGCCGGGCAAGACGCTGAGCTGCCAACCGCCACCTGCAGCGTGGCAGGGTGCGTGAGTTGCCAGCACGCAGGACGCTCATACACGATGATTTACATATATCAGCATAAGCGCACAGCAGAGCTGTCACGTGCCGCGCTGCACTGATGATCAGCCTGATCTCAGAGCAGGTGCCGACGCACCATGCCCTGCAGCATCAAAGTGCACTGCAGCAGATCCTACACATTGATGCGAGCCGCGAGGTGTGGTGTTGGTCAGCGTTGGTAGCTGAGAAGCAGCGAAACTGCCCAGTGGGGACAGCTCATGCCGCACAATGCCTGCCGGTCGCCTCGCGGTTGGCTGCGGGTCTCTACCACGGCAGCGCCATGATCTTCCTGCAGTGATGGACTTACGGCCTGTAAGCGTGGCGACCGCATCATGAGAGACATACAAGTGGCAAAACCGCCCTGCTGTGCCAATCATGTTTGCATCAGGATGGCAGCACCGACGCCGGGCGCGAATGAAGACGCGCGCAATGAACCCAGGCCGTATATGGTGTGCAAGAACCTGTTCTCGGTTTCAGACTGCTGCACAATGCCTGCGTCTGGTTGCAGGGGTGATTTGGCTGTCCTCACAGGCACAACGGTCACCTGTTGCCGACCCCTGTCCGCTGCCCGGGGCTGCGACGCAGGCATGCTTGCAAGCAGGCTCGTTGGCCCGAGGCTGGCGCAGGCGGCCTCGCTGCCCGCACCTCTATCATGCTGACCAGCACAATGGACCATCCATGGATCTGATGCTGTCATTTGGCCGTCCCAATGCTCACAGCCGCAAGCCCATGGCAACTGCGCACTGCCAAGCTGACGCACGGAGGACTGCAATTAGGCTTCAAGGCTTGTGCAGATGTGCAGATACAGTAGCAGATTGGTGGTGATGTGCAACAACATGACAGCCCAGTCAGCGGGGCTCCTATATCAGGTCAAGATGGGGGGTCGATCTAACAAACGAAGGACTACGTAAGCCCTAAACCCTGACCCCTAAACAAAGCGTTTGAGCGTTTTTAGCCCGCTGAGACACTAGCGCGACGTGCCACGCAATTCAGCATGGCCGTTTTAGTTGGAACAGCGCGGTAAACCGTGTGGAATGGGCGGCATATGGTGCGGCGCCTCGCGGCGCGTTTCTTAACGCCGGAACTATTATACAGTTATCGACCCCCCATCTTGACCTGATTTAGCTGCTGCGCCCAGTCAACAGGTGCAGGCGTGCAGCTTGACCGATCACTGACAGGAGACCCTTGGCACCATGCCCTTTAATTGTGATACGAATGCTTTATCATCAACATGGTATGAGTATAGTGTCGTTGCCATACTGTTGGCTGACATATTCGGCAATGCTGCAGGCACATCAGAGCATGAAGTCCATGCACCCATGGGCTCAACCTCACCATAAAGCCTGATATGTAGTCACTGCCCATGCACCACCGCTAGCTCTTGCCAGAGCCCTGCTGCGCCAGCCCCTCCAGCAACGACTCAGCCGTCATACCGCAGGCCGGGGGCCAGATACACGTGCGCTATCCCGCAGTGCGGCACACAAGCATAATCCAGCTGCAATATGCCGCTGCGCAGCATTGACAACGCTGTGCTGTCCTTGTCCCGCTGGCTGAGCTCGCGCCAGGCGGCCGGCTCGGTGGCGGCGCTGAGTTCCTGCCACGTCGCCCGGCTGTCAATGCTTGCGCTGCTCAATGTCATGAGGGCCTGCCGGAGCGCGGCGTCACGGTCAGGCGGCACGGAGTTGTCACTGACTGCCACGCTGCCGCTGCAGACATCGCAGCACGTGCTGCTGGTGGCGGCGTCTTGGCTGGCAGCTGCAGCAGGGGCAGCCCTAGCAGCTGCGTCAGCGTCAGCAGACACATCAAACTGCCTCTGCAGATGAGCACTGCGGCAGCCGTCGGGCTGCGCTGCGAATACCTGCATTTCCAGGATGCGGCGCTCCATAAGAGGCTGTGGTAGCGACAACTGCGCTGCCCAGCTGAGGCTGTCTGCCAGGTCGTACACCGCAAAGCACTGAGCAAGCTCCCCATCGCGCCCTGTGATAGAAGCATCGCAAGGTTGACACACAGTCATCCACACCTGACAACAGCAGCACAAGAGGCATAACAGTGACAGGCGGCGATGAAGAGGCACTCACCTCCTCGGCCGACCTCCCGGACATAATCAGTGATAGTGGGCGGCAGTCCGCAGTGGACGACAAACCGCACGTCGGAGACATCGACGTCAACTGCCAGGCTGCTGGTTGCGACCTGGAGGACGCGACCTGCGCAGCGACATGCAACGAGGTAAGCGTCGGATATTTGGTTTGATTCTGCAAGACAGCAACAAATTGGCACGACCGGACAAGGGCCTTGCCTGACTGTCACATGATCAGCCATCACCTGCCTGCCAGTCCAACATGACCTTGGCTCTGTCGGCAGCAGTCATGCCAGAGTGGTAGGGGGCAGCCTTGACGCCGTGTCCGCATAGCGCTGTTGCTGCCTCCTCAGCGGCCTTCCTTGTCGTCGCAAACACAAGGCCTCGGCTGGACTGCAGGCCCCGCTGCTCCACCCAGGCACGCACTCTGCTCGGCCGACCAGCTGGCGGGCAGTGCTCAAACTGCGGTGTCAAACAGGCGTGGCGTGCACACTCATGTCTCTGTAGCTGTGTTGAATTGATGCTGCACGGTCATTGCTACAGGGCCGCCGCACCTCATACATACAGCAAATTCTGCCGGTGGGTGGGTGCCGTGATCAACAGGGGCGCGACCATCCGCAGCCTGTCTGTGAGGTCCAACTGTGGAGCTGTAGCCGCTTCAGTACTGCTTTCCTGCACCAAGCTGCACAAAGACGCTGGCGATGGGGCACGGTTTCGGAGACTGCGGTATGCAGCTGCTGCCAGCCCGCCCTCTACGCTCTTCTGCATATCTGGTGCCGCTCCGTCAGGGCAGCAAGGGCGGTGGTGTCATCGCACGCGGCCACGCAGGATTGACAGCAGCAGCCACAGTAGGCTGGACACTCGGCAGCGCTGCCACATCACTCGTCGCGTCGCAGCATCACAACGATCGCACAGCGGCATGTGACCTGCTGGCTGCAGCAACCGTCGAGCTGTGGCTCCTCGAGACGAGCAAGCTGAAACTGCTTGCATGGTGCACTGGCTGCCCTTGGGCTGCGCACGGCTACTTTGTAACCACGCTGACATTGTCCAGCTAGGAGGAAGGACCGATGATCGCTGAACAGCTCCGGCGTATGAGAGGCTATGATGCCCATCTGGGCGGCCTGCACCTGGAGAACGCCCTTGCACGCCGCTGCTACGCAAGCCGGCTCCTGATGATTGCCTGCTGTCAAACTGTCTTAGTGATTAATGGGTCGCACGCGGCGGGTCCGTTTCAGCGCTTAACGAGTTGCTGTGTTTGCCACAGGCTGGCTCTGCTGCTAAACGCTGTTCTGCACCCCCCGGATGGCGGGATGGGACCATGGGAAGTTGGGAACTGGGCGACACGCAGGAAGCAGGAAGTGTGGCGGGAAGTGGTCAAGTGGATGGAGGCAGCCCAAAGGTGCAGTGTACAATCACAACGGACCTGCTGTGGTGTGACAAGCCTCACGTTGAGCTCGGCGCACACAGTCAGCACTCCCTTAGCGCAGGTACACCCAGCCACACGTGGTCTTCTGCTGGATGAGCAGTGATAACGAGGGGCAAATCACACCCCAGCGCTTCAAGTGTGGTGTACCCGTAGTGCCAAGCATCTTTCGCGCACCCACTTGAATTGCAGTTGTGTGGGGCCTTCGCGCACAATCGCCCAGGCAGAGTGGGAATTCCCAGTGGGCTTTGCGCAGCAAAGCTCCAACTTTCCAGTGGCATTGCGCAGCAACACATATATGACTGCGATGCATATATTCAGGCCTTCCGCTGCAATAACATAGTCGTCCCTGATCAAGTTCAGCAGGGTTCACACAACGATGATCCGCCAATCTTGGCAACGTGTCCAGCTGAATTTGGGCGAAATCTCCGCCTGACTGCGCCTAATTTGAATTGGGGAATGAAACCCACCACTCGCGCACCCTGAGATGAATTGATAATCCAGCCGACTCGACGTCACCCCGTCAACCCTTTAGGGCTTGCACGACGCCCGTTACTGACCTTTCCACCTTAAGCAGGGTTTAACGGGACCAACATTTGTCGTTGCGCACTGTTTCAGGGCCGGCAAAACGCGCTAATACGCTTTAATGCGTCGTTGTTATCATATATGCGGCCTTGACGTGCTATATGAACGTGCGCGCTGGGCCAAAGCGCATTATGTGCACACGCTGCCTAAACCCTAAACCCTAAGGCCATGAACGCATCATTTCGCGCTACGCGCAATTTCACCCGTCGCTTTCCACATTACATTTGCGCAACGTCTTCCTGGACATCAACTTGGTCAGTAACGCTGCTGCTTGTGTGCGTAGCAGTCCTCATGGGCATATTCACGGCGTCCGGTGGTAGCATCCGTTAAACCCTGTTTAAGGTGGAAAGGACAGTAACGGGGCAAAAGCTTAGGGCTTTGTTTGGTACGCGCAGCCGTCCTCACAAATTTGATGCCCATTGGGGGTCAGAATAAAAGTATAGGACGTATCAAGGCCTCACTAAACCCTGCGATCACCGGGAATCGAACCCGGGGCCTCACCGTGGGAGGGTGAGATTTTACCACTAAACCATAATCGCCGAAATCGGGCGGCAGCTGCCCTGAAGCTGCCCACCCGCGGCTGTGGAGAAGGTCCACAGCCGCGGATGTTACCACACGCCGTGGACTGCTGCTATGTGATCCTGGCAGACCACCTTCACAAATAGCAGCGGTGTTAGGGTTTAAGGGCCCCAGCAGCGGCAGCGCAGTCACTTGCCACCTTGACTGCGCCGCCCACCCTCCTAGGAGGTTTCCCCGCACATTCTAGCCATGCTAGCCCCCACAGCCTTGCGGCTCGCTGGGTGAGTCCCTGTCATCGCTGGATGTTTCATCAGGCATACGGTATTGCTCATTGGCGGTGATATTGCTAGACATCTGCGGTACTTTGCCTGTGTGCCCGCCCGGGTTCCTCTCGCCGGGCTGAGCCCGCCGCCTGCTTCATGCACGGCGGCTGCACTCATTTGAGCCTTGATGGTTCTGAGTTGTTTCCCCGTCTGCCTTCGGGTGCATCCAGGGTGCGGCCTTTGTGCCAAACCCTGGTGCTCCACAGTTCTTGGACACCAGCATTGATTGTTGTGTGACCAGTGGAATATATGGGATGTAATCGCCTTCATCCGGTCATGTCAATGTCAACAGCACGCTGATGTCACGCATTACCGTACACCGCAAGCACTGTGCAAATGCGTAGCAGGACCACCCATTGGCATAGTGTTACAGGTCTATCATTTCACCACAGCCGCTCTTGTGTCTATCGGGGATTTGCAGCCTGCACCTGGCCAGCACCTGGTTTGCTGGCTAATGCCTGTGTCAGTGCCGGCTGCGCCAGAACTTGGCTACTTTCGCTGCGCCATACTGAGCTGACCTCCAGGCGCCAGCAGCAAACAGTCCAGCCACAGCTTGCCGCCTACATCATGAATCAGATGGGTTTCATGTGAACAGCCTCAACATTGACGGGGGAGACGGCTTCAGGCGCGCTGGCATGTCCAGCATGGAGCAGCATGCACTGCTGTTCCAACCTCTTCTTGCTGCTGTTCTGCCCATGCATCTCTCGAACCCAAGAAGCAGACTGAGACTTGAGCAACCAACAGCATCACCTGCTGGACGCACGCACGATCTGCCCGATAGCTTGGCGCAGCTTCTGCTGGTGCTGGCCGCCCGCGGCCAGCGCTGCTGCTACCTGCCGTCTGTGTCGCACGCCGACTAGTGAGTGTCCACTCGCGGGCGGCTGTGGCAGCATGCGGCTGAGGACACCCTGCAGTAGTAACCAGCAGTACGCTGAGCATTCCTGATGACAACATAATGAGCTGGTGCACGATGCACTCATCATGACGGAGGAGCTGAGGTGTGTTGCTGGGTTCCTGAATTCTGATTGCACCGTACCATGGGCAGCTGCAGGAGCAATGCTGTTCGTGAAGCCTCGCAGTCGCTCTGCTGCCAGGACTGCGACTGCTGTGGCGCCAGGCCGGCTGCTGCTGCCACAGGGCCGCCTGCAAAGTGCTGCGCGTACAGTCGCTCCAGGGCATCCCGGCTGCCTTGCACAATGTTACGCACCTGAGGCAGTGCACATCACAGCTCAGCGTTTCAGCAATGCCAACATGTGCGCTGTGCAATCCGCTGATCAGCTGACCAAGGACAGCCTGCAGATGCCACGGCTGCTAGGGTGATGTATGATGCTAGGGTTGTGTACACCCTGATGGCAGCTGCGTTCTCAAGATGCAGTGCACAGCAAACCTGGTGTGGTGTGATGATAAAAGGAGCGCAGAGCAGAGACTGTGGGAGGCGAGAAATGCAGTTCCCTGACCTTATTGCTGTCTTCTGCGAATGTCATGCGGATGTCTGCTGTGTATGACAGCCCAGTCACTGTTTCAAGCAGCTGCTGCGTGGTGAAGTGCGGCGGCAGCAGCAGCAGCGCAGCGGCAAATGCTGCATCGAGGTTGGCGGCAATGCCGGCATCGACTGCTGAGTCCCTCCTGTGTACAACATCGACAGCTCCGTGGGTACATCGCCCATCGAGCAAGCTGTGCACACCGCAGACGTGCATGTGGCAACGCTGCCAAGCATGGTATGCCGAGGTCAGACCTGACGTGCAGCACCGGCTTTTGCAGGCGGCCCGCGATGTACAGCTGGTGCCAGTGGCGCAGGTCGGTGCACAGCGCCTCGGTCGCGACCACTCCGTACTTGAGCAGCTGCAGCACCGGCACAGCTGTGAGCTGCGCATGCACTGCTGCGCAGATCATATGCTCCGATGCCATGGCTCTTCGCAGCCGCCAGGATGTCCTGTCTCTCACCCTGTCCCGCCAGGGCACCATGGCGTTGAAGTGCACTCCGGCGCCGACCCTGTCTGCCACACCTGAGCAGCAGCATGACCGTGCCAGTTGCTCCATGCTTTTCTTCTGGCAAGGCCGCTCATGCACTAGAGGCACGTGGATTCAGGTTGGGATCAAACATTGGGACGCTGACCAGTCACGGCGCTGCGCCCGAATGTGGCCAGGCAGGAGTAGTGCGCGCGGTTCATCCCGATATTCTGCAAGCATGCATCCTGACATGTATACACTCAGAGTGTGACCACCCATCACAGTGCGCCTCCAGACCCGTTTGCTTACGTCAGGACGACATTGGAGGCGCTGGTCACCTGCTCATGCCATCCCCGGGGATCCCGCACTGCAAAGATGAAGTCCAGCATCGGCTGCCTCGCGTTCTGGGCAGACCCCGCTGCGCTGTGCTGCTTGAAGATGCCTGATCCGTAGCCGAAGGCCGCCTGGACGGACGGAAAGTCCTGGAGCAGGTGGTCAAATGCTGTGCTCATGCCGCAGGCAGCCTCAGCTGTTGGTGTTGTCTGGTGCGTGTGATTGCAGGCAGCGATCGATCGGGTTGCAGCTGTTTGCAAACGCTATCAATGGTGTGCGTCAGAAACACGCAAGCGCAAGCACACAGCGCAACGGATGCAGGTGCAATCTGAGCTGTCTGACAGGGTGACAGTGAGTCAGCATCGGGCGGCGGCAGGATGCAGTTGCACTGTCCTGTTGACATGTCTGAATATCTGGTGATCTGGTGATCATCAGCACCATAACGATCTACCTACCGATGACCTTGATGCCACTTGTTCGCCAATGTGTGCCACAAGCGCATGACAACAAACCACTTTTGTTTTGCTGTGCTGACCAAACATCTCTCTAAACCGGTTGCAAAGTGCGCCGCTGGCAGTAACATCAGCGACCACCACTGATCGGCTCGACTGTCAAACGGTCGTTGCCATGATCCATTTGGTGCCAGGAGCCAAATCAGGTCTGTAACATAGAAATGCTGCGATGCAGGTCACGACTTTGGTCCGCGCCTGATCAGCAGCTTTGGTAGACCACGGATTCCAAAGCCCATTGTACTCAATCTACTGACTGCTTCCACCTTTCAGTGCCGTCACGAAATGGCTTCGTCCCTTTCACGGCTGCGGCGCATCACTCCGGGCCCATGCCGACTCACGCCGCAGTGGCATCGGCAGCATGCGCTGCAGGGTCGACAAATCGCAGCTGCTCATCGCACACCATGTTGAGGAGCACCGTGAGCATCTCCTGCAGTAGCAGCACCAGCGATACCTGTGTGAAAGGGTCTGCTAATGGACGCAGTTGTCGGCCATGGACGGAGCAATGCCGGGCGCAGCAGGGGCATCAGTTGGTCGAGCTGAAACCCTGCTTCTGTTCGCAGCTGCTGCATCTGTAGAGCGTGGTGCTCGCAGTTGGGGACGGGCATGGCAGATGAGTCACACACCTCGTAGGCGACCGCTACGTAGTGCTTGTCGTCCCAGCGCAGCTGCATGCCCTGCCGCTTGGCCTGCTGCGTCAGCACGCGGGTGTCCCACACCCTCCAGGGGGGCACCTGCGCATCAAACGCTGCTTTGATGCTGGCCCATGACTCAAGTACGCTATGAATGATACCCTGCATTGCTGACACTGTGTCACCACGTCCGCATGCTGTGCGTCTGCCTGGGCAGCAACAAGGCGAGATGTCAGCGACATCCAAGTGAACACATTTAACAGAAAACAAGAGGTCACAGCACACCACCCACCCGGCCAACCTCCTTCAGGTACACCGCGCTGGCCTTGCCGTACATCTGGTCCACCTCCGGCGTGGAGGTCGAGGTGGTGCTGCGCCACAGCAGCAGCGGCTTCGGCCGGTCCGGCGGCAGCAGCCGCTCCGCCGCCGCGACTGCCTGCAGGCAGCGATGGCGGCCGCATGAGCATTTCCGACTGGTGACACCTGATGGTAGCGCTCCACAGTGGAGTAGTGTTGCAAGTTGTAGACCCTCAAGCCCTCTGGCATCCTCGCAAACGCGGGACCAGTGTCTGGCTGCAGAGTGTGTGCTGACGGCCACTGGCACTGCCTGCCACCTGAGCTTCTGAGGTCGACCCAGTGCATGCAAACACATGGGCGACCAAAATGACAGCCACCAGCAGCGGGCATGTCCTCACCTCCTGCAGGATGGGCTTCAGATCCATGCGCTCCTCCAGACCCTTCCGGTTCCACAGCCCCACGTGATACTGGATCCAGCCGCCATCGTGCCGGCTGATCGCAAAGTCCTGCGACGGCAGCAATGTCAGTGCCCTTGGCACCACCGCGCATTCGCCGCCATGAATGGTGGGAGACAGCAGCTGCATTGGGCTGTCCAGCTGAAGCTTCATGAAGCAGTCACGGACGGCACCTGGACCGCTGCCCTCAGCGCCGGCAGAGACTCTTCCCTGTAGCCGGGCCCAATGAACTTGAAGGAGGCCGACAGGTAGCCGCTGCCGCCGCTGCCGCCGCTGTCACCGCTGCTGCCGTTGCCATTGCTGCTAGCTGCTGTGAGCGGGTCCCCCCGCACGGGAAACGACTCCAGGTGGAACACCCGCTCCTCCTTCACGTTGCGTTCGCAGTCGCACGACTCCCAGGCGCGCGCGTTGCTGGCGTTGCTGAACAGCTCGGACGTGTACTTGTACATGCGCGGCCTGCGCAATTGGACGTCCGTCGCTCCTTGTGGAGGCGCACAGTTACAGGCTGCAGTCAGGGGCGCACCTTAGAGGAGGGGTTCCGCAGGCGGCAGGATGGAGCACACATGTACCATGTGGCAGTTCAGTAGTTCGGCGCTCGGTGCTGCAGCAGCGTCAAACAGGGGACAGAGCAGCCGCCAGGGCCGCACCAGACATCGGGGCCGGGCTTGGCGACGGTGAACTCGCGCCCGATGACGACTGACTTTCCGCCCTTCTGCCCGCCGTAGCGCTCTGGCCACTGCTCGCGGCTGAGGAAGTGCACCAGCATGGAGTAGATGTACCGCGTGATGCTGTCGCCGATGAAGACCAGCTTCTTGCGGTTCAGGCACTGCCGCGCCTGCGCCGCCGTCAGCCTGCGCAGCCGGCAGCGGTCCGGCTCCCAGCTGCGCTTCCATGCCGGGGTGTCAGCCTTGCCCTGCCGCTTGGAGGACTGATCGGAGAATGTCCAGCGACATCTGCTGACACTGCTCAGTGCTTCGGGTGTGTGTGTTCAGGGCCGCAGAACCGCTGCGCTGCACCTGTAGTGATTGTCCGCGGCTTTGTACCACTTGCCAGCGCGGTCCCAGCCGCTGGGGCCGTCCGGCGTGCACGCGGGGCGTGCCGCTATCTCTTCGGCGTCCCTCTGGAGCACCTTGCACGTCGGCTCCGCTGGCACGCAGATGACCCTGTAGTATTTGCTGCGCTCAAAGCTGGTGTTCCCATATGGCGCATGCGCTGGCTGCGCTGAAACCAGGTGTGAGTCGTCAACAGAGTCGATGTAACTGATGGGCTGCACTGTGGGGCGCTGATGGACCCAGGTCGTCGCGATCAGATCCCTGTTGAAGGTTGTCAAGCAGGTCAGGATCAGCAGCACAGTCGCCACCACGGGAGCCGACGAGCAGCCACTGAGCATGCCGCCAGACCAAGCGACGTGATGTATCACATGGTGCAAGCAGACCTGTCGTTGTCCGTCACAGAAGCAAGGTGCGTTTCATGAGCCAGTCAGTGCTGTGATGACCAATGGATGCTGTACGGGTGGTGGTAATGCTCAGTGGTTCCGTACTGCAACCTGCTGCCCAAAATGTGTGAGCCCTGCTCTTGCGTCGTCGTCCACAGCCGTACACGAGTGACTGTGAAGCATGCCAGCGGTGGCTGGTGTCCTGCTCCAACATTGATGAAAGATTGCAGCTTAGCAATTCTATGCATGTGTGTTGCTACAGCATTGCACCAGACAGCATGGTGGTGCATGTAAGAAACCAACTGCACCAGTGAAGGCTGCGGCGCACTCAGGGGTTACAGAGGCCTGGCTGTGGCGGACACTCGACGAAAACCAGAACAGTGTCATAAAACATGGCATTGGTAATCAAAACAACCCCCAAACTCTTCAGCTCACTTGACAGATGCTTCAGGCTCCTGGGCAATGCTTCAGGGATGGCACTGCTATCACTGGCGCACTTCTCTAGATACACTCCAGCCACTAAATGTCACCAGACTGCCTCTCGAGCCTTGTCAAACTTCAGTTTGCAACGAAATCAAATCTGCAGTTTCGGGACGGTTGGAGCTGTCCCAATAGCTATATATAGCGTGTCGACCTGCCACTGCTCATCATGCTTCGGCTGCTGCCTCGGGTGCCTGGCCCACGAACTGGAGGTCCGCGTCGCACAGCATGTTCAGCAGGAGGTTGCACATCTCCTGCAGCCAGAGAGAACCTCCTCAGTTCCACCACCGTACCACCGGCAGCACGGCGATGTGACAGCAGCGCTGCCAAGCTGTCGCCAACGGCTGTGAGCGTCGACAGGCAAATGCCTGCATTTGCAACGACCCCACTGCGCAGAATGGGAATGCGCACCTCATAGGCGACGGCCAGGTAGTGCTTGTCGTCCCACCGCAGCCGCATGCCCTGCCGCTCCGCCTGCTGCGTGAGGGCCCGCACGTCCCACAGCCGCCAGGGCGGCACCGCCACCGCCTCGCGCTTGTAGACCTCGCTGGCTGCGCCGTACATCGCATCCTGCTTCGGCGTAGAGGTCGAGGTGGTGCTGCGCCACAGCAGCAGCGGCTTCGGGCCGGCCGCCGGAAGCAGCTGCTGCATCGCTGAGACCGCCTGCACGCATAACATTCTACGGATTTACATCAGTGCTGCCAGGCCATGCTGCTTTCCAGATCCTTTGTGTGTTGATGTGCACGCCACCTCATGTGCAGGTACACGCGCGAGCGGCAGCATTATTTCCCTCACACCTCCTGCAGGATCGGCTGAAGGTCCACCCGCTCGCCGAGTCCCTTGCGGTTCCACAGCCCCACATGATACTGAACCCATCCGCCGTCGTGCCCGCTGACCCCGAAGTCCTGCGCAGGAGCCACAGCGAAATGAGCCTGTTTCGACCTGCGCCATGTTGCAGCGGGCCTGGCATGCACAGCAAAACGGCATGCACAGGGGCCGAGTCCAGTGGCACCTGCACGGCTGCTCTGAGCGCGGGCACCGACTCGTTGAGGAAGTTCGGGCCGATGAACTTGAAGGACGCTGACAGGAATGCGCTGCTGGGCTGGCCGGGCACCGCAAAGGAATCCATGTGAAACACCCGCTCCTCCTTCACGTTGCGCTCGCAGTCGCACGACTCCCAGGCGCGCGCGTTGCTGGCGCTGCTGAACAGCTTGGAGGTGTAGTTGTACATGCGTGGCCTGCACAGGGCGTGCATCCAGCCGGTGGACAAGCAGCTGGTGGGTTAATGTCTGCTGTCAGACCCTTCTCAGCAGCTGCCAGCAGAAGCAGCCTGCGTGCGACCCAGCTACATTTTGAAAAAGGCGCACCAGATGTCTGGGGTCGTCTTGCCATGCACAAACTCGCGCCCGATGACGACTGACTTGCCCCCCTTCTGCCCGCCGTAGCGCTCCGGCCACACCTCGCGGCTGAGGAAGTGCACCAGCGTGGAGTAGATGTACCGCGTGATGCTGTCGCCGATGAATACCAGCTTCTTGCGGTTCAGGCACTGCCGCGCCTGCGGCGCCGTCAGCCTCCGCAGCCGGCAGCGGTCCGGCTCCCAGCTGCAGGCACAGGAGCCATGGTCATCGAGCCCGTACAACACTCAGACATTTGGAATCACCATACTAAGCTCGTCATGCATGCTAAGCTGTGCTTGGTGCTGTTATCACAGCGCAGCAGTCTAGCTGTCCAGGCATGATTCACCAACAGGCCGCACCCGTAATGGCCTTCTGCATCGATGTACCAGCTGCCTGCGCCATCCCAGCCGTTCAACAACTCATTAGTGCATGCTGGTCTTGACGCCAGCTCGCTTTCGTTCCTGTGCCCCACCCTGCATCCGTTTTCTGGCGTGCACAGCCCGTTGTAGTATTTGCTACGCCGGAAGTCCTCGTCCACGTAAGGCGCATGCAGTTGGGCCGGATCTGCCTCCCTCGTAGCGTTGAAGACGATAGCTGCAGGGTGTGTCGCCAATAAGCCGTTGATGCTGTGCCTATTCAGTGCTGTGCTGGCGCAACCGACTAGGAAGAGAACCGCCGACGCCAGCAGCGGAACATGCGCGCAGCCGGAGAGCATGCTTACACTACCATTTCATACTACGTGTCATGTGCATACGCCAAGCAGAACGCCAGCGCGGTCGTGCACCGTTGACCATGGGCCTGTCAGACCGGTCTGACAAATTATGTCAAGGGGTTGTACTGACCTGGAGGATTGCGGACAGCCTCGGTCTGACCCCTCGGGGTTGCCAGATCAGGTATCACCATGGCGTGGATTTGCTCTGTAACACTTCACTGGTGGGCTTGCTTCCGCTTTGCATGCTACCTGCTACCTGCTGAACGACGTCAACAGCTCACATGCCTAGTCAAGCTGACAACCAACATCTTGTGACAGTTCTGACGTTCCCACGTTGCCCGGCATCACGGTACCGGTGTACAGCCCCTGCGGCCTGGCAGTATGCCCTCAAGGTTGGGCTCACTGCCCTTTAAGGTCAGGCCTATGGATGTGGCCCATGTGGTGGGATGTGGTCGCTGAAACTCGCAGTCCCGCCGGTGCAAGCTGCCAGGACCAACAGCTTCACTCACAAGCACCCAGGCAGACGCCCACACCCCGCTCTGCCGCCCCCGCCCGCCGCGGCCGGCTGAAGGGCAGCCGCCACAACACCCTACGTGCGCTGCTGCCCTGAGAGCGTCGTGCACTGAAGAGCTGCTGCCCGCGGCGGCGGCAGGCGCACTGCCAACCCAGGCACACGGCGAAGCTAGGCGCTGCCGGCGGCGGCGGCCAGCTGCGGGGCGGCCGCCAGCACGGCGCCGGCGCACTGTCGCCCAGACAGCGTCGCGCCCTCCATGGAATCTATGTAGTCCTGCTTCGTGTAGCTGCCCGCCAGGAAGAAGTTGGGCACCGGCGTCTTCTGGTCTGGCCTGAACGGGTCCAGCCCTGGGGCCTCGCGGTAGAGGCTCTGCTGGATCTTCACGATGGAGTGCCACGTCATCTCCAGGCCGCGCGCTGAGGGGAACAGCTTGCGCACCTGCGGACACCGTTTGGTACTGTCAACCACAGCAGCAAGCAGCAATCTGCCCATACTGAGGGCTGGCAAAGACTCAGATTGCTGCGCCAAAGCACAGGCAGATGGGCTACACCACAGCAACAGGAAGCGCACCTGCTGGTCGACCTTGGCTGCGATGGCCTCATTGGTCAGCGGCATGTACGCGTCTGCCGGCGTCAGCACGCACTGCATGAGCGAGCCCTGGCCCTCCCTGTAGTAGTCCTGCAGCATGAACATCTCACTCGCCTTAGGCCATGGAGCTGTGGCCTTCGTGCAGCAGGCCAGCGCAAGCTGCAACTCGCTGAGCGCTTGGTCTCTGGTGCCAAGCGATCATGTCTGAGCTGGTACCACCAGCAGCTGTGCCACTGTGCCACCGTGCCACCGACGGTCTAGACCCTAAGCCTTACCGGCAGGCGATATGCTTGACTCACCACTGGGGAGGTCAGCGCCAGGTCGGCGAAGCAGGAGAAGTCCGCGTCGGCGCTGTACAGCAGGTTGTCCAGGCCCCGAGCTGGGTCGCCGTTGCCGGCGCGCTGTGCCTGCTGGTGCCGGTGCTCCGGATCCTGCACATATACACGAAGCACGCTGGTCCTGATGAAATACAATCACCAAGATTGGGAAATTAGACATCCTATATGCGCTGGCAGCCAGGCTCACAGCTGCGCATGGCCCTGCGGAGCCCTGGGTGGCTTTATTGGAACTGGCAGGGTGTATACCAACGTGTCAGCTGGCAGCAGAGCCACAGAGCGCTGGAAAGGGTCATTACTGAGTGCTTGCATGCACTGCAGCACGCCGCAGGGCACCCACGCCCAGCTCCAGGCGCTGCCGGCTGAAGCACAGGCGAAGCAGGGTTGTACAGGTTCTCACCTGCATCTCCGTCACCCAGCCGTTGTACCGCAGCTGCACGGTGATGACGGGCACGCCGACCAGCTTCCAGATGTTGTCGAAGGACTCCATGTTGCGCCACCCCTGCAGCACAGCATCAGCACCGCTGTTGAGACGCTGGTGTGCTGCCATTCCCACCTGTCCCACTTGTCACCTGACAACCATGTTCGCTCCTGACGGGTGACTGCATCTCGTCCGCTGCACCTGCAGACCGACCAGCATCGGGACCAGCCATAGCAGACTGTAGCGTGGACGTATGGCTCGTGACAGCCCCTGCAGCAGGAGTTGGATTTGTGCAACAGATTTGGGAGGGCACCTGCGGTATGAGCTTCTTGGCGCCCGGCACGTCCAGCGCTGCGATGTACGCGTCCGCCTTCACGATGCGCTCATGCCCCGCCCGGCTCATGCGCAGGCCGCTCACAACTGGCAGCCCATCCGGACCGTCCTCGTACATCACCTCCCTGTGAAGCGCCAGACAGCATGTGAGCAGTCGGGCGTCAGGCAGCAGAGCGGATGCGCTGTGGTCACACGCGGCTGACTGTTCAAGTCGTGGGACCGCCTGTGCACTGAGGGCGACAACCTCTTGACTGCAGCTGCAGATGCCTACTGATGCTGATGCACCAGCAGCCACAGCGCCTCCGGGTTCTGTGCAGCCCCATGCATGATCACCTGCAGCCCCAGCGGATGTGCAGGCGGCCACCCTTGGCCTCGACATAGTCGGTGATGGGCTTCAACAGCCGCTCCGCCGGCGAGCCGTTGAGCATGCGCAGCTTTGACGCGTCCGTCTTGGTCGCGAAGAATTGGAAGATGGTGAGCATGCAGCGCGCGGAGATGTCCTCGCAGTCCAGGAAGCCCAGCGCGTACGCTGCAGCAGCACCAACATTTGATTTGAGTCAGCAATGTAGCAACGTTTGCAGGGAGGTTGGCTGCGCCTTCGCTGCACGAAACTGTTGGCAGTCATCTGGCTGGCTCGTCCGGCAGAGCCTCGCCTGCAGCATGCCAGTGCCAGTACATCATGCTACCCTGGCAGCAAAACAGCTTCCTGCTGTGGCATGCCTGCGGCAATGCATGGGAGTTTGGCGATGGCCACAGGAAACATGTGCAGCGCGCGGCTTAGCAACCCCCATGTGTGGATGTGCGCACACAGCTGTGAGCTTCAGAAAGCGACATGCGCTCAACCCTCTACACCAGACGCTATCTGCTGATGCCCTTACCGATGGGGTCCCACATCCGGTCAATGGCGGCCTGGTTGCCGCCGTGGCCCCGGAACCAGTCCGCAAAGGAGATGTTGTCCAGCTTCCGCACGTCCGCCATGCCGCCCTCCGGATCAATGAGCGCACGCACGATTGGCGAGGTGCCCAGCGCCAGCGAGTTGCGCACCTGTCACAATCGGCGTCAAGGCGAAGTCAGGTCGGGAGCCCATGAAGATGCACAGGTGTTGCCTTCAGGGTGCCGTTCAACCTTTGTACTGTCCCAGTCTTGCCATGTTGTTTCCACCGACTGCATCTCTGTGGCTGATTGCGTTTGAGTCCCATTGCTGACAGGCGTTTACCGAATGACTGGCCAACTGCCATGTGGCCCTGCGTACCTTGTCTGTAACTGTCAGCTGCGGGGTGGTGAAGAATGCCTTCAAGCCTGCACACAAGAGCGCACCAGTGTTAGTCGTGCTGCATGCCTAGTGTTGACGGCTGCAAAGGCCAGTACAGGCAGCAGTGTGCAATGCACAAACAGCAGAGCAAAGTCAGCGATGAAGGGTTTGTTCTCTCACCGTGGAAGGGCGCCCCAATCTTGACGCCGTTGACGTCGAACCGGAAGTCCAGCTCCCGCACGTCGCCGCCGGTGTTGCAGAAGGTGTGCGTGTGCTCCTTGATCAGCAGGTTCTCAAGCACGCCGCACTTCCGCATCAGCCGGAACAAGTTGTGGTAGCACCTGCGGCGAGCAGGCGACCCTGTCGGACTGACCATTGTGGGGTGCAGCAGCGCATCCGCCAGCAGGCGATGCTGCTGGGATGTGCCAGCGCAGCCAGCATGTCAGTTGACATGCATGCTGGGCAGTGCAAGCAGCTCCAGCGTACGGCGCTTCAACATGTGACAGCGTCCGTGCAGACGGAGGAGCACAGCTGGGCCTAATGGCAATGCTGCAGTCGGTCCTCACCCGAAGAACACGTGCAGGCCCATCTCCACGTGGTTGCCGCTGCGGTCCTTATAGGAGGCGACCTTGCCGCCGATGAACGGCCGCTGCTCGTAGATGTCCACCTCGTAGCCCTGGTCCAGCAGCTCCACCGCCGTGGACAGCCCCGCCAGCCCGCCGCCCACAATCGCCACCTTGAGCTTGGGGGCGCCCTGCACACCGCCAAGCTCAGGGTTACAGGTTGTGACCATCCATCAAACCGCAGAAATCCGCAGGTGCGACCAGAAATGACAGCGTTAGAGGGTGGAAGGGTACGAACCTTGTTGTGCACTCAGTCAAGTCAGATGCTGCGTCCGCAGGTCAGCACATCGTGCATCAATGGGGCCAGCACAGCTGGCACAACTCACCGGCGCGGGCTTTCCTGGCTCCGCTGGGTACAGCGACCGCAGCGGCGCGTCCTTCAGACCGACGTCCTGCTGCCGCGGCGCCGGGGGCGCCGCCACCGCCGTTGCTGCATCACAACAGGGTATGCGCTTGTAGGAAAATGATTACATGGCCATGCACAGAGTTTTCTGTATACCGAGGGCTACTGAGCGGAGCGAACCAGACACACCGTGTGTGGTGCATTGCTTCCGTGCTGCTGCCGCGTGTGCTGCCCTGAACGGCAGGCGGTGCCGCGGCCGGCTCTGAACGTGCTCCCAGCACGCCGCCGGCAGGCCACCCGGCAGCGCCTGGCTGTGCATGTTGCTGCTTGCTGGGAGGGTCAGTCGATGCAGCCTCTCAAACACACGGAACGACGGAACTGCACCCCAGCTGTATGAGCACAGCAGACCGATGCTCGTGTGATGTAGGTCGACTCGCTGGTATCTGGTCAAATGCACGTTAGGTCTCTATCAACGCAATCCAAGTTTATCGTGGTTGGTGATAAAGCAGTAAGCAAGCAGAGGGACAAGCACTTGTATGCCAGCAGCGCAAATTGATGTGTGGATCAGGCCGGCTGCCACGCTGTGTGCTGCTGCAGGGCAGGGTTATATTAGGGACCGCGAGCTAATCACGTTGTGTGGTCCCGAGATCGGTCCGCTGAGCAGTGACTACTTTGTGTCCCCTTCAAGTGCTCCCAGCACAATCTGGCTGGCCTTGCACATCATACTGTGATTGTGTTCCTGCGACATCCTATACACGGCTGTTGGGGGCAAACCTTGCGGCTGGTCATCTCGTGCCTGTGGCACAACGCGATGTGATCAGGAACATCTGGGTCGCTCAACGGACCAGTACCTCACGCTTGCAAACTAGTATCACCTTGCGTCAGCTTCAAAGGACATCCGGTGCTGGTGCACGCGCGCTGAGGCGCTGAGGCAGCATGCAAGACTGCACATGCTAATTGGTCCTGCACGCTGCTAAGCCCTCTGCGCAGACGTTGCCTTGGGTGCGCCCAGCACCATGGTCAACCCGCGAGTGTTGAAAGAGGTGCGATCAGACGTCTAGCTCCCTAGAACGCCATCTTCCATTGCAGATCCCACCACTGGAGCTTGCAAGCCCGCCATGCATGTCCGCTTTCAGCATCCTGCCGATCTGCCTGTGCAGGTCCTTCGCAGCTACTCATACGTGGTGCTATGGATGTCCATCTCCATCAGCGTCATTCTCTTCAACAAATGGCTGCTGGCATTCTCGGGCTTCCCATACCCCATCGCGCTGACGTCCTGGCATATGTTCTTCTGCTCAACGATCGGCTTCCTGTGCGTGCGCGTCTTCAAGGTCGTCAAATCCCACAACATGACGGCCCACACGTACACGCGGCGTGTGCTGCCCATCGGTGAGCCGACTGCAAGGCAACATGCAATATTGGCTCGAGTACAGCTTTGCAACTGTCTGCGCGGCATGATTCTGCCTGAATGAACAAGTATCATCATTCACGTCATCCTTGTCTCTGCAGGGCTGCTGTACGCGGCCAGCCTTTGGCTGTCCAACGCCTCGTATCTGTACCTGTCGGTGTCATTCATCCAGATGACAAAGTCGCTGATGCCAGGCTTGGTGTATGCTTCGGGAGTCATGCTGGGCACCGAGAAGTTCTCGACCTCGGTGAGTCTGGCAACCCTGCACCACTTCCTTTTTAAAATGCATGACAACGAATCAGGAGTCTATGCAAGCGCTGAAGGCAAGTCTGCGATGGCCTGACAACGCAACTCCTGTCCGTAGGTGACGGCAAACATGCTGCTGATTGCCTTTGGCGTCTTGGTGTGCGCCTTTGGCGAACTGAACCTCGTGGTCAAGGGCCTGCTCACCCAGCTGGCAGCACTGGTGTTTGAGGTGGGTACTACGCACCTGCTTTGGCCCCCAGCTGGCTGCATACACGTTGGGCTTGACCGTGCAGCTCTGCTCAGCCGATTGGAGGCCTGGAAGAAGGCCCTGCATCTGCTGGGGGATTAGAATATGCCACTGCCCATGGCCCATGGCTGGCTACACCTGCCTGCTGCAGGCCGCGAGGCTGACGCTTGTGCAGATCCTGATCAACAGTCAGGGCCTGAACATGAACCCGCTGCAGAGCCTGTACTACATCTCGCCCGCCTGCCTGGTCTGCCTGGCGGTGCCTCTGGGTGAGCCCCTGGTCGAGCATTCAGACATGTGGTCAGCATGCTGGGTGAGATGCTGGCGCCACTGCGCCCTCTGCCTGCAGAGTACAGGAGGCAGTCAGGATACCGATGGCAGCAACCCATCGCAAGTCATTTATAGACAACATACCTGATCATCAGCGTCAGAGCTTTGGCTGCTGCGTCGCAGCAGCTGAGCGGAGTGTCTGTTTGACGCAGTGCTGGTGGAGGTCGGGCCGATACTGGCGGACACAACGCTGAAGTTCTACCCGGCGGTGTTCCTGGCCAACGCCCTGGCAGCATTCGTGCTCAACCTGGTACGTTCAGTAACGCTGCTGCATGTCAGACTTCCAACCGCAGGGCAGCGCCAGAGGCATGCATGCTGCCATCCTTGTGCAGGCTGCATGTTGCTGCGTTACTGTATGCCGAGCTTCAGGAGCTGGCGTGTCATACATGGTGACACCATTTGTGGACAGCCGTCATGACATGGGTGCAGGCGGTGTTCCTGCTGATTGGCAAGACATCGGCGCTGACAATGAACATTGCCGGCGTCATCAAGGACTGGATGCTCATCTTCTTCTCCTTCTCGCTGTTCCATGCGCCAGTCACCAAGCTCAACCTGACCGGCTACGCCTTCTGCTGTTCCGGTGGGTTCGCTCCCTGGCCAGCTTCTTGGCATCCGACCGAAGAACACCATCTTTTTGCACACGCTGCACATCAAGCATCTGGACCAAGTGCATTGACTTCGAGCATCACGTGAAAGGGAGCAGGGAAGCAAGTTCGTCTCGCTGCTCGTGCAGGCGTGGCAATCTACAATTACCACAAGCTGCAGATGATCCGCGCCAAGGCCAAGCTCGCTGGCTCGAAGGACGCTGAGAAGGGCGGCAGGTGCGTGCATCATTTTCGTAATAAAACCTCCTGTCAAGATGGCCGATTGCTGCAAAGCCACGGGGGCCAATACCATGCAATGGGTGGCGATGACCGCAGTCAAGGCGCTGTGTCACAATCATGCAGTGCAAAGGGCAGCACTGGCAGCGCAGGCCGAAACGAGCCACTGGTGTGTGCCCTGCAGCTGACAGTTTTACTGGTTGCCACATATTGCAGCTCGGCGCCGACGCCAGACTCGAGGCCCGACACCAGCGTGGTGTCGGCCAAGGAGACCGCGACGCTGCTGTCATCGAGCGGCCCCAACGGGCAGGCGGGCGGCTACCAGGGCGGCAGCTACAGGTGGGTGCTGCACCTGCACGCGAGCCCCGCTGCAGGATCTGCGCTGCATTTGCAATCTGCACCTTGCTCAGGGTGCATCGCAGGATGCGTTGCAGTGTGCACTCCAGCTATCAGGCCTGGACCAGTCACGATGTGGATGCATGCTGCAGGTCGAAGGAGGACATCCTGTCGCAGATTCGGGACCTGCAGAGCGAGATGGCCACGATCGAGAATGGGCGCAATGTGAACAGCGCTGACGTGTCCAACAAGTCCAACTAGTGGCCTTGCGCTGCGCGCACGTCCGCGCCGCTCTCTGTTTAGCATTCATCTTGTTGGTTTCTGCGATCGGTTGCTGCACCTCATTGGGCCAGCCAGGCAAAGCCTGTTGCCATGTCAATCAAAGTATCCAGTCAGGCGCCACGCCAGCAGGAAATATCTCCCGCCACCCTCTAGGGTTTGAGCTGCGGCCCAGCGCTCCTGGGCCCGGATCTCACACGCCCAGCCCCTTTCCCACCTTTCGCTGGCGTCTGCGCGCGACATGTGAGCGCTGCGCGACCCATTCATCGGCCGTCATACGTAGAGCAGTCAGGCAGTGACAGTCGCTGACAATGGCTGCGCTGTTGGCTGGACGCGCAAACTGCTTGCGGCTGCAGGTGCGTGGCCAAAAAGGACTGGGCTGATTGGCAAAGCAGTATATATTGCTGCCAGAGGCTGCGATCGGCAGCGCTTGATGATGTTGTGCTTAGGATTTGCAGCCGCAGCTGCTAGTGCTTGATAGCCCTGCTGACCTCAAATTTTGTCCCATATCGCAGACCCGCCAGCAGGCGCCGACGCAGCAGCTGCGATCCACAGGTGCTCACTGTTGCATGCTGTAGATGGAGCACTGCGCACGGCGTGCACTTGCAGCTGCGTACACGAGTTTTGTGTGCCTGATGATTGCTGGATGTCGTGTCTGAGTGCCTGTCCTTTCTGATCTCCAATGTGTGCTTCTGCGTGCAGGCCGCCTGTCGGCTGCCCAGCTGCGATGCAGATCCGTTGCTGCGGGCGACCAGGCGGTGAGCTGCGATGCATCCAGAGTTTGTGTTGCATGCACCACTTACGCAGCCGCTTTCAAGCGCCCATGCACTGCCATGGATGCATCAATTTGTGGGGCCTAAAGGTAGTCTGTGATAACACAGTATGTCATCGAGCTCCTCACCATGCACACCACACCACTGCATACCCACAAACTAAATGTTTCCGATCCACAGAGGCGTCCAGCAGCGACTAGCACCCGGGCCGCAGCGGCCGGCGTGGCAGAGGCGCCGGCGGCGCCTGCGCAGCGGTCTTCCAGCCCCGTGGCGGGCCTCAGCGACGAGCAGCGCGCGGCTTTGGCACAGGAGCTGGGCTACCGCCAGATCGGCGCGGACCTGCCGGACGATGTCACCCTGCAGCGCGTCATCTCCACGCTCCCCAAGGACGTAAGGTCCCCTGCTGCCTGCGTACTTCCCCTTGCACGTGCTCTGCTCCCGTACCTGTGCTTACATCTCCTGCCTGCCCGAACATGTGGTTTGCTCCGCTGCCGTCGCAGCTCACAGCCTGTGTCATGAGCTGCCCAGAGGGCGTAGCATGACATTCTCAGCATGGCGCTCGTGCAGCTACATGCTCAGGCCGGTGGGCTCGGCCCCAAGATCGCCCTTGATGACCGCCCCAATAATGTTGTGGACATGCAGCTTCCCCTGAGCTGCTTCCCCGCCGCTGCAGGTGTACCGGATCAAGCCGCTGCGGGCCTGGGGCGCGGTCGCGACCACGCTGGCGTCCATGGCGGGCTGCCTGTGGCTCATCGCGCAGGCGCCCTGGTACATGCTGCCCTTCGCCTGGGCGCTCGCCGGCACAGCCTTCACAGGGGTGAGCCGCCCTGCATCCGCCCCACCCTGCGGTGCCGGTTTAATACTGTGTGATCAACACCACTTGATGCGCTCGCCTGCTGCAGTCAATGTGTGTGAGCCAGCGAGCTCTGCGTGTCCTGGGGCATGCTCATGAGGTGCCATCATACTGGGAGCTGCCATGCAATGCTACCATGGGACTTTTAGCACTTGATCTGACGCCCCTCTTCACTTCTGTACCCATTGGCCGCTTTTCTGTGGTGGGCCTCTACTACGGGCACCGCAGCTCCAGCAACAGCAGCAACCTTGGCAGTTAACCAAGTCCTGTCTCATGCTGTCATTTTCCCACCTGCAGTTCTTCGTGATTGGCCATGACTGCGGGCACCGCAGCTTCAGTAAGAACAAGCTGCTGGAGGACATCGTGGGGACGTTGATGTTCGCGCCGCTGATCTACCCCTTCGAGCCCTGGCGCATCAAGCACAACCACCACCACGCACACACCAACAAGTGCGCAGCCTTTCACACAACTTCCATGGTGCTTCTGGCCTTGGGCTTTTTAGAGCACGACAGACGCTGCACGCTCCAGTGGCAACGTGATTGGTACAATGGCCCCCAACACGCTGAACGCTGGGGTGGCACTGGCAGTATTGGTGCCAGGCTAGTGTGCTTAGCCTTCAGCAGACCATGGCATTGTACCCAGCGGGCAGTTTCTTCAGACGTCAGAAAAGGGGCGGTAGCAAGGGCGGCCACGTGTGCTAGCTGGATCTAATGCATCAACCCCTCCGAATCGCAGGCTGGTGGAGGACACCGCGTGGCACCCGGTGATGAAGGAGGAGGGTGGATAAAAGAGTAGAATGACTGGCAGAATTGGCATCCGAACCTAACTGGCAGGAATTCACGTGCCCCGCAGGCTGGTGGAGGACACCGCGTGGCACCCGGTGATGAAGGAAGAGGTGGAGGCGTGGGGGCCCGGCGCCCGGGGCGCCGTCGCCAAGTTCTTCCTGGGCTCGCCGCTGAAGCTGTGGGCGTCCGTCGGCCACTGGGCGCTGTGGCACTTCGACATCAACAAGTTCACGGAGAAGCAGAAGCCGCGGGTGAGGATCTTGTGTCGGTTCCCTAAAAACCCTATTGTTGCCAGGGTGAGCTTCTGCTGGATTGGAGACGAGCAGGTGTCTGGCAGGTTGCTGCGCGCCGTGGCATCAGTTGAGCGGCTCTGCAGGTGGACTGCCCACAAATGCCAAGCAGCTGTGTTCATGCTGCACACAAAGACAGCTGCTTCACCCAACAGACACCCCAAGACCTCACGGCAGACCACATGTGGTTTGTGACACAAGCAACACTGTCCTCCAAGCGGGTTTTGTCCTTACACCAGCAGCGCCTACCCTGACAAGCTGCTCGATGTTGCGCCTCCAGGTGTACGTCAGCTGGGCAGCGGTGGCAGCGTTTGCGCTGGTGGGCCTGCCGGCGCTGACGATGGCCACCGGCGTCGCGGGCCTCGTGAAGTTCTGGCTGATGCCGTGGCTCGGTGGGTGCCTTTGTCCTCCTGCTATCGCGTCCTTGCAGCACAGCTTCTTGGTCGTCGTGTGTCGGTCTGAGCCTTGCTTTAAGAGCCGGTTCTTGGCTTATCAATCTTGCCACACATGAGCTTGTGGCAGTGTGGCAGCGGAGGTGTGTGCAACAGGGTTCAACAGGCCGCCACACACCAAGGACGTTCTCTTCCCCCGCCCCGCAGGCTACCACTTTTGGATGTCCACCTTCACGGTGGTGCACCACACCGCGCCGCACATCCCCTTCAAGCCCGCCGAGTCGTGGAACGCGGCGCAGGCGCAGCTGGCGGGCACCGTGCACTGTGACTTCCCCGCCTGGTGCGCCCAACTCCACAACCCCCTGGATGTCAGAGATTACAGTAGGCGCAGCTGGCGGGGCATTTGTGCACTGCGACTTCCCTGCCTGGTGCCCCTTATACATGTGCCCCCCGCCTCAGGGTATTGTCTGGGGAAGTCCTTCCTTTGTGCGTGGCGCCGTGCAGTGCGATTGCCCTGCTTGGTGTGCACTGGCTGCACCCCTTGCCTGCGGGTGCCAGGCAGGATTGGAAGTTCGCGCTCCGTGAACTAGTTGACCTCGCCCTGGGCTTCCAGCTGTATCCAGTGTGCTGCGGCGGCGGCAGCTGCTGAGCAGAAGCATCACCACCTTCTGCAGTCAGCGGCTCAGGTCTTGTGGCGTTGCCCCGCCTCCGGTCAGCGTGCGGTGGGAAACGAGCACCTCAACGTCAGGGCCACTGCTGACCAGCCAGCATGCTGCTGCAGGGTGGAGTTCCTGACGCATGACATCAGCGTGCACGTGCCGCACCATGTCAACAGCAAGATCCCGTGGTACAATCTGCGCCAGGCGAACGACTCGCTGAAGGCCAACTGGGGCCAGGTGCGCCTGCTGCCTTCGACTGTCTGTTGTGACTGTTCACCAAAACCGCTGCACCAACAGTGCTTGGCCCAGCTCATTTGCAGATGTGCACTTCCAGCAGCAGAGCCCGCCTGCCACAACACCTGACCTGCTGCTGTTCCCTGGCTGTGCTGGATTGTGAAGCTCATACCAACATGCTTGCATAGCACGCGTCGCATCACAGTGTTTGCAGAGATGCATGCTTTGGTGTAAACCTGCGTTTTCGTCCCGTGCCGCAGTACATGACGGAGGCGACCTTCAACTGGCGCATGATGAAGACCATCTGTACCGAGCTGCACGTGTACGACGAGGAGGTCAACTACAAGCCCTTCGACTCCGTTCCGGTGAGCCTTCTGGCCCGCGGGCCTCTGAAATGGCTGCGCATCTTGTGACTGCTGGGTTTCATCATTCAGTCCTTGCTCAGCTCCCATCATTGGCCCTCGTCACATATCCCTCCACTCTCATCTTCATCAACCCTGGGCCGTCGCCGCGGCATTCTCTCCTCTGTAGTATGAGTTGCTTTTAGTCATATGGCGTGGTGAAGCTCCCGTCTGCTGTGCAGGGCCACGAGCACCCGCTGTTCGAGCTGCAGCGCAAGTACATGCCGTCCACATACACAGCGTCATCTTAGGCAGCAGCAGGGGGGGGAGAGTGAGCAGAGCTGCCGGCGTGCGGGCCACATGCCTCGAGGGTGTCAGCTGTACCCCACAGCTGGCAGGCGTGCCTGAGCAGCATAGTATGCTGCACCATGCCAGACGGCTGGCACACTCGGGACACTGCTATTATAGGACATTCGGCTTGCATCGGCTGCACTGCCCAAGCCGCTGCGACAAGCGGCGCATCGCGTTGTGTGGGGGTCTGTACATATGGTGTGCTTACAACGAAGAAGATGGGAGAGCGTATTTGAGTGTGCATTACATGGGTGCCAGAGCGTTTGCCAGTGACCAATGTGCGGCGAAGTGGGGAGTGTAACCTATTCCACCGGTTTCACCAAGTGTGCGGTGTCCGAGGCTGCCCACCACTGCCATCACACCACCACACGAAAGACGTGAAGCACAAACCGGCCTGCCCTTTGTGCACTCCCGACCATATGTGCTTCACAGACACGCTCGCCACCACCTGTCAGAATTATGAAGGCACATGACACCACAATCTTGCGCTAGGGATCGTCAATGCCACGCCACTGCCGCTGTCACTCCCCCGCCGCGTCTGCCCCCTGCTGCACGCGCTCCAAATGAGTGACGCTCGTAGCATGGTAGCGCTGCAGCTCTGCGTCCTGCAGGCACGCCTCGCCGCCGACCTCGGTCGCCACCAGCTCCTGGAGATCCTGTTGAGTTGGACGGCTCTGTACATCAGCATCTGTAACCGCAGGGAGTTGGCAACAGCCGGCAGATGCACAGCAAGTATGGCGTGCAGAAGCGGAGGCAGTCTCTCCGACTGAAGCCCCACTCCATGTAGGAGCACTCGTACAGGTTGCCCCTGCCACAGGCTGGACTCTCAACACGCTCAAGTGGGCTACCTGCAGGACGCTGGGTGTGATGTTGGGGTTGCCGCCTGCGTGGTGCGCCGCGTAGGCGTTGAGGATGTCCACAAACAGCCAGGCTGGGGCGGACAGGTTGGCAGCACGCGCCGCCACCGCTGCCTGCAAGCGTTTGCACTGATGTCTTACGAAGCCAGCGGCGATCTCGCATCAGGGTGGCACGGCATTGCAGTCAGCAGAAAGACATGGCAGCTGACAGACTGGCGACATCAAAGGGTGCCAGATTCTGCCTGTGTCTGCTGGCTGTGTCTCGACATGTGCGGCACAGGAGTCCCAGAAAGCTGCTGCTGGCGGCCCTAGCATGGCAGGTGCCACTGACACAGTGGCGCATGCTCAGCAAAGCATCTGACCAGACTGATTTCAGGAGTTTTGCGCGCACCTGCTGCTGCGCCGCGTTGGCCAGCTTCAGCGCGCGCTTGAGGCACACCATGACCGCCTCCGCATCCCGCACCTATATATGAGACTTCACTAGATTCAATAAATCAATAGATCAATAAATCAATAGGTAAATTCAGTTACAATTTACATCTAGTTTGAACCCGTATAGAGGAGCAATCGCAAGCCATTTGACACCCTCTCGGCTGCGTTGCCTCTGCAGCAAGGCCGCTGACTGCTGTGGAACCAGCGGCAGCCGCGCTGCGGCAGCTCGAGACTCATGCGAGGGCCAGCCATTCGGCCTCCTGAACCTCTGTGCAGCATGCCATTGCGAAGATGACACTTGACAGCAGCCACGACCCACCGGCGGCTGCAGCTCGTCAGCGCCGTTGCCGGGCTGCACGGGTGATTCCTGCGGTGCTGCGGCTGCTGCTTCCTGCCCCTGCGGCTCTTCCTCCGCCCCCTGCTCGCCGCTGCCTGCTTCCTTTGCTTCCGCAGGCGACGGCGGCGGCGTGGCCGGCTCAGGCGGCTGCATGCAGGCAGGGTGATCACTGGAAGGCAGCACCATCAGGAGTATCTTGTCAGGCTATGCTGAGTGCTGTCGGCAGCCATGTGGCCGGACACCACACAAAACTGGTGCACTGTGTTGGCAAAGTTGAGGGCTTACATGGTATGTACAACACTCTGGCGGCTGCTGCAGGGTGCACTCCCCGTACCACTGTGCATCCTACATCATGCACAGAGGCTGCTTCAGAACACACAGGTCTCCTCACCGTTGACGCTGCTGCTGGCTCGGCTGCGCCGTCCTCGGGCTGCCAGAACAGGTGCGCGCAGGCGAGCACCGCGCGGCACTGGTCCCCCCGCTTCAGCAGCTTGGCCGAGAAGCCGGTGGCCTTGTGCGCCAGGGCACCTGCCAGGAACAGAAGACGCCCAGCTCAGCTGGTAACACCAGAAAGACTGCGCAGACCTGTCATGTGGTGCCATCAGGCGCAGCGGCCGCAGGCCTAGCCGTGTGTTAACCCTGTGCATAACCCTCAACCCTGCTGCCGACAGAGGCGGCAGCGCCGTCGACTGTTGGCTGGGGCGGCTCCACCCGGCACCCTGGAGTAGCACAGCGCAGGGAGTAGTGCCCCCACCGCGGCTGTCCTCATCAAAGATGCGGCAGGCGTGCAGGGCGCCAATGATGGAGTGCAGCGCCGCCACCTCCGACTTGCTGTCGGGCACCGCCTCCTCGTACAGCGTGAACGCCTGCAATTTCAATTTGTTTTTCATAAATTGAAGCTTATTTGAAGTGAAAAAACGGGATAATACACGAATATATATATTTTTCTGCCTGCACGCCACAGGCAGCGCTGGCGGTACCTCTGAAGAGGCGTGCATGAGCTCGACCAGACTGCATCGCCAGCCTTCCAGGTGAAAGGAGTACACTACCATCTTGCAGGCGCCCTACGTTTGCCTTGACCTAGCACAGCTGCACGGCTGCCGCCTGTGCCTGCTTGAGGCGTTTAGCGCACCTGCTCGAAGAACTCGTAGGCGATGAGCTGCAGGCGGGCCTCCTGGCTGGCTGCCGTCGCCGCCGCCAGCAGCAGCCCCAGCGCAGCGTTCGCGCGGCCGGGGACATCCGCCAGGTCGCACAGCGCGCCATGCGTGAATTGCAGTACCTGCGAGGTTTTGGTTTCAGGGTTTAGGCCGTGCATCTGCCAGGGATGCGGAGTGCACTATGCATATACTGCAGACTGTGAGGGTATGCATCCTAGGTGATGTGCATGAGTCTTGTCTCTGACATTGATGCTGAAAGATGGCAGCTCAGGCCACAGTGGTGCTGCTGCTATATACCTGACTGGACGTAGTTGCATGGTTGCACATATGCACAGCCACATACGTGAAATGTACATAAGCAACTGGTTGCCAACGTGTGCATGTGGTAAGCGCTGGCATGAGGGCGGCACCGGCTGCAAAGTAAGCAAGATGGTCTACCGCAACATCACAGCATTGCAGCATGACAGCGCTCTCGGTCTGGCCTGGAGAGGCATCAGCCAGGCCGTGAGCTTAGCCAACAAAGCCCAGATGCCGTAGGCAGCCAGCAAGGCCTGCAGACGCAGGACTTGACATTCGGCGGCAGAGTAAGCTGCTCACGCTTTGCGCTGTTGGAGCGTTGCCGCCGCCATCAGCAGCGCCGCCGCCCCTGCACAGCGAGCGCACCAGGCGCAGCGCCGCCGCGGCCAGGGGCGCAAGAACGTGGCCCGCCCGCCGCGGGCCGCCCTCCGCAAACCTGTGAACATGCAAGGGTTTCACGATTCATTCGAGTTTGAAGTTTGAACCCCACTGCACATCGCTCAATCAGTGCAAATCGAGCCCAGCCCATGCGAAGACTCCGAGGCAGGACCCCAGATGATCTTATGTACTATTTGCGGATGATGCATAATGCCAGTGGGTCTGTGACATCAAACCCGCCACCCAGAGGTGTTGACCGAGACAGCCCGGAAGCCTGCACCTCTTCCTGGCCGCCTGCAGGATGGCAAACTGTGTGGCTGGGTACGGCGACGCCAGCCGGTGCACCAGGCGTGCGACCTGCCCCTGCTCGTCTGCAAAGTCCTGCAGACAGCAATAAACCAGGTACACACCATGGAAGCACAGCATGTGCAGTGGGCAGAGTGTGCACCGCCTATATGACCAGACCAACAGACAGCCTGTCGTTCATTTGTTGGTGGATGCCATGGGCAAAATAATGTGATGCTCTACTGCTGTGCAAAGTGCACCTCGTCGTCGGGCTCCTCCGCCCCCTGGTCCATGTCCTTGACGAGGGGCGAGATGAAGTCGAAGAGGCGCTCCACCTGGTCCACATTCTCCACCTGCACAGGGTGTAATAGGTTCACCCCTGTCTCACTCCCTCCGCAGAACGTCGTGGTCTTCGATGGCATCTTGTGCGACGTTGGGCGGTATCAAGCTATCGGAGTTACAATGCAACTCGCACTTGCACGCGGGAAGTGCCAGGGCTGCATGTGCAGCCACTGAGGCAAGCAAGCTCCAATGCGTCATCACACCAAACTTGACCAATCAGCACGACACCTTGGTGTCGCCCTTCAGCACGGCGCGCACGACCGTGAGCGCCATCTCGCGGCGGCGGCCGGGCGTGAGGCGTGCCATCAGCGGCGGGTATGACGCCAGGCCCAGCACCTGGCAGGACACCGGCAGCAGCATCAGCGGCCGATGATACAACACCATGCTCTGAATGAATGCACTGTTCAGGCAAAGCTGCACGCCAGCCTTCGGACAAGACACGCGCCTTTTGGGAGCACCACGCATCAACATTTGGAGCAGTGCAAGGTGCGCTGTGGTTGCCGGCAACAAGCATGTGGGCATCCAGGGTGCGCACACGTGCCCCTCAAAACCACAAGTGCAGCAGCGCGAGTGCGCTGCCGCCGACGCACCGTGACGACGTCGTACGTCTCCAGCGGAACCGCCAGCAGGTCGACCACCCGCTGCTCGCCCCGCGGGTCCGACATGTCGCGGTCCGCCAGCGCCTGCGATGCACTCGGGGGAATCGTAGTTGAAGTATACATAATAACTATATATATATATATATATATAAACATATACAAGATATGTGCACATATATCAGGTTCTTGTGCTTATGGATGTTGTGATGTGCACATGGCTTCAAGCACCAATAACCAGGGCTATGCCAAGCGGCATGGCAGCACATAGCTTTGCCGGTGACTTTGCCCAAGTTGGGCTTGCACGCTGCTGGTGGCGCGTGCCCACCCTGCGCAGTTTTTTCCGCAAGGACAATCCCATGCGGTGTTTACGCTCTTAGAAGGGCTGCAGCACCAGATGCATCATTGCGTGGACCCTGGACCCTACCTCCGTGCACGCCGCCAGCACAGCATCCACGTGATCCAAGTCGTCGGGGTACACTGCGCCGGCAAAGCGCGCCAGCCCGATGTGGATTGCCGCCAGGTCCGACACCGGCATCGCTGAGTGCGCCTCGGCAATCTGCAGCGGTTGCGGCATGGGTCACTGGCTGCAGCATGTACATCTAGGATGAGCAGCGCAGCAAGCCCACTGGGATCCATCACTGCTGCCAGAAGCACAAGGTAGCGATGGTTTTGCAGCATTGGCTGGTGCAGGCATGTTATTGGGCGGGAACCTGCGAACGCTGGCAGGCTTGGCCAATACCAATATCGGAGACGACAAGCAAGCGTGCTGCATCTGAGCCTGCCACCAATGCCAGGGCCTGTGGCTGGGACAGCCAGCTACATGTTGCCCTCGACTAGGTCACATTGCAGCACGCACCTTGGCCGCTGCCGCCTTGAGCTGCCCAAAGGCGTCTGCCTGCTCCAGCTGGCCGCGCACCGCTGTGTCGCCTGAGGCGACGAAGCGCGCCAGGCGGTCCATCAGGCTGGCCATCACTGCAGCCAGCCGCACGCCCGGCTGCGAGCATGTGCAGAGGAGTGTCAGGGCAACAGCACTGTATGTCGAAGGGTAGTGCCTGACAAGCACGGTCAGTCGAGGCAGGCAGCACGTCAAGCTGTCCCAGCTCAGGCATCAGGTGCTTCGCAGGAGACCACGCAATGATGCAGGGTGCAACAGCTTGGGGGCCCCCACCTGCAGCTGCGGCACAGCGCCCAGCAGCGCATCCAGGGTGCCGAGGTGGAACTCGTCTGGAAAGCCCTGCACACAGTACGCCATGTCTGCTGATCAGCCTTCTGGGTTGCTGACTGGCAGCACACAGCCTAAAGCCCAGCTTACCACCTGGCAACATGCCGTTCGAGCGGCATGTGTGCTGAGCGCGATGCTGCAGGATCTGCAGGCTACATACCGACATCATTGCAGCTTGGTTCGATGGGCAAGGGGCACGCACCTGGATGAGCGCCTGCATCAGGTACTGCTGCGCGATGTCGTCCCGGCACCCGACGACCTGCTCCAGCACCCGAGGCAGCACGACCTCCGAATATCTGCAGCACGTCGTGCGCCAGCCATTAGCCAGCCTTCAGAGACACCTCAGCCCGAGACGCTGTATGGTGTGTCCGCAGCATGCATCGCTAGCATGATGCCAAAATCAAGCTGTGCAACGTGACCCACAGTGTCCTCATGCCAGTCCCAGCAGAACAGGCGCTTCATATGGGGAGTACCACAGAAAACGCCAGCAGAGAGGTGCTTCGACAGGACCTGGTGAAGTCCAGGCCGTCCAGCTGGCTGACGTAGGTGAGGTTGCGGCCGACCAAGTCCGCCAGCTGCTGCCGCTCCTTCTCGCGGGCCGCCCGCTCCTGAGCCCGCGTGGACCCCTGCATCGGGCAGATTCAACGCTGTCATGTTTGGAACATCCCTCATGTCTGCACCCAACAGATACAGCATCTATGCATCAGCATCGGCGTGCTGCATGGGCAGTGCTGCATGCGGCTCGCTGGATCGCCTTGAACCAATGGTGCCCGTCCCCATCCCACCTCGTGCTGCATGTTGACCCAGAGCTTGTTCATGTCCTTGATCTCATGCAGCACATTTGCTGGGGGCAACGGTCCTCGTGCCCAGCCCACCTGGTGCTGCATGCGGACCCAGAGCTTGTTCATCTCCGTGAAGTTCTGCAGCAGGAACTCGAGCGCGTCGCCCGTGTCGCCGCCGGAGGCCAGCGCCGCTGCATCCTCACTGCCCGCCGCCTCCGCCGCTTCCGGCGCCGCGTCCGGCAGCAGCCCGCGCACCGCCTGGCACAGGTATGCGCGCAGGAACAGGCCCCGCACCGGGTGCTGCACCTGCGGCCAGTGAGAACACATACGTGATCTGCCATGTCCCCTCACCCACATCATGCCGTGGAGATTCAAGCCCTGAGTGTGGACTGCGCAAAGCAAGCAGTGCTGTCCATGTGGCACATGACTTGGCAGCTCATTGCAACAGCCGTGCACAGCCCTCCGAAACACCAAGACGCTGGCCCACTCATCCCACAGCTCCAGTCGCCATGCAGGATGCATTGTCGGTCAGCTTGCGCACCCCCTTGCACATCTCCACCAGGTCACGCAGGATGTCCTTGGCGGGCGCCTCCTTGCTGCGGATGTACACCGCGCCCACCGCACACAGCAGATACCTGCAGGTGAGTTGTAAGAGCAAGGATCAGGCGCTGCAACCACACCGGCAGAGGTGCTCAGCCATGGACTCCTCCTGCACATTGCATTGATTCGCAAAGCTACTGCATGGCTCAGCAGCACTGTGCAGCTGCAAACGTGGGTGGTATGCAGTCCAAGGCAGAGGCATGGCCACACAGCAGACCAATGGCTGAAGCCCTGGGCGGTGTTATGCAGTGCACTGCGCAGACCAGCAGAGAGCTGCTGAGCTTCACACGTGCGACTGCTGACTCACAGGCGAGGCAGGACATTGCCGGCCCACTGCACGCGCTCATACAGCTCGCCGAGGACGCGCCCCTTGGCAGCCTGCTCACTGATCCAGGACTGCAGCAGCGCCAGGTGATCAAACACCTGCGCAGGACCAGATCAGGGTGCTCACTCACCAGCTGATTGAACCGAGACTGGCTTCGACCGCTTCCCGGCAATCCGCAACACAGAGATCTGAAGGCACACTTATTGGCAATGCAGTAGGGCAAGTGCCAGCACCCACACGGTTGAGCACAAGCGATCATTATGCATACACCTGCATGTACAGCTCGAAGTAGCGGTGAGGCTGCAGCTCGCCCGTCCGCAGCTCACCCAGCAGCGCCGCCGCATAGCGCAGCGCATCCTTCAGGTTGTCGCCATCCTGCCAAAAGATATGAGTACACTCAACGACATGCTGCTGTGTATGGCACAGCAGTCTGCCCTTCAGCGGCCATGCGAAGTCTTCAGCCGTTCTGACAGCCGCTGCATGTGTTTTGACAGCATTGGACAGCAGAAGCGCTCCCATCTGTACGCCCTACCGTGGCCTTGCGCATGAAGTAGGCGTTCTTCTTCACGGCGGCCACAGCGTCGGCCAGGCACCGCGCCTGCTCGTCGTGGCTCGTCATTGGGCCCAGGCCTGAGGCCTGCATGCGGTGCATTGGGCCCTCGTCAGCACCATGATCTAGACGTCACTTGACTGCAGAGCACACTCCTGTGTGGGGGTTATGGTCTATCCTGGACTAAAGGATACGTGAAGCGTAACGCATACAGCAAGACCAGCGCTGATTAGACATAACACCCCACCATGTTGTCTTATGCTGGTCAGCAGGATCGAGCAGGACTTGGACGCAAACACTGAGCCAATACAACGTCCGTTGGCGTTGTCATAATCTTCATTATCTATGCTTGCACTGCTGCAAATTGCAAATGTGCTGCAGCACGCCAAGCCCTGCTCCACAGGCCGTGTGCGGAAACAAAAGAAAAGACAAGACTTTTACCAAAAGGTCTCGATTGAGGCCCATTCAGAACGGAAGCTGCACTCAGTGCAGCCTCGATTGCCTCGATCAGTGACTAGGGTTTAGGGCCATGTCCCGAAGGGCGCAGGCAAAGGTGCCAGATTCACATGCGGATGCCCTTGCCGCTTTACATAGCCCTGCAGCACCACGACATACAGGATCATCATTGGCTGAGCGACGGTGCATGCGGCAGAGCTGTTGCTAGTGCCTCAGTTAACAGGCATCCTGCACAGGGCAGCAGCTTGCGCATGCCGGAGTAGATTAAACACTGAGCCCGAGCCAGCCTGCTGATGCGCATTGGGAGCCGGTGCCGCGACCGGCATGCCTCGCCACGGCCGGCCTGAGGCTGCTGCCTTGACTGCACAGCAATGGCAGCACTGGCAGCAAGCTGGCTGCCGCAGGAGGAGGCGACAGCCAAAATCTGCGCCCTGTTCACAGAGTATCAGCACCCTGGGTCCAACCAGGCACAGGTGGGCACTCGGCGCGACGCTCGCAGGGGACTCCAATGTTGCACATCAACCTCGGCTGCTGTGCTGCTGACTGGACTGTATCGTTTCGATGCTGTCAACACAGCTGGTGTACCGCTCTTTCACGGCTTCACAAACACCATACGAGCTACATACATCCCAGGTGCTGGCTCAGCTGGAGCGCTGCAGAGCGTACCCAGACTTCAACAACTACCTGGCGCTGATTCTGGCCCAAGGCAGCAATTTGCAGCTTGAGGTGGGGCCGGCATCGCTGTGAAGTCATGTGGCGAGTGGAACATGCGTGTATCATTGCAACGAAGTGCACGACTGCCAATCTCAGAAGCGTGGTCGCTATACATGCAGATTCGGCAGAGCGCTGGCTTGCTGCTCAAGAACAATCTCAAGCAGCAGTATGCGGGCACCCCGCCCAACTACCAGGAGTACATAAAGGTGGGTGGGCAGCATCACTATTGCAGTTTCATATTGAGATATGCGCTGACATCTTGCTGAATACTCATGCCTGCAATCGCAGGCATCGCTGCTGCTGGCCATCGACCATGAGGCGAGGCCCCTCCGGCATGTTGTGGGCACCAACGTGGCCACCATCGTGGCGGTCGACGGCCTTGGCGGCTGGCCGCAGCTGCTGCCCACGCTCGTGCGCTGCCTGGAGTCCGACAGCGTGGGGGCGGCCGAAGGCGCTTTGGACGCCCTGTCCAAGGTCCCAGCCATGCTGCAGCTCCTGTGCTGAACCAACGCACGAGCCTGGCTGACTTCATGCAGCCTGCAAGCCGGCTACAAGGGGGCTCGATGATCAAAGGGCCTCAGCAGGGATCCTGATGTGCAGAAGTTCTGTATTGACAGGTGCTGGAGGACGCGCCGCCCTCGGCAGACAGCCTGCAGCAGCTGGTGGGGGGCGCCGTGCCGCACCTGCTGTCGCGCTTCGTGTCGCCGCACGCCGACGTGCGCCGACGCGCGGTCGCCGTCATGAACCAGGTGCAGCTCTAGTTGAGGCGCTTCCGGCACTTAGCCTGCTGCTGCGCCACTCTGCTCACCAGTGTGCGGAAGAGGCAACAGCTTAATGCACTGGCATGCTGACGCTCCCTCCCTCTGTGGTGCACGCTGCACCTGATGATGCACTTGGGCTACAGCATGGGACATCAGTCAAGCAAGTCGCCTGTCCAAATGTCACCGAAAATCGGTTGTTGCAGCTGGCGGCGGGGGCGGGCGGCGGCCTGGGCCCAGCGATGGAGACGTACCGCCTGGGGCTGTTCAGCCTGGCGCGCGACGTCTCCCCCGGCGTGCGCCGCGCGGTGTGCGGCGGCCTGGTGCAGCTGCTGCACCTGCAGCCCGAGGCGCTGGCGCCGCAGATGCGCGACATCATCGCCTACATGCTTGAGTCGTCGCAGGTGGGAGTTTGTACCAGGTCTGCCGTCATGTCCATGGAGGCAGCTGCGAGAACAACACCTTGAGGGTCTGGAGTGCTGTCAGCAAGCCCTGCCGCTGCGAGTCCATCGCAAGGCTGGCATTGCAAGGGTGGAGGCTTGCAGTGCACGCCTGGAGGAGCTATCCCTGCAGCAAAACCACCATGCATGCCCACTTGTCACAGGATGAGGACGAGGCGCTGGCGCTGGAGGCGTGCGAGTTCTGGCCGGCCTTTGCGGACAGCCCGCTGGACCCGGCGCTGCTTGCGCCCCACCTCGCGCAGCTCGTCCCCGTGCTGCTGAAGAACATGGTGACCTGCGGCGCCAGCGCTGGTGGCAGACGGGACATGCTGTAGGTAATGCGCCGCTTGCTGCAGGCTTCTTCATTGCAGATGTGTATCTTTGGTACGCATGTTGCGCAGGTGTACGGCGAGTTCGACGAGGAGGTGGTCGACACCGAGGCGGCGGAGGCAGCCGGCCCCGGCGCTCTGGACCACGATGCTGACGTCCGGCCCTTCCACCACAGGTGCTGAAGCGTGCAGCGGCAGTCACTGCAGCCAACTTCTCACTGTGCTTGTGGCTGCGGAGTTGCTAGGTGCCGTGAGTCTGCTTAGCCGGATGTCGAGCTGCTACAGAGCTGAGGTGTTGCTGGACGGTTTGTGCAAGGAGGCCACCCAGCCGACGGCCTTCCTTGAGATGTGCACCGCAGGAACTCGGAGGGGGAGGGCAGCGGGAAGGACTCGGCGTGCTGGAACATCCGCAAGTGCAGCGCCGCGGGGCTGGACGTCCTGTCCACCGTGTTTGGCGAGGAGCTGCTGCCCTTCGTCACCCCCACCGTCCGCCAGCGCCTGCAGGTGCTGCCAACCGTTCATCACATGCTGCACAGTGCCTGGCTTCCGTCAGCACCAGCAGCAGGCGGCCAGCAAGCCGTGACCCTGCCTATATCAAGTCATACAGTGCGGCACAGGCATCGGCCCTCAGCAACATTTTGGGCGCAGCGAGGGCACTGGCGACAGCTGAACCTGACTCCTGATCCCAAGCAGGACGACGACTGGCGGGCGCGCGAGTCGGCCATCCTGGCCCTGGGCGCCATCAGCGAGGGCTGCCACCGTGGGCTGGTGCCCTACCTCGCGGAGCTGGTCGGCCTGCTGATGCCCCCGCTCACCGACGCGCGTCCCCTGGTGCGAGTCCAGGCCCCTGAGCTTGCAGTTGTGATGCTAACCGTGGGGCCTGTCTGCAATACACCATGCTTGTCCCCAGGACACGCCAGCATGAGTGCATGTGGGCATGTTCACAGGTCCGGAGCATAACGTGCTGGACGCTCAGCCGCTACGCCCACTGGGTGGTCGCCAATGGGCAGGACCCGCACTCCCTCGGCCAGCTGCAGTTCGACCTCGTCATCGAGGTGCAACATGTTTCTCGACCCTTCTCACGAAATGCGCCAGCGGCTCTCTTGTATGCCCTGGGTTTTACCGATACAAGCTGGCAGCCTTTGGCATCGTCCTCCCTGTGTGTTCCAGTGAACTGGACAGTAATGTGTCTGCACCGTGCGCAGCTAGCCTATTTGCAGCATCTGCCGTTGACCGTCTGTAATATCCTATAGGGTCTCCTGGGGCGGGTGCTGGACCACAACAAGCACGTGCAGGAGGCGGCGTGCAGCGCGCTGGCCACCCTGGAGGAGCAGGCCGGCCCCGAGCTGCTGCCCCGCCTGCGGGTGCGGACACCTGCTGCGCCCTGCGCTGTTCGGACAGCGATATGCTGCACATTGTGTCACGCTGCCTGCTGCCTACCGACGACTATAGAAGTAAGCATTGACAGAGTGGCCTATCCCTAAATCATTTGGGACCTGACGCATGCTGCCTTCACTGCAGGCCATCCTGGAGACGCTGGCACAGGCGACGCTGGCGTATGGCCGCCGGAACGTGCGCATGCTGTATGACGCGCTGTCCACGCTGGCAGAGGCAGTCGGCCGCGGTGAGAGCCTTTCAGCTGAGCTGCTTGCAGCATAACAGGGGCCTCGTCAGGAAGCCTGGTCCAGTCTGAGTCAGCTTGGGTGCACCATATGACGGCGCATCCAGGTCCTGCCCCGCCACTGTGCCGCTGCTGCTGCACACTCGACGCGTCAGTCCTGGCGTCCTCACCCTGGTGTTGCGTGCTACAGCTTTGGCGGAGCCGTCGCTGCGGGGCATCTTCATGCCGCCGCTGCTGGCCAAGTGGGGCACGCTCACAGACACCGACGCTGAGCTGCTGCCGCTCATGGAGTGCCTCATGACCATCGCCACTGCAGTCGGTGAGCTCACCTGCCTGTGCATCCTCCAGCGCGTCTGCCTGGCCAAGCTCACATTGAGAGCATCGGAAAAGGGTCAGAAGGTTGGGCGCTCAAAATGACACCCCCTGTTAGCAGGCATATTGGGTGCTCATTTGAGATTAGGTCTCATGGCAGATGGCATTGCTGACATCATGGATCCCAGGAGTGCTCCCTGATGCACACGTCATGGTAAAACAAGGGCCGCAGCCCAGTCCTGCAAGTCGTGGTCACCCAGTGTGACATGGCTGCTGATGCATGTGCAGGCCCAGCCTTCGAGGAGTACTCCGAGGCCTTGTTCCAGCGCTGCATGCGCATCCTCGGCACACGGCTTCTGTCGCGCCAGCTGGCAGCCAAGGTACACCTTGCACATGGGCTGTGCTCAACCGTGTCCCGCGCAGCATCTGGAGGGGTGCTTAGCAATGGGGCTGAGAATTCAGCCAGAAGTCCTGGGCCACCAATGCCGTCACCACGCTGTCCTCCCCCCTGTAGGCCAGCTGAGCGGCCTTCCCACTCACAGAAAGGTCTTTTGGCCAACTGGTATTGCTGTAGCCTGACAGGATGCAGCGGACCCCGAGACGGACTTGGACTAGCATCAGCATTGATCCACATCAGCATCAATTGGCAGTCGACTTGGTGTTCATACTTGCGCTGCCGTACCCTGACAGGAGGCGGCGGACCCCGAGACGGACCTGGACTACATCGTGTGCAGCCTGGACGCGCTGTCGGGCGTCGCGGAGGCGCTGGGCTTCCGCTTCGAGGCGCTGCTGTCCGCCGCCGCCCCAGCACCCACGGCCCTGCGGGACATCCTGCTGCAGTGCTGCCAGGTAAAGCGACGGGGTCTTCAGCCGCATGTTTTGTGCCCCTGTATGCCACAGAATCCTCAAAGTTGAAGGGCCACGTGCCAGCTGTGGGCGCCTCAGCCCCCAACATTGTGCGCTGCTTGGGGACTGACCAGGGCCTTCTCATGTGCTGTGCAGGATGCATCCCCAGACATCAGGCAAAGCGCTTTTGCGCTTGTTGGCGACTTGGCCAAGGTGACGCCTTGTGCCATTCTCAAAGCCCATTGCTACCAGAGAACGTCAGCTGATGCGTGCTGGGGTGCCAGCAGCCGTGCCCTTGTACCCTTGAGCCGCAGCAGCACGATCTGCCGTGCGCCTGCCCGTATCCCACTTTTGTGCAGTCTTGTTGGCGCTCTAGCACGTTCAGCAGTGCTACAGATGAGTATCCTGACCACAAGGGTGTTTCCATTGAGCTTCTGTAAATGCCCGCAGGTGTGCGCGCCGTACCTGGGCGCCGCGCTGACGGAGCTGGTGGCGCTGTCGATCGCCAACCTGGAGCCGCCCGCCATCGCCCCCGCCACCATGTCTGCCTGCAACAACGCCTGCTGGTCCCTGGGTGCGCTGGTGCCACTTGAAACCTCGTTCCCCGGGCAGAGGGTGCTTGGCAAGGCTCAAGCGTCAAGGCCATCTGTGTGATTCAGTGGCCGCACAAGATGTGACGGCAGTACTGCCTGGTCGCTGCTGCTGTGCTCGTCCGCTTCATCCCATGTGCCGAGCACTGTGCTGTTGCGGCTGTCTGTGAGCCGTGGTGAAGGCGGTGTGCTCCCCGGCCCACCACAAGTGCGCCACGCCTTTGTGCAACAGGCGAGCTGGCGATCAGGCAGCGCCCCGAGAAGCTGGCGCACCAACAGCACCACATTGCCGCAACACCCCTAAACCCTGATCGCAAGTCCGCAGGCGAGCTGGCGATCAAGCAGCGCCCCGAGGAGCTGGCGCCCTTTGCGGCGCCGGTGGCGGAGCGTCTGGTGCCGGTGCTGGGCGCGGCGCCCGGCACCATGCCCCGCAGCCTGGTGGAGAACGCCGCCATCACCCTCGGCCGCATCGCCTGGGTGTGCCCCGCGCAGGTGCGGCGCACTGTGGCGGGTTCAGCTACGGAGCCCAAACCTACACCTTGTTTGCGCTGCCACCGGCTGCTGTTGCACAGCTGCGCGCGGTCAGGCCGATGCCAGCTGGGTTGAATGTCACAGCTCTGTGGTGTGCACTGAGGCTCGTGTCAGTTCAGGTGCCGCAGCATCAATGCAAAGCAGCTGCACAATGTTTGGATGTGGGCAGCATGGCTCACGTGCCCTTAGCTTGTCCCGGGCTTGCCAGTGACGTTCGAACCCTAGCTCAGAGACCCCCACCCTGCCCGCTGCAGGTGGCGCCGCACCTGGAGCACTTTTTGGCGCCGTGGTGCGCGGCGCTGCGGCTGCTGAACGATGGCGTGGAGAAGGAGCACGCGTTCCAGGGTTTATGCAGCACCGTGCGCCACAACCCCCAGGTGTGTGCCGCTTCCGCACCCTTCCAGCAACCTCTGCTGTGGCCCCCACACTCATGGGACGCCTGCGCAGCTGTAGTTTGGACTCGCCTGAGTGTCGCTGGCAGCTGTGTGTCCGACAGCATGTTGAGAAGGTACCACTGCCGTTCGTGTTTGTCGGGACACGCCTCTGTAGTTGAGCTGGCTGTCGCTGCTCCCATGGTCCGGCCACATGCACCTGTATTGCTGGCCCGCAGGCAGCGGCGGCCAGCTTTAAGAGCATTGTGGAGGCGGTGCTGTCGTGGCAGACGCTGCACAACGAGGCGCTGGCCGCCGACATACTGCAGATCCTCAACCTGCACAAGGTGTCAGCATGCCACATCTCTGCTCTGGCACACCTTGCCGCTTCTCAGCACAACTGCATCTGTGCGCACGTCCTCGCAGCATAGGCACAGCTCCAGCCTAGGCTTCCCATGCACCCATGCAGAGGACTGTTTCTTCAAAGTCATCAGTCACGCGTTCTTTCGTGAAATTCCTTCTGAGGCATCAGCCACACTGGCCTCTCTTTGCTTCAGTTGTGCATGCTTCTACCTGTTCACAGGCGGATCTCACAGACCGCGGGCAGTGGCAGCCGTACCTGGCGACGCTGTCGCCGGCGGTACGGGACAAGATGCTCGCGATGCTGCAGCACGCCTGACTGCGGAGCAGGCCAGCGGTCTGGCGCCGCGCATGCAGCAGTCAAGACACAGCAAACATGTCGTTAAAGAGGCTACATATCTGCCTGGGAGCGGGTTTGCCCCGCCTACCAACACCACACACCCTTAGGGTCTTCTGTGCGCGGCCGCCCAACCCGCGGGCGCTGCCTGCAACCTGGGCGCGCCGCCGCACCAAACTGATTTCAGGTCTCCGGTTATCTAGCAGCAAGTTCCCCTCGGCCAGCGTGTGTCTCCGGCTCTCAGTGAGCAGCATTTAGGTGTGGGCCAGCCCAGCACTAGGCGGGCGCCCCGTGGTCTGTCTCTGCGCCCCTTGGCGCCAGGAACACAGGGCAGGGACGCCTGGTTTTGACACGCAGCAGCGGCGCGCAGTTGAAATGATTGAGTCGTACAGCTACCTATGATGACGCGCGGTGCCGGTTGGGTGGGTCATTAGGATTTCGCGGATGCTGATGCCGCCACACACGACAGAAGGGGTGTTAGCGGCGCCTTCTGCCCCACCAGAATTGGAATGCAGTGTTTACACCGCCCGTTGCGGGGCTTCGTGCAATATGCTTTAAATGCTCCATGTGGTCAGCGCAATTGTGGTCACCATGGCTACACTGTGCCATCACCAGCGCCGTCTGCCCAGCTCGCCTCGACGAATGATGCTGGCAGTCTGCCATCATGCCATACGTTTGTGCTTCAACCGGCAGCATGGCAGTCTGATACAGCCAAAGACCCAGTAGCTCGGTCAGCACACAGCATTTGCCAGGTGACAAAGCCCTATTCTGCGATGCAGTCAGCGGGGTCAGTAGCACAGAGCAGTGTGTTACAAGTCCGCTGCTGTGATGCTCCATCAATCCATCAACTTTTGTTGCAAGTAGCTCTTCAGCATCGTCTCACTACTGCCAGGGCGGCCCGGCGTGGTGGCGCTGGAAAGAGGCATTGCTTCATATTGAGCAATCGAGAATTCTGCTGCACAACTTAGAAGGGCAGTCGAGCTGTAAGTTTCAGCATCAGTGCTGCCACTCATCTCTTACTCCATCTGTCAGCGGACGTTAGTCAGTCAGCATCGGCTGCCACGCCGAATGTCGAAAACTGATCTGTGAAGTGGCCTTAATCAGCCAGCAGCGCTGCGAAGGGCGTAAGGCAGGGTGCTCACGATGTCACACGACGCGAAGTTCTTCTCCACTACAAAGAAGGGTACAGCTGTGCTTTCCATGCTCCCGGTGCTGAGCAAACACACACATCATCAGCACACATGCGCACACCGCTGCTGAGCTCGGTCGTCTTGACGCACCAGCACTTGGCCTTCCCGCAGGCGAGATCCATGAGCTCAAGGAGGAGCTGCGCACCATGGACCGCGGCAAGCGCAAGGCGGCCGTCAAGAAGGTCATCGCGGCGATGACGGTGGGCAAGGACGTGTCGATGCTGTTCCCGGACGTCGTCAACTGCATGCAGACGGAGGACCTGGAGCTCAAGAAGCTGGTGTACCTGTACCTCATCAACTACGCCAAGACGCAGCCGGACCTGGCCATCATGGCGGTCAACACCTTTGTGCGGTGTGGCCCCGCCCGCCGGCCCGCTGCTGGTCCCTGCGGGCTGTGTGCTGCAGCAAGAGTCCGGCCGTGAGTGTGTGGTGCTGCGACGCAGGGACTCTGCCGAGCCCAACCCGCTGATCAGGGCGCTGGCTGTGCGGACCATGGGCTGCATCAGGTGACCGGGATTTACCTTGATGGCGAGTGTAGACGTGCACCAAGATGCGTTCAGAACGTTTCATTTGCCTTGTTCCAGCGCAAGGCGGGCAGCGCTGCTGATCACCGGCAATGTCCGTGCAGCCTGTGACGTTGTGCGCCATCATCCCTGCAGGGTGGACAAGATCACAGAGTACCTGTGCGACCCCCTGCAGCGGTGTCTCAAGGTACAGCGGCAGAGATGGCTGCGCTGCTCCCGTGCTCAAGCATGATGCTGCATCATGCGAGGGGAGGGTTTTGCAGATCATGTGCAGTCTTGTCAGACGTTGGAACATTCCACACCCGCAGGATGACGACCCGTATGTCAGAAAGACGGCGGCCATCTGCGTCGCCAAACTGTTCGACATCAATGCGGAGCTGGTGCAGGACCGCGGATTCCTCGACACCCTCGTGGTATGGCGCAATTCATTGTTACCTGCTCCACTTCCTGCTTCTGCCCTTCGGCGGCTGTGTCGATGTGAATGCAAGCATGCCTGCAGCCAAGCATGGATGACCAACCACAGCTGTGCTGCTCATGTCACCCTGCTGTCACATGCTCCAACATGTTCCAACACTTAACATTGCTCCAACATTCCAGCCAGGGGAAGCTTATGTGCTCATGTTTATGTGCAGGACCTGCTGGGGGACTCGAACCCGATGGTGGTCGCCAACGCGCTGTGCGCGCTGACAGAGATTAGGGAGAACGCGTCGTACGAGGTGGTGCGCTTCACGCCGGCGCTGCTGTTCAAGCTGCTGCGGGCGCTGAACGAGTGCACAGAGTGGGGCCAGGTGCGCCAACTTTTGGCGCAGTACCGGTGAATCGTGGCAGCTGCTGCTGTTGCTCTGCTCGCCTGCGCTGAGCATAGCCAGTGTCGAAGTATCGTCCCACAAGACCATCCTTAACCTGTCATGCCCTGTTCGTTGGCATGCACACCCCTGACTGCTATATAACACCGCCGTCAGCATCAGGCTCTTGCCGGCATACTTGCAGGTGTTCATCCTGGATGCGCTGGCGGGCTTCCAGGCGGAGAGCCCCAAAGACGCAGAGGCGATCATCGAGCGCGTCACGCCTCGCCTGCAGCACGCCAACTCTGCCGTCGTGCTGTCGGCTGTCAAGGTCCGTTTCAGGCGGCTGTGTTGCCAGCATCATGACTAGCAATGTCTTGACTCTTGTCATCCATCTGCAGCATATGCTGCATGCTAGCACCGCTGTGAAGATGGTGGAGCCCTCCTGCAGTGTCCTTGCCAGTCGTGGCAGTGGTGACGTGTACTGTGCGCGAAAGAAGGCGAAGTGTCGTTCTACTGCTACAGGTCATCTTCCGGCAGCTGGAGGTGATTGGTGCTGAGACGCCGGACAGGGTGCTGCTGCGCAAAATCACGCCCAGCCTCGTCACGCTGCTGGCTGCAGAGCCCGAGATCCAGTGCGCGCTGGTGCTGCTGATGTCTGACACAGGAGCTCTGCCTGTCTGGGGTGTCCACCACATGAAAACATCTGGCAGCAGCAGCGGCTTGCGGGCTCTGACTGCAATTGCTGCCAGCTGCAAAACAGCTGCCTGACGGCTGCGCTGCTGTGACGCCAGGTATGTGGCGCTCCGCAACATCAACATCATCGTGCAGAAGTACCCAGACCTGCTGGCCAACGAGGTCAAGGTGCAGAGTCGCGTCATGCTTTAGATGCATTTCATACTCCTGTGTTTCATGAGACACTAAGTCAAAACGCTTGAGGTGGCTCGTGTTTGCTCTGCGTCTCCTTGTGGAGCGGCAGCAGCTACAGCACCATCGCCTTTCCCGCAGGTGCTGTTCTGCAGGTACAACGACCCATCGTATGTGAAGCTCGAGAAGCTGGAGATCATGGTCAAGCTGGCCTCTGCACAGAACATTGACCAGGTACATGTGCCACTCAGCACGCCAGGATTCTTAAGGCCTGCGATGTCAAGCACATGTAACTGACGCTGTTGTGATAGCTGATACAATCTTCTTCCTCTACCCTTCCAGGTGCTCATGGAGCTCAAAGAGTACGCCTCAGAGGTGGACGTGGAGTTCGTCCGCAAGGTGGGCCTAGACCCTGCACGCTGAGGCGAAGCCAGCCCAGCAGCACCTGGCGCCGTGCTGTTTATGCACACTGTCACCGTGAAATTACCGATACATGTGCCAGGGCAGTGTCTGTCGTGCAGCATTGTACCATGTGGCTTCCCCGCAAGCATGTGGCTGACAAGCCTCTTTCCCTCATTTTCAATTAGGCGGTGCGCGCCATCGGGCGGTGCGCGGTCAACCTGGACGTGGCAGCGGAGCGCTGCATCAACGTGCTGGTGGACCTGATCAAGGGACGCGTAAGCTATGTGGTGCAGGAGGCGGTGGTGGTCGTGCGCGACATCTTCCGCAAGTACCCCAACAAGTGCGCGGCTGACCTGCCAATTATGTGAGCCGTCAGCTGCAGAAACTCCCCACCATACTCCCAGCAGTCTGTCTCAGTGCAGCATGGCACGTGCACGTTGCGCTGATGCACACAGTTCGGCCGCAGGTTGCGTGGTCTCGGTCACTATGCTGCGGCTGTCAGTGCGTAGTTGCTGTGTATGCTCCTGGCCTGTCCGACTGCAAGGGTCGAACAGCGCATCTATCCTAATGTGTGTGCTGCCAAAGGTGTTGACGTGCGCATGCACAATCCAACAGAATGCTGCCCCTGTGCTTGCGCAGGTACGAGGGCATCCTCTCGCTGCTGTGCGAGAACCTGGACACCCTCGACCGGTTTGAGCCGGAGGCAAAGGCAGCCATGGTGTGGGTGCTGGGTGAGCGCTTCTTTCACCCAGTCCTCGCTGGACGCTCGTGACGTGCTGCGCATGCTGGGCTTCAGTGCATGGTCGGCAGCATGCAGCAGACAAAAAAAACCCAGCAGCATATGACCCTGGTAGTCCGCATTCAACCCTGCACACACTCCCTTCCTTCAGGTGAATACGCCGACCGCATCGACAACGCTGACGACCTGCTGGAGCCATTCATTGACGCCTTTCCAGAAGAGCCCATCGTGGTGTGTAGCACGTTCACCCTTTGGCAGCGGATATCTGACACTGCAAGTGCACATGACGCCTCTCCAGCGGACATGGACAGTGTTGTTGGCCCAGGAAAAGGAAGTGGCGCTTGCAATGCTGGGGTGTCCCCATATCTTCTGAACTCCAATCCCGCCATGTACTGCAGGTGCAGCTGCAGCTGGTGTCGGCGGCGGTGAAGCTGTTCCTGAAGAAGACGACTGGCAAGGCGCAGGCCATGATCCAGCTGGTGCTGACATACGCCACGCAGGTGGGGACACAGTACCCCGCACCCTGAGCTGGGCCTGTTGTTTTTCATTCAAGAGGCGCTGCGCGGCATCACGACTGTGTTGCGGTTCACAGGGGTTTGTCATTGCAGACTCGATGAGGCTGCATGTCAGGGTGTGTTTAAATAATATATGGCTATCTGTGCTGTTGCTGACATGACGGTATGTTGTGTGTTCTGCAGTCAACAGATGACCCGGACCTGCGGGACCGCGCCTTCATCTACTGGCGCCTGCTGTCTACAGACCCAGAGGGTGAGGGCAGACAATACACCTGGTGAAACTGGTGTTCGATGGAGGGTCTCTGATGCTGTCAAGTGTCGAGCCGGCCTGTGACCATGCTGAGTTTGACAGGGCTCTGGTGCTGGCAAAGCAGCTCAGCAACTGTGCTTGTCTGAGACATTCACCATCATCATCATTATCATCGATCAATCTTTTCGTAAGTGCTCCCCTGGTCCTGCAGCCGCAAAGGCCATGGTGCTGGCTGCAAAGCCCACCATCGAGGACACCTCCTCCGCGCTGGACCCGCAGCTGCTCAGTACCCTGTTCGCCAACCTGGGCATGCTGGCGTCCGTGTACCAGAAGCCGCCTGAGGCGTTTGCGTCGCGTGTGCGGCCAGATGTGCTGCAGGTCGACTCCGTGGAGGCACCGCATGCGGTGCGAACCACAACCTAAGGCTGTCTGTGCCTGCCTCGTCTCAAGATGGAATCTAGAACAGCGTGCATGAAGGCGCTTGCAGCCGTACTGCTTGCTGTCTGCAGGCCTGCGTCAGACCTCTGAGTTGGCTGCAGTGGAGAGGGGGAGCATGTGTCTGACGCGCTCACAGTGCATGTGCGCCGTCAGCCTGCAGTCAAGTGGGGGCGCCCAGCAGCTGACACAGACTCATGTGCACACAGGTCGACGACTCATCAGTGGCTGCCAGCGAGGATGGCTCGTCATCTGTGCAACAAACAGACCAGCCGCCATCTGCACAGGTCAGTTCTGTCTGCCAGTGCAGCAGCTCTGCACTTTGCACAAGCTCGACTTGTCCCGGTTGACTGCCTTCATCGCTGCGGAAAGCTGCTCCACCATGTCCTTGGCAGATTCAATAAGGTTTGATCTCCTGCGCATCTCCATTCAAATGTGTGCGCAGGCGCCGCCGCCTCCGCCGCCGCCGCAGGTAGAAAACCTGATGGACCTGCTGGACCTGGGGGGTGACGACGAGCAGCCTGCAGCCCAGGCGGCCACAGCAGCCTCCACAGGCGAGCCTGCTGCTGCATGTGCCGCAACTGCTTCTCCTGTCAGGCGCTTGAGATTATGGGCTGCCCATGCGTTGGGGGTGCACAGCAGCGGCCTCCCTGACGGGCTGCGTAGCTCAGCTGTACCCTTCCTGGCAGCGCAGGTGGTTTGGATGATCTCCTGGTTGGTCCTTGGCGACCTACCCGCCGCTGGCGCCACGTGTGTGGATCCACCAAGTTTGCTGGCAATGGTGTCATGGCGCATGTCTGTTGATGCTTGCACAGGCGACAGCCTGGGCGGCCTGGGCCTGGGCCTCGACGAGCTCGGCATGGATGACCTGAGCACCCCATCGGCGCCCGCTGGAGGGGTGGGGGCGGACCCGCTGCAGGGGCTGGGCGCCTCGCCGGCAGCCGCGCCGCAGCAGCAGCCGCAGCAGCAGACGCTGCTGTCGCCAGGTGGGGAACCTGCTGTCGCCGGGCTGTGGGGCGTGTGGCGGGTGTCTCCCCACTCCCGGGCTGAGGCAGGGCGAGGTGGTAACAGTGGGGCAGACATAGTCTTGCACTTCTGAGTGTGGCAGGTCCTGTCCAGTGCCAATTGAAGAGAGGACTGTAGCCCTACAGCACGATAGGGCTACCCCAGTAGCCCCTGCCGCGAGTGGAGGGCTTCTTTGATCCTCGACTGCCTTTCGCTGCAGAAACCTCCGATGGGCTGTCGCTGGAGGGGTCCTGGGTGCACGGCGGCGATGGGAACCCGGCGCTGCGGCTGACGGCGCGCAACGGCTCGGGCGCCACGCTGCACAACTTCATGGTGCAGTTCAACAAGAACGCCATGGGCCTGGCGCCGGCGTCGCAGGTAGACCGTCGCCTCCACCGCAGACGTGTGCTGTCAAGTGTGGCAACACACACACGCAGCTACTCACATTGCAGCTCTTTGTTGAGCTCTGGTGTGCACCGTCCTTGGACTGTGGACTGTCACCCGTGTACTGTGGCCTCTGGCATAGATGACCGCTTCTGGCTCTGCAGACGCTCGGGTTTGAGCCCATTGCGCCGGGCGCCACCGCAACGGCTGAGCTGGGGACCGTTCAGAACCAGGCGCTGCACAACCCCGCCGCCCAACCTGGGTCCCTGCAGGTTGGAATAACTGCCGCCGTGGCGCCTCGCCAGCATGGGCTTGTTGATGCGCATGCAGGCCCGCCATGCATGCCGGTGTTCTCATGCTCGCATTCCGCAGGCTTCTGCATGTGCTGCTGTGTCACCCGGTCACATGTTGTGTCACGGGGCAACGACCTGCGGGGTGTCGGCTGCAGGTTGCGGTCAAGAACAACGAGCAAGGGGTGATGTACTTCGAGACGACTTTGCCGCAGGAGGTGCTGGGCTGAAGGGGCGGATGTCGAATGGGGCAGCTGCGCATTGGTGGGGACTGTTGCTGGACATGACGTGCTTGCCAGCGGCAGGGCCAGCCCGTCTGTGCAGCCAAACTGTGTGCTCATGCGAGCGTGCGGTATCTTGATAGCCTCGACACCATCGTGTGCACATTGCTACGCAATCAAGGCGAAGAATCACACCTCCCTGGATCGTGGCAAGTGGGTCAATGCAACATGCCCTCCGCTAAAGTTACCACACACATGCGTACTTTCAGTAGTCTCGCCCTCCGCATGCGGCTTCACCCAGCAGAGTGCCCTGAACCGACTTGCAGCATCTGCATTAGTATCTGGTAGCTTGGTGCTTGATCTTGCCAGTGCATGAACATCGCCAGGTGTGCTGGCCGCCACCGTTTGTAGCTGCCATCTGGCTCTTCACTGCAGCCTGCAGTTCTGACCCATCGGTTCTGGGCCTGCGAACCCATCGGCAACAGGGCCAGGAGGCGTAGTACAGCGCCTGCGGGGCGCTGGCTAGCCCGCTATGTCTAAGAAGCTCAGGGAGCAGGTTTGCAGTGGGCATGCGCTGCAGATTGCCTGTTGCTTGCTCAGGGCAGCACCACCTGCTGCAGCACGCACATTGCAGACGTGATCATTTACTACTAAATGCAGGACTTATCAAATCTCAACGTCAATGAGTTGACGCCGCTCACCCCTGAGGTCATCTCGCGGCAGGCGACCATCAACATCGGTGAGCGCAGCACTCGTCATGGCAACTCTCAGCGGAGGGCTTGCGAAAGCTGCCACTGTGTGCACTGAAACAGTTGCTACAGACCACCTTGGCTGACACCAGCACATTGCTGGCGGTGCTGCAGCGGTAGTCTTTGCACAAACCTGGGGAATGTGGTCGAAGCATTTGTTCATGCTTCTGCAGGCACAATTGGCCATGTGGCGCACGGCAAGTCCACAGTGGTGAAGGCCATCTCGGGGGTGCAGACAGTGCGGTTCAAGAACGAGCTGGAGCGCAACATTACCATCAAGCTCGGCTATGCGAACGCAAAGATCTTCAAGGCAGCCAGCGCCCGCTGCCCGCGGTGAGCCGCGTGGCATAGCCACAATACCTCCCTACATCTGTGCAGAACCAGTGCAGGAGGCTCTGCACAGCATCAACACGGAAGTCTTTTGTGACGCAGTCTGCAGCTTGAAGACTGAGTTCACAGCGCTGCGTTTGAATCACATGCGCAGCCCAGCATCAATCAGGCCATTACCCACGCCCACGCAGGCCCGCCTGCTACAAGGCGTACGGCTCGTCGAAGGAGGACAGCCCGGCGTGCGATGTGCCCGGCTTCGAGGGCGGCCCCATGGAGCTCCTGCGCCATGTGTCGTTTGTCGACTGCCCGGGCCACGACATTCTCATGGCCACCATGCTGAACGGCGCGGCGGTGATGGACGGCGCCTTCCTGCTGATCGCCGCCAATGAGACCTGCCCGCAGCCGCAGACATCAGGCGCGAGTCTGCGCTGGCATCTGCAGGACGCTGCTGTTGCGAGCGCCTGCCCACGCTGAAGCTTTGTGGGCGTGCACCAGCCTGGCAAGCGGCGCAGACCCGCTGGAGGGAGGCGTCCTGACGGAGCGCTCTGTTGCCGCTGCAGAGCACTTAGCAGCCGTGGAGATCATGCAGCTGAAGCACATCATCATCCTGCAGAACAAGATCGATCTCATAGATGAGACCAAGGCCACCACGCAGCACGACCAGATCCAGTCCTTCATCCAGGTGGGGACCAGGCTGTGTTTCTCCTCTGCTGCTGTAGTATTCACACACACAGGTCAGCAGCAGATGCCAGGCTCTGCGGTAACTCCTGCAAATACCATAGGCGCAGCCGCCTGGCAGCGGCAGACTTGCAAAGTCTACTTCATGCTTGCCCTCAGGGGACTATTGCGGAGGGCGCACCCGTGGTGCCCATCTCAGCGCAGCTCAAGTACAACATCGATGCTGTGTGCGAGTACATCGTGAAGAAGATCCCAGTGCCCGTGCGGTGAGCCGTTGGAGCATGTCTTCACTTGACTGTTGGGCGCAGCCCTCACCGCCAAGGGACCCCCATCTTGTCAAGCTTGCCATATCGTGCAGCTGCAGGGCGGAACAGGGTGAGCGACTGATTTCTGCCCTGTGTAGGGACTTCACATCGCCGCCGCAGATGATCGTGATCCGGTCCTTCGACGTCAACAAGCCCGGGTCCGAGGTGGAGGAGCTGCAGGGCGGCGTCGCCGGCGGCTCCATCCTGCAGGTGTGGTGCCGCTGCTGCTTTTGCTGCCCACTCTCAGAATGCGCCACTCAGGTGTGGGCGACCGCAGCCGTTAGGGGTACGTGCAGGGTGTTGAACAGCGTTGGCGCCTGCGGGGGCACACCAGGGCAGCCGTGCTGCTAGTGCTGCGTGCAGAGGACAACGCAATGGGTCATGTCGACTCCCCCCCTTGATGTGCGCTGCCGGCACCTTGCTGCAGGGGGTGCTGAAGATGGGGCAGGAGGTGGAGGTGCGGCCGGGGATCGTGACCAAGGATGCGGAGGGGCGCGCGGCGTGCCTGCCCATCTACTCCCGCATCGTGTCCCTCAAGGCGGAGGACAACTCGCTGCAGTACGCGGTGCCAGGCGGCCTCATCGGCGTGGGCATGACGGTGAGAGCTAGGCCCAAAGAGCGCCTTATCCCGGCCCCCTGTCTTGCTGTCGTGGCTCGTTCGAGGGTGAACAGTGCGCCTGCGGGTGCCGCGCCCACAGCAGCACGCTGCAGTGGGCCGGCCACGGAACTCGGCATTGGCACCAAGGGCACCTGCCAGCTTGCAGTGGTTCGTCGTTGGCCTGTTGGTCTCGCCCGCATTGGCACTGCAGCGCAGAAAAGCGCAGCGCAGCACAGAGCACGCGCAGATTCCCTGCACACCAGGCTCACCAAATGTTGACGTGCCCCTGCAGGTGGACCCCACGCTGACGCGGGCAGATCGGCTGGTGGGGCAGGTGCTGGGCGAGGTGGGCGCGCTGCCTGACGTCTTCACCGAGCTGGAGATCAACTTCTTCCTGCTGCGCCGGCTGCTGGGCGTCCGCACCACGGTGCGGTCTTTGCCTCCTGCTGCCTGATGAAGCGGACAGACACAGGCAGCTGCCCCTGCGGCATGGGGTTACCCCGCCCCTGCAGCGCTGAGCTTGACTGTGGCAACTGGCAGTCTGCATTCATCGCTGCATATCGCTAGCGTCAGCAGGTGCTGTTCCTTGACTGCTGGCCATCACCGGCATACGGATGCACGTCATTACAGCACTGACGCTGGGTCCTGCTGGCTGCACAGAGCGGCGAGAAGCAGGGCAAGGTGACCAAGCTCAGCAAGTCGGAGGTGCTGATGCTCAACATCGGCTCCATGTGCACCGGCGCCAAGGTCCTCGCGGTGCGTCACCCCTGCACCCTAAACCCTGTTTGCGCTGCACAGCTCCGGAGCATGCCTGCCTCGTGCTGCTGCCAACAACGCACACCTGGCTGCTCGAGCAGAGGGTACCAACGCTTCCTACCACAGCTGCCAATGCTTCAGGACGCATTTTGGCCGGCGGCACACCTGCTGCGCTGATGTGTGGCAAAGCCCTGCGGGCACTTCACCCTTTGCAACCGCCTGCAGGTGAAGGGCGACCTGGCGAAGCTGCAGCTGACGTCGCCGGTGTGCACAAAGGAGGGCGAGAAGATCGCGCTCAGCCGGCGGGTGGAGAAGCACTGGCGGCTCATCGGCTGGGGGCAGATCCAGAAGGGGCTGTCCATCAGCATGCCGGGGCGGCAGTGACGCGTGTCAGGATTCGGCATGTGGCCAAATTGGCCGTATCTGGCCATGTTGGGCCATGTTTGGAGAGTCTGCCAAGTCTGCCACATGTGCAAATCCGGCATGGCTGCAGCGAGCCATGGCTGCCGCACGCAATGCGCTGCTGCAGCTGGACTCGTCATCTCGGTTGCTCAGCTGGCCATTGAAAGCATCTGCGGCACCACACGAAGCGAATGTGCTGCACGAGCCCTGCAGTACCCCAACTCACACCCCACCGCAGCTGCATGCCCCTGGGGCACATCTGGATGCCCATGTTTAGACTGCAAGTTCGGTCGCAGTCACCATTTGCGCTGGGTATGTCAAGCGCATATCATGGTACTCAATGAGGCCGGTTGTTCTGCGTTCTGCCAGAGCTAATCTGCATGGCCAAAAGCAATGTCGAATGCTGACCATCAGCTGCAGATCAGTCAATGGTCCGAAGGCAGGCAGGGTGCTCTTTTTCACCTTCCGCCCGCACCGATATGAACGACTGAAGGTGGGTGTCTGACGTGCGGGTCGTGGCCGTGGGCTGCCTCTCAAGTCCGTCTTGAGAACCGCCCCGACCTTGGCCAGCTGGACATGCCAGCGCTGCTGCGGACAGCAGCGCTGTCAAAGACAGACCATCAGACCTCTGATCAAATGCACGCGGCCGGCCATTTCACCTGAACAGACAGCAGCCTTCTGCTCAGCCTAGAATGGACGACAGAGCAGATGGCGATGCGGCGCAGCTGCAGAAGCGGTGCGTGAAACCGAGACTAGTCATCAAGCGAGTGCAGCGAGATCCATTGGCATGTGCTGTGCAAGACAAGTGCAGGCGTTGTCAGGTCGCCTGCGGATTACAGCACTTGCACTCAGCCTGGGACATGGTATGCATGCAGGCTGCGACAGCTGGAGGGCAAGGTCGCTACACTCTCCGTGATCAATGGAGCGCTGCAGAAGGAGAACGACACGCTGCGCGAGGTGCGCACTGTGCAGGGTACACTATTGCCTGTCGCTGCCGTTGCCATGCGCCTTGCAGGCTGCAGTTGACTGCACGGCAACAAGATGCTGCATCACCTCACCTGACCGCCAGATGCCGCCGCTAAGCAGGGTGCAGCAAGCAGCGACGGCGCACACGCTGCGGCGGAGCTAGCCGAGCTCCAGGAGGAGTTCCAGCGCCGCCTGGGGGCCGCGGACCGGACCATCGCCGCCCTGAAGGTGCCGCGCCCTCCTGGCTCCTGACCGCTGCGGAGCAATGCTGCGTCAGAGGCTGCGCAGAGCGGCTCACCAGTGGCGCGCCCGGCTGCAGCAGCCCTATAGCTGAGCGCAGCCATGGGGTCGATACTGGTGGCCGCATGAAGCACAACACCTGCGGGGTTGCAGCTGAATGTCGGCTGATGCGGTTTGGACTCTTTGCAGGATGAGCGGGATGAGCTGCGGGGCGAGGCGGACAGGGCGGTGCGCGGCACGGGCGCCTCGGCGGGGCGCCTCGCCGACAGCCAGGCGCTCGTGGCGGCGCTGCAGGTTGGCCCGCACTTTCAAGTGCCAGGCTGCACTGCTGTGTTGTGTGACAGCTCCACCGCAGCGCTACAGCGCCAACCACTCAGTGGCATCGCGTGCTTCGAGACCCCGTGTAGGGGGCGCCCGCCAGCCCTGCGGCGGCTCTCAGCATCCTGCTGCATCTGCATGCACACCGGATGCTCAGGGCGTGGGTCGTCGCAGGACGAGGGGGAGAAGCTGGCGCGCAGGAACGGGGAGCTGGAGGCGGCGCTGCGGCGGGTGCGGGCAGCCAACCGGGAGGCCGACGCCGAGCGGGACCGGCTGGCGGCGCGCGTCGCCTCACTAGAGTCCCAGGCACGCTGCCCGCTGAAAAGAGTTCAGTGCCGCGCCTCTTGCATGCTGCACAGGTCTGCGTGACTGCTGGTTGCCTTAGTGCAGGTTGCCATGGTCAGCGTGATGTGGCAGGCTCTGCTGTGCACCATTGTTGACATTTGCTCCTGCCCTGGCCTGCTGAACATCCAGTTGATCGCACGACGGCAGGTCGCCGCTGAGCGCGAGGCCGGAGCAGCTGCACGAGCGGAGGCTGTCGGGAGCGCCGAGTCGCTGGCAGCCCAGCTGGCGGCGGAACGGGCGTCGGCAGCGGAAGAGCTGGCAGCGGCACAGCAACCTGCAGAGGACGCCGCTCATGCAGCCTCGACAGCCAGGTGACTCGCACTTTTGCGTGCAAGCCTCACTTGCTCTTTGTATGCAAGCCTCGCCTGCCTTTGTACAGCAGCAACTGGATGCACGGGGCAAAGTGTGGCTGGGGCGAGATGCGCCCACTGTTGCCAGGCGCTGGCTGTTGCGCAGGAGTCGTGCGGTGGCAACACGCGTGTGCCCCGTCTGTGCATGATCACATCGAGCGGCTGCCTGGTGGCATTGGAGACGGCACTGCCGCAGCAGTTTCGCTGCCCTGATCCTGCAGGGGTGATGAGGCCGCGCTGGAGGCGGCTTCGCAGCGCGAGGCGCAGCTGGCTGCCCGGCTGAATGAGCTGCAGGCCCAGATGGAGGCTGCCGCCGCAGCAGGTGAATGGTGTGGGGATTTACATCTGTCGAACCTCACACAAACTTGTGCGTCCAAAGCGTATGGCAGCTGCGCCAGTCACTGGGGCCTGCACAGCAACACCCTCTTGCGTTGCTTTACGGCTGGCATCTGCTGCAGGTGACAGGGCGCAGTCGCGGCTGCGGGCAGAGGCGTCTGCAGCCGAGGCACGGGCGCGGGCTGCAGAGGCGGCGCTGTCAGAGGCCGGGGCGTCCGCTTCGGAGTCCACCAAGCCGCTGCTCAGGTGCGCCACCCGTGCCTGGCCACTGCTGACTGCAGAGCCGGAGCAGTGTGCCGATGTGCTGTTTCGGGCGGCTCTGCCAGCGCCCCACACAGCCGTGCCTGCATAAAGTGCTGCAGGCAGGTCGAGGCGGCATCGGCGGCGCTTGCGGCGCAACGGCGGGCGGCGGCAGAAGCGGAGTCCCGGCTGCAGGAGCGGCTGGCGGACGCGGAGGCTACGGCGGCTGCAGCCGCCACAGGGCAGCGCGCCGCGGCCGCACGCTGTTCGGCAGCTGAGGGCGCTGCGGGGCAGGCAAGCATGCACAGCTATACGTCCCTGGTCATCTCGCCAGAGCTGCAGACTCAATGTGGCACCTCCTCTGCGTCTGTGCTTGCATGCTTGCCACCTGCAGCGCTTCGCAGGTGCGGCAGTTGTGCGCCTACGGCAGCACCTGCTGTGCTGATCTGGCACAGGCAGGCAGGCCCCTTGACTTCCAGCATGGCCCTCATGTGCAGGCAAGAGCAGAGGCAGCTGCATCGGCTCGGCAGGCAGCAGATACCCGGCGAGCTTTGGAGGCTGAGCAGCGCAGCGACAAAATGTCAACAACCAGACCCACAGATACATGTGATATGCTTTTGATTGCTGTGTCTCCTTTGCGGCAGCCAATCAGAGAGACGAACGGCCGACACCAGTTTAGCAGAGCAATCAATTCACATGTGTCGCAAGGGCAACACATCATAGCTTACAGAATGCAAAGCGTTACAGAATGCAAAGTGTGCACCATTGTCGGTGCTCATTAGGGTCTGGAACTAATCGAATGCTCGGAAGAGCCTACCTGCAGCAGCATGCGATACTACTGATGCCTGCTGTCAAGCTGTCTGCTGCAGTTGCCCCTGTTACATTTTATGTTGTCAGGTTCTGGACTAACATGTTGCAGTGTTTGCAGGGCCGCAGCTGCAGAGGCGTCAGCCGCATCGGCAGCAGATGAACTGGTGCATGCACGGGCGGCGGCAGCGGAGGCAGAGGCGGCTACAGCCGCTGCGGCGGCTGGCTGGCGTGAGCGTCTGTGGGCTGCTGAAGAGCAGGTACATTGGTTGCAGGTTATGCACTGCAGAATCTTGATTTGCAGAGATGCTCAGGAATTTTTCTGTGAAGCCATCTGCTACTATGCAGTCCACTGTCAGGCTGACCTTCAGAACTGTCTGTGACTGGTATCACTCCACTGAGGTAGCTGCGTAAGGCCATGGCAGCAGCAGCGCACACGCCTGCCACACGTCATGCCCACAGGGCTGCTGCCGCCTCAAAGCACCAATTCAGTGGGCTCGGGCATGGTTGCTGTACACACTGCCTCCGGTCGCAGGCGCGTGCCCTGGCGGCCAGCAACGAGCGGCTGGAGCGCCGTCTCGCGGCCGTAGCCGCCAGCACTGACAGCGTGCAGCCAGATTCGGCGCTGCCCCCCGATGCCACCGCAGCACAGCTGCCGAACGGCGTGTCGCATGCGCCGCCGGCGCCCGCGTCTGGGCACGCTCCGGGGCAGGCGCCAGACAACCCTGACGACCTGGATGCCTGGGTGTCGTCGCTGGCGCCCGCGCAGCCCGCTGCCAGCAGCCGGCAGGGTGCAGCCAAGGCCAGCGCCCTCTCCGCGGCCCAGGCGGCTGCCCTGGAGCTGCAGGTGACCACCCATTGATGCACGCTGTAGCTTGGATGCTACAGAGTGCTCCAGCCGTCGGATCCCACTGTGGGCTAGTGTGTGAATAGGGAGCACAATGATATGTCAGGAAGGTGTTGAGTTTTCATGGGCGCTGCACATTGGCAACACATGTTCGTCGATCGCAAGGAGGCACAGAAATGGGCAGTATTCGTGACTGCCTGGGCGCAGCCTGAAGTCAGCTGTAGAGTGCACCTGAGTGGCGCATGAGCCTGAAGCGGCTGTCGCAACTTTGAGCTGAAACAATGCGCCGGTGCGCTGCCGCAGGTGCAGCGCGCAGAGGCGGAGAGGCTGGCGATGCAGGAGGAGCTGCTGGCTGCGACTCGGCGGGAGGCGGCGGCCGCCCGGGCAGCCCTGGCGATGCCCACCCTGGAGCGGCAGCTGCAGGTTTACAGTCTGTTTGCTTCATACTTTGTGTCGTGTCTTTGTGTCACATGCATCGACTGCTGTGCAGATGGCCCAGCTGATCTGCAGCACTGCAGAACATGGCCCATAGCTCAAGTGCTGTCAAGCTGGTACGAGAGGCGGGTCTGCACCGACAGGAGCAAAGGCAGAAGCTGGACCTGTGTCTGGAGGCCCTGGGGGAGCGCGCCGAGCGCATCGCAGCGCTGGAGGCGGACGTTGCAGAGATAAGAGCAGTGTTCCGGGGCGCTCTGGAAGAAGCTGTCGGGCAGCTGGCAGAAGCACGAGCGGCAGCAGCAGCGGCAGCTGCTACACCCCAACAGGCAGTGGTAAAGGATGATGCCAGCAGCTGAGACGACATCTGTGTGAGTGGTTTTGCAATCGGCGGTCACTGGACAAACGTGTTCGTGTTTTAATTTGTCCGCATCAACTGAAGCATCTTCGTCACTGTCATGCACGGCAGCATGCAGCATGCGCCTGCTGCCCACACAATTGCGGAATGTATGGCCCACACACACTTCCAGCAACAAGCCTTAATGACTGCCAAAAATTGACAAGGGCATCGCCACCGGTGTCTGTCGTCACAGTCTGCACCAACCTGATGGCACACTGGCCTCCCAAATGCAGGGCTCTACCCACACGCTGTCTGGGTATCTCAAGCACTTTGCCCGCAAAGAATGTATGTGCCTGTCGTCGCACATCTTCCGATAACTACCTTCCAACCAGTGAAAAGAAATCAATCTAGGGAGCTGCCTGTGCTGCCACCTTCCATGTGTGTTGCACTTGCCATCGTCTGAAGTTGACGTCAGCCTAGCCTTGCGCATGGCGAACCAGCTTTATGATTGAATCTGCGGTGCCTACAACGGCGCCCACCGACCCAAATATCACCATAGCGATGTCCAGGACATATTGCCACCTGTGGGCAGCAGGCACTTCTCGTCACATGCTGAATCACCTTGCAATGGACAGTATGTTGGCATCTGATATGGACACACTCAAGTGGGCGTGGTCCCACGAAACCAGTACTGCATGGCATCATGCATTCCGCACAGCTGGGGGTGGGCAGTTGCTGGAAAGCGGCAACGCGCTTTGTGAAGCAACACCACCAACTACGTGTCATGTCAAGCTAGCAAGAGATCCTCAAGCCTCCACACATATCGAACAAAACCGGATTCAGGCGCCACCCACCGCGGCATGGTGTCCCGGAAGATGCGCAGGTGGCAGAAGGCCGGGATGACGAAGGCGAGCAGCGCGCACGCCAGTGAGCCGATCAGGCTGATGAAGGCGCCGAAGCCGGGCACGAACATCGCCATTGCCGCCGCGCACAGCACGATGGCCGCACGGCAGCAGCGGAAGGCCTGCCACTTCGCCTGGTGCGGGAATCGTTGCCGGAACCAGGCCTGCAGCAGGTGCGAAGGGTTGCAATGCCACACCGTCAGCTGCTCGCCATGTGTGCAGCTGCTAGACACATGCGCTCTGGATGCAAGTCCACTTGCTGAATGGCACAAGCAGAGTGTATGCGTACAGGCAGCAAGCAGCTGTACAGATGGCAGCACTCGAGGGGGCCAGCAGAAGCCCACCTTTTTGGCCAGGCTGCGCTCCAGGATCTCGTACACTGCAAGGCAACAGCGGCAGGCGCTTCTGCTGGGTCGGCATTACCGCATCGAGCCTGGATGCAGACCCCTTGAGCGCATGATGGACCCTGCACATGCGTCGGGTGTACGCTTGACGGCACAGCAACAGGTTTTGAGTTGCACCTGGTATCATCATTGGCGGGAAGGTGAGGAACAGGCCGATGCACAGCGCCGCCTTCACCGCCGGCGTGGACCTGCGCAGCAGGGTGCACTGGGATCGTCAGCACCTCGCTAGAGAATATGATGTGCATACATATCTGGTGGTTTCCCCTCTGGTGACATGTGCAAGGAGTGTCTGGTACTGACCAGCCGGGCGGCAGGTTGAAGGTGATGATGTCGTGCGTCGCCTCGCCAAACGCCAGGTAGCCCACCTGTGCTGCACAGACCCTGTCTGAGCCAGTGAGCACACATGCAAGGTGTGGTCGCAACCTGACAGAGCGACCGCCAGATTCATACCGAGCATGCCGTCCAAGCTTCTGCGGTCATGCACGGTCTGGCACGACGCTGTTTAGCGGGAACACTCTGCAGGGAAGCAGCACACGCTACACAGGCCAGATATGTGTCAAAGGGCACCACCCACCGAGCCAAAGCCAACGTACAGCGCCGTCACTGCTGACATGGTGCCAGCCAGCACTGCGTCGAAGTGGTGTGGCGTGTGCATCGACGCCTCGATGGGCAGGATCATACCAACGCCCTGCATCATCGGCAGGTATCTCAAGTACCATTTAGGGCTTGCAGCTGAGCAATTTGCTCGGTGCAACAGGCAGCAGTGCAACCGACTTGATAGGTCTAAAAAGGAGTGTGCGTGCACCTGGATGGACAACAGTCAACTCATAAGCCTCTGTACCTCGAAGCAGTAGATGGCCACGCCGAAGAGGTACGGCAGGCAGGACCACCCTGTGGCGAGCTGGATGGGCGGCCGATGCCGCGCCAGCTGCAGCGAATCGTCAAACAGCACCACCGCAAAGCCTGCACCATAGCAGCGTGCAGCGTCGGCGTGCAGATGACGAAGTCGCTGCCCTGAGACTGCCGGCATATCTGCACCTTGTGCTCGCGGCATGCCTTAAGACAGAAGGCCGAAGTGCAAACAATGCTGCCAGCTGAACCAGGGCGACCACTGGAGGCGTGCATTGGCAGCGCTTTGCCCAGCAGGACTCAGTAACAGTAGACAGTCGTGGTGTCATGCTGATAGTGCAGCTGATACAGCACCATCACCAGCAGATAGGCAGCATGACGCCTCAGCAGACCGCAGGAGATGAGAAATGCAGCAGCACCGGAGATCATGGCGATGTCGGCGCCCAGGGAGTAGGGCGCCAGCGCCGCCACGTTGCGCAGCATCGCCAGCGCGATGAGCGGCGCCAGCAGCACCACGATTACCAGGTTGCCGGGCACCGGCAGCAGCGACGCCACGTTGGCCTGTCGCACGGCAGTGTACCGCTACGCTGGTCAGCTGACCCTGCTGCAGCGTGAAGCCTGTGCTGCATCGTCGACCGAGGAAGCGCGTGGGACCTGCATGCGGACATACATGCAGGAGAAAGAGACGCGCCTTGATGAAGACCAGGTAGGCGATGCAGAATCCTGCAGGACAGCAGACACATCCCAGTGGTTGCAGGACAGCGCAGTGCTAGTGGGATGAAAACACACACAAACAAGACAGCAGTTGCAGCCATATGCTTGGAACGCACTCACATGCTCATATGGAGGCACCTGTCTGGCTGATGATGAGCAGCGTGTCCACGAGGCGCTGCCCGCTGCGGCCGAGCGTGTGGCGCGTGACCTCGCCATAGCTCACCACCCCATGCTCCTCCAGTGCACTGCAGGCACCAGGGGTGATTGCTTGCAATGTATCAGTACTCAGGACGCAGGCAAGCTGTCCATGGTAGGCTCGGAGCTGCCAGCTCAGCTGGTCGAGGTTCAGCAGGTCAGGTCACAGAACCGTCAATGCACCGCAGAATGACCGCAGCGACTGCGCTGCAAAGTTTTGCCGACACTGTAAAGCAGAGGTAGGCTGCCCAGGTGCTGAATGGCCCTGGGATCTCAGCGCTTTGTGAGCGCTCACCGCTTGCACCGCACGAGCAGCAGCATGCAGTACAGCGCGATAGCGGCGACCAGGATGAGGAATCCCGCTCCCAGCGCCACCCCGCTCTGCCGAAAGGCTGCGCAGCACACAGCACCATCCTTCTGACATCACACAGTCAGTGCACGTTCAGCTTCGTCAGAAACCAAGCATGTATGCTACTGTACGCCACGGGGCTGCACGGGGCGAACTGGGGGCCCCACCGTAGGGCAGCCCCAGCACGCCTGCGCCCACGACTGCAATGAACAGGTTGCCGCTGGCCTTCACCACGCCGTTCTTCGACTCGTCGTCGCTGTCCTGTTGCGAGGAGGCAACGTGCCGGCCGATCAGTGTCGGCATGGCAGCATATGATCTGCCCAGCGAAGGCACGTCGACGAAAGCAGTGTCCACGCCGCAGGTCCCTCAAAGGGTGCAGATGTGCGCTGCTCACTGCTGATGGGCGGGAGCGAGGGGGGTAGCCCTCCGTACCCTCCACGATCTCCACAAAGGGGTCCACCTCATCCGCCGATCCGGCGTCGCTGTCGTGCACCCCATTGGCCCACAGCGGCGCCGCCCGCAGCGGCGCCTGCTCATCGTCCTGCATGCACACCCATGCGCTCCTTATGCACTCTGGCGACCCAGTGCATCCTCTTCCTGGCGCATGACCTCCCAGTGGGACGCCATGCGCATGGAACATGGCATGAACGCTTCAGCAGGCGCCAGGTCTGGACATGCCGATGTGCACGCGGGGGTACCTCTGCATCCTGCTGTCCAGCTGCCATGCGGGCGCCCCGCTGTGGCTGCAGCTCGACGTGGCGCGGGTGCCGCTGCGGCGCCCCAATCGCTGCTGGCTGTCAGAGCAGCAGCCAGCCTGCCTGTCTGTGAAACGCCAGTCTACCGCCGATGTGTTTGATTGACCTACGCCAGGCCTGCGGATGTCCTGTACACCTTCCTGCTGCAGTCACGTGGTTTGTGCCGTGCTTGCACACAGATGAACTCTCTCACTTGTCGACACTGCAGCGACAGCACATCTGCAGCTCCCGCCGTGCTGACTGCGTACCGCTGATAGCACCTGTCACGTGTGCTAACAAGTCCTGAATGCAGCGGAGCGTGACTGGTCTGTCGCTGGCTTTGCTTGTGGCACTCGTGACATTCAGCTGGTTGAGAGCATAGGGTTTTGCTCGACATCAGCAGCGGCCAGTCCCAGGCAATTTCATTTGTACAGTTGATCCAATGTTTCGTGACCTGACAAGCCTCTGCAGAACGCTTGCGCCACGTGTCTGGCAGTCGGCTGCGCGCAGGGCACATCTGCACAGCAGCGCGCATCCCATCTGCGGCTTGTGCGGCACATGTGCATCAAGTGCTGTGCATGAATGCTTGGTCGGCAGTATACAATGCATCTTAAGGTTCCAGCTCCCAATATCTTCCATCTGCGCTGCTGATGGAGGAACACAGCAAATCTGCCACTGCACGATGGCGCTGCAGCACCGGATCAATCCTGCTCGCCGGTACGGTGCTGCGGCTGGCGCTGCTGCTGTTCGGCGAGTGGCAGGACGCCCACCTGCAGGTCAAGTACACCGACATCGACTACGCCGTCATCACTGATGCTGCGGCGGCAGTGGCTGCGGGCGGCTCGCCCTTTGAGCGGGCCACATTCCGGTACACGCCGCTGCTGGCTTGGGTGGCGCTGCCAAACATCTGGCTGCACCCCGCCGCCGGCAAGCTGCTCTTCTGCGCCGCCGACGTCCTCGCCGGCTGGTGAGCAAGCGCCAGCGCCGCTGATCAGGACTTGACATCAAAGTACATGCCCCCCAAGGTGCTGGCGTCAAGAGTTCCTGATGGCCAATGTGACGACGGCATTCGAGTCTGCTGTTATACGGTGGATCGCAGGCTGATGGATGCGCTGCTGCGGCGGGAGGGTGCGGGGCAGGGGGCGCGGACGGCGGCTGTGGCGGCGTGGCTGTTCAACCCCTGCACAGCGACCATCTCCACGCGTGGCAGCGGCGAGGCGCTGGTCACCTGCCAGCTGCTGGGCACGCTGCTGGCGCTCAGCACAGGTGCTTCCTTTGCATCTGTATGCCTGAGTCATCTGAGCACTCGTGTACTGCCAGTTTGGCCACTCCAGCAGCAGGTCACCTGCAGGCTGCCAGCTGCTGTTCTGGCGGTGCTTCATGCACCATGACAGCGAAGCTGGGCATGCTGTGTGACACTACTAATTCATTGTTGTGCAGGACACATTGCGCTGGCCGGCGCGCTGTTTGGCCTGGCGGTGCACTGGCGCATCTACCCCGTGGTCTATGCGCTGCCGGTGCTGCTGTCGCTGCGGCCGCCGCTGCTGCCACAGCCGCTGCCAGCAGGCTGGGATCGCAGCTCTGGTGCGGTAAGCGAGCAGGCAGCGGGATCAGAGGGTGCTGGCTGCGGCAGGGAGCTGCTGCAAGAGACGCATGGCGACCACGGGGCGGAGAAGACAGGCCCGGCAGCTGCCATCGCCAGGCAGCATGGCGGCAATGGCAACGGCAGTGGCAGCGGCAGAAGTGGCGGCAGCGGTAACGGCAGTGGCAGACGCGCCACAGTATCAAAGCTGCTCGGCAAGCTGTTCAGCAGGGAGCGCCTCGCATTCAGCTGCACAGCGACGGCTGTGTTTTTGGGCTTGGCGGCACTGTTCCACCGGCTTTACGGCTGGCAGTTCATCCAGGCAAGTGCAGCGTGGGCTGTCAGCATACTACACAGGCCTACCTCAGTGCAAGCAATGCGGACTGGCAGTTGCGCACGCTGTCGTGCGGCCAGGGAGGCCTGAGTGCCACCAGCCGAAAGAAGCTGAGCGTTCCTGCTGCTGCAGGAGGCGTACCTGTACCACGGGCAGCGTCGCGACCCCCGCCACAACTTTTCGCCGCTGTACTATCATACATACCTCGCGCTGGGCGGGTCGCAGGCTGGCAGCACGGGAGTGGGCATGTAAGTTGCAACAAATATCATCGCAGTCCTGAATGAACCACGTCTGTATGCCATTGACACACTGGATCACCGCCGTGGCAGCCCAAGTGAAGCAATGCCAGTTTGCCCCGCTGACACGGTATTTCGGCGTGAGGGTCTGCTTACAAGCTGCTGCCTGGGTGCAGCGTGGCGGCGGCAGCTCAGCTGGCGGCAGTGGCGACGCTCGGTGGGCGCTTCGCCGCAAGTCTCCCAGTTGCATGGCTGCTGCAGACGCTGGCCTTTGTCGCCTTCAATAAGGTGCTGTATAAACCCCTGTCCCCTCGAATGATGTCCGGCTATGCCCAATCTACTAGGAGCCGGCTCCTGCATGCACCGCTATCAGGGACCCCACAGGCTCCGTGCAGCGCTGCTGTGCTGCCGCGCCCATATTTCAGGACCATCCCCTGCCCACATTGTTACAGCAGCTGGTGTGGTTTGTGCAGGTGGTGACGGCGCAATACTTCGTGTGGTACTTCAGCCTGGCGCCGCTGGTGCTGTGGCAGCTGCAGCCAGGCAGCCAGGTGCTCGACCTACTCTGCAGCACCTTCTGATAGCGAATGTGTGCTCGGCTTCCCACATCAGTCCTGCTGCCCTCCTTCCCGCAAACTGCAAGGGCCGACATGATATGCTGTGCATAACGTCAACAACCTGTGTTGACGTCAGCAGGGCCGACTGGCAAAAGCAGCAGCCGCCTGGGCAGTGGCCGCGGCGCACTGGCTGGCGTGGGCGTACCTGCTCGAGTTTCACGGCGCGCATGTGCACCTCGCTGTCTGGGCAGCGGGGCTTGTGTTCTTGGCAGCCAACGTGGCGCTGCTCTGTGTCCTGGTGGCGGCCTGTGCCGATGCCGGCGCAGCAGATCAGCATGCAGCAACGGTAAAGCTGGAACAGCATCCAAACGCCGGGGAGGTGCCTGTGCCAGGCGTCATCAAAGGCAACGGCCATTAACAGGCGGCTTTGTGCCTGAATGAGTGTATATCGATAGAGGGAGCGTGCAAGCTTAAGTGTACATTTCAGGCTGTGGCAACATGTTAGATAGTGTACAGCAGGGTCTCTCCCCTGCAGCTAAGTAGAGTGTGTGTGCGGGATCTTGAAATCTTCGTATGATGCATGAAAACATGAAAACACCAGCATGAAACCACATCCTCAAATGTCCAGTGCAAATAGCAAACCAACTGTCAGGAGCCCATGGTGCCGCCATGCTCTGCTACCGCTGCTGGGGCACCGCTTGCCCCAAACACCCGCCACCAGGGCAGCTGGGCGCGGCAGGCCAGGAAGCCCTGCCCAGCGATTGGCTGGTACGACCCACGCCGCAAATGCCAGTCCATTGAGCCCGATAGTGCGTACACCGTGTCAGCAAGGCCCTGTGCAACGACAGACGTTTGAGCACCTCATTCGTCTCTGGCCTGCTGCAGTGCAACGATCTGACCAGTACTTGCATGGCACTGTGTCATCATCAGCAGGGTCTGACTTGTCATCAGGGTCACACACTCAGTTGAACTCGTGCTCGCTACCTGCAGCGGCGGCGGAGCAACATCTGCTGCGTTGTGCGCTCCATGGCTGGCCGCCCAGGCGGCCTGCATGGGAGACGCTGCATGAGGCTGGTGCAGCAGGAAGGCACCTGGGTGCGTCGCAAACCTGCATGCCAGCAGTGTGCACATTCCGGAATCGGAGACGGCAGCAGCTATGCTCACTATAGCAAAGGGAAGAAACAGCCAATCAAGTGATAATCTGCAGCGACTCACTTGGGCACAGGGCCCAACAGCAGCACATATCTTGGCGGTTAATGGCCAGCACAGTGATGCACCTGAAACCGTTGCTGTATAGCAGCTTCGTCCACGATGCCCGGTCCAGGCCATAGCCCCGGAAGCGCGCGTCAAATGGCGGCAGCAGAGCGCGGCTGGCCAGCAGAAATGGCTCAAACCTGGAACAAAGGCAAATAAGTGGGTGTGTGTACATGGCATTCCTCCGCTGCAATACTGCTGTTTGATTGGCAGTGGCAAATCCCTCGTGTACTATACACAACTATTACATGGCCCTGCAGTCCTCCTGTCTGCAGACGCACCCCGCAGTGTAGTTGACTGCATATGGTGCGGCGTCGCTGGGAACCGCCAGCCACCTGCTGATGTCAGTGGCCCTCTGGCAGGCCTTGCAATCCGCATTGAAAGCCCCGGTTGCTTGCCGCCGCACAGCAGCTGTCAGGGCTGACTTGTCTGGTATGGCTGTCAGGTTCTGTACATCGATGGTGCCGTTGGCAGCAGCATGCTGCTGCAAGGCTGGCATCACCACTGCATAGCGAGAACGTGCCAATGCCAGCACACTCGCAAACCTGCAGGCAGAAGCAATCGTGCAACCAGGCCTGCTGGCAACACACATGCGCAGCCACAGTGCCATGCGCCTCGAGTGCAAAAGGAACTGCATCATGAGGGGCTGCTGGTAAGATCATTTACGAAGGATCATTACCCAGCGGGGCTTGCAAGCTGCGCCGACAGCGCGGGCGCTACCAGCATATCGCCGTCCAGCACTAGCACCAGCTCGGATTGTGCATACAGCAGGGCGGTGTTGCGCAGCGCATTGGCTGGGAACAGCTGCGCTGCTGCGGCGTCCGCCACCCCCTCGCTGTGCAGCGTAATGGTCAGCTGGCAGCCACCGCTTGCTGCTTCAGCTCTGCAGGCAGGAACTCATGATCATCACCAGGTGGCATTAAAGCACGCCACCGCGGTCTTCAGCAAGCAACAAATTGTGTTATTGTGGGGATTGCCCTATACCACATCGGTATATTCTTGGAACAGCAGGGAAGGTGAGAGAGGGCTAATATCATGTTGAGGCTGACCTGTCAAACGCTGTCTGAACAATGTGGCGAGCTGCAGCCAGGGCCTCTGCACTCGCGAGGTCCTCAGCTGTCAGCGGTTCTGAACGTGCCCCCTCTCCACTGGCGCTGCTGCCCGCAGCTGCCGCTGCGTCCTCCGCTTCCCACTGGGCCTGCAGTGCGTCCATCCATGCGTCCTCCGCAGCCAGCGGCGGCAGCGGCTGCGTGAGGTTGATGACCGGCAGGTAGACCGCCGCAGACAGTGGGCCGCCCCAGGACCCGCACCTGTTGTCTAGGGCGCCATAGGTGAGTGGGTGAGATAGGGGAGCAAAGGTGAATCGACACTGCATTTGATCCGCTCCCACACCACACACTTGCAACATGTACATCCAGGTGCATGCTCATATAAAACATGTACTCACAGCGCGGTCAATTGGTGCAGGCGGTCTACACTGTATATGGTCACAGCAGTGGTGTCAAACGCTGGCGGCTTGGCGCTTACCAGTTCCATCACTGGCGTCAACCTGCAGGAAACTCTCAGAGTGTTCCCACCGTGTTTCAATTTTGTACCACTAGCCTGCTGCTTCACATCTGCGCGCGGACCTTGGCATGCGGGAGCCAATGTGCAGCAGTTTGTATACCTGCCAGGCCTTCCACTCGCAAAGTCGTGCATTGAATACCGCTGCTTTGCGCTGCCGTCCATGCAGGCTGTCAGGCTGCCTGCTGTTGCTGCTGCTACCGGTGCAGCGCTGCCCTCTACTGCTCGTGGCATGGCTTTATCACGTCTGAGACCATGTTCAAATCTGTCGAGCTCCACCACATCTGTCAAGCCAAAATGGGTGATGTGAGTTCAACACCACGTTTGCCGTCTGGTGCTGCTTGCTGCCACAGAACATCGTACTCTGCATCGGCATTTTGTGATGGTTTGACAACTGCAGTTTATAGAACGCTTGCTGATATGACACAAGTGCACTGCGGAAGCGCTGGCACGTGTGAGCTTCTTGCAACGCAGCCTTATTCAGCAATGAACAACGCAATCACGCTGCTCACCTTGAGCGCTTTGTGCTGTAGCTCCTGGGCTGTCTGACGACAGAGCCACCTGTTCCAGCACCAGCATGGCTGCCGCGAGCCTGCGGCTGCGAAAGTGCGCCGCGGCAAGCGCATTGCGAGGTGTGGCTGCGGCGCCATGCGCTGCCAGACGGCTACCAGGCTGGATGTCTGCATCACCAAGTGTTTGCAGGCTGCCGTCAAAATCTGCTGCTGCCGGTCTTGTCGAAGGTCTGACAGCCCGCGCAGTGTGGCTGCTTATAAGCGTCAAAATTATTCCGGCAAGAACGATACCGCAGCAAACGGCAAGAACTGCTTGCAACTTCCTGCGGTGACTGTGCTGTGCTGGGCGGATGTCGGCTGCGGGTGAGTGCAACGGCAGGAACTCTACGGTGGTCATCGCCCTTGAATGCAACCTACGTACAGCGTACGCCACAGTATGTACTCTGTGCCACAGTTGTATTGCAGACACATCGTACAAGGCAGCACTTGTCACAGCTGCAAACAGTGGGTGCGGCAGCGCGCATGTGAAGCGTATTGCATGGTCAACACGATGCATCTCTCACTTGCTGATCTCAGGCGTCAGCCCAGTACGTATGTCAGTAGCTCCGCGACTGCGCACGGCGTTGCAGTTCACACGCTTCTGCATGTGTCAGATGCTGGTCTCGGAGAGTCCAATGTGGGGCGCAGTCTGCCGTTTTGCAGCTGTGCAGCACAGCGATTCTTGCAAATGCTTCTATGCAACATAGTAAAATCTGTGTCAATGCTCATATCCTGAAGCACAAGCGCTGCGACGCCTGCCGACGCTGATGGGCGAAAGTGGACATGGACAGCTGACCTGCCTTGCTGTAGGCACTGTGCAGCACCCCTGGTCAATTGACGCCCAGTGACCCGTGCTGTTGCAATGGCTTTTCATGCAGTCCGATGCCTGCACATGTGGCTCTTCGATGCTGCTCAAGCACCGGTAGCACTTCAAGTGCCACAAGTTTTGCATAAGATGTGGGCTGATCTGACTTCCAAAACGACTTGTTTCCAGCAGGTTGTGAGGGCAAATCAGCAGGCACCCACTGGATCATCGTGATCTAGAAGAGATATACCGTCTGCGCACCTGCGTTCTGTTAGCGTAGCGGCCCCCAAACTGATCCAGCTGCACGATGGCGGCGCATGGCTTGCGGCAGTGCCCGGCGCCGCAATCTGCAGCATAGCGGGGATATTGTTTGCGTACCGCAGGCTGTCATGGCGCTGGCGGCTGTGGACGTTGTGGGCTACCTGCCTGCCCCTGCCTCAAAGGTGGATTCGAGGCCAGCAACACGCCCAGCTGAAGGCTTGCACACAGAGCAGTTTTGAAAATAACTGTATGCAGAGATTTGAGCTTTCCACATGCCTGCAAGATCAGCTGAAACGCGGTCTCATGCTGTCACACGCTTGATCACACGCCTCGGCCAGCGCCAGATGCGGCAAGCATTTGTTGCACCAGCACGCCGGTGCAGCAAAAGTCCAGCACAGGTCAAGCGGCGGCTTGAGGCACTCTCCTCCAGTTCACCTGCATGCTATGCACGCAAAGGGGGCCGGGGCCTGTGTGTTGTGCCTGGTGATGCAGGCATGTCCAGGTTCCCTGCACCATTCACAACAGGCAAACATCGATGCCGTGGACGTCCTGGACGCCGGCGAGGCGGTGGCGTACGGCGTGGGATCGGCGGTGGCGGTGGCGGACGTGCGTCGCATGCAGCTGGCGACCGTGCTGGCGGGCGGGCACCGGGGCGCCGCTGTCACCGCTGTCGCCTGGTGCATACTGACATTGCAGTTGGAATCGTGGAGCGCTTCCTGTGTTTGCATTTGGTAGCGCTGTGCAGGGTCACAGCATTGGCTGACACGAATCGGCCACTGGTGCAGGTCGCCGCACCACCACTCCAGGGACCTGCGCGGCTCGGCAGCAGGCCTCAGGTGCCGCGATCGTGTGTTGAACCCTGAACAGCAGGTCGTCAGCTGCTGCGGACGACCATCTGCTGATCGCTCCATAGCGTGCAGCATGCAAGGCAAGGCAGAGAGCATGTGTTACATGTCCCTGAGTGTCTGTCTCCATGATCGTCCAGGGTGGCGTCTGGCGACACAGAGGGCCGTGTGGTCGTCTGGGACGTGTTTACTGGCGCGGTGGTGGTAGCGCTGGATGACGCTCTCACGGTGAGCAAAGATCCCGACAAACCATACGCCTAGCAAGCAGGCTTCCATGCCGAGCTGCGGCGGTGGTAGCAGCAGCAGCAGCGGAGGCGGAGGCGGCATTGGCTTAGCAGCAGCAACAGAGGGTGCTTCACATGGTAGCCCTCAGGCTGGCCATCTCCTGAGCACATTCTGCCAGCCGACACACAGATACAATGCTGAAGCATGTCCGATGCTGAGGCTGTGTACTGAGCTTTGTCGAGGGGTCTGCCTGTGGCTCAGGCTGCGCTGGGGCGGCGGCCGGACGGCATCACGCTGGGGCACAGGAGCGGCGCGGTGGCTGCGCTGGCGTGGGTCACCGCGGACCCCGCGCTGCTGGGCATCGCTGTCGCGCACGGCACCTTCCTGGTCTGGGACACCGCAGGTGACGCGCCCCGACATGCTGCTGACCAGCTCGGGGCAGCAGTCAGTGGCGCTGCTTGCCTGATGCAGGCCGACCGCACCTTGAGCTAAATCACGAAATTTGAATGAATTTCCTGATTCATGAAGATCAGTGTTGGTGAAGGCCTCTCAGCCTGCAGACCTGCAGAGGCCTTGGCGCCACAAAAATCTTAGGGGTAAAAGCTTGTTCAGGCTGAAGCACAGCGCGGCTGAGTTGCAGGGGGCGGCGTCGTGTGGAAGAAGGAGGTGAGCGCTGCGGATGGGCTGCGGTCCCTGGCGGTGGACCCCGCCGACCGGCGGCACCTGTGCCTGTGCGGCGGCAAGGGAGCGCTCATGGTGCTGAAGCTCACCAACCCCGCCCGTGACAGGTGCTGCTGTGCATGCTATGACTAGCAAAATCATGCTTTGGCAGCTGTCTTGCTGTGTTGCATTGCGTCAGCATGGTGCTGCACCACATGACACTGCTCCGCACTTTAAGCAATCCCACTGGCCACTGCCCTGCAGCACGACTGCTTAGTATCCTGCAGAGTGCAGCAGCAGCAGTTTCGGGTGGACATGGGTAGCGGCAACGGCGACAAGCCGGGGTCGGCGCCACAGCAGGAGGTGTCCTGCACCTTCTCCCGGACGCCCGACCTGCTGTTCGTGCTGCTGCCGCGCGAGGTGGGCCGCCTTGCTAAGCACACGGGCTGCTGGCCACTGTCACCATATGTGTAGGCCTGGCAAGCAAAGCATTCCCTTTCAGCTTTTGTTGACCCGCGATTTTGGCGTGGCCAATCTTCGCTGCACACTTGGCAACCACGGCTGGGTTGATATACAAACAATGTCCTAACGCCCTGCTTGCCTGCGCAGGTGGCGGTGTTCGACCTGGAGCTGCAGGCGCCGGCGGCCAGCACAAAGCTGCCAAATGGGCGGCCGGCGTTCCGCGCTGTTCTGGGCGCCTTTGGCCACGCCTCCGCCGGCGGCGCGCTGCTGTCGGCCGGCCTGGATACCCTGTACTGCCTGCACCAGGTGCCCGTGCTGCCTTCTAGGCACCCTGCAGTGCCTGTATGTTCGTATGGCCCGAGGCGCTGCCGACACTAACATCGATGTGTCACACGTGCCAGGTGCGTCTCCAGCTGCATCAAAACCCACCCGCCCTGCACTGCTCTGTTTCGTGTCTCACTGGAGCAGCTGCTGCCAGATGCATGCCACTGGACAGCACACCGCTGCTGCCAGATTGCAGGTGTGGATGTGAGTCTTGTGCTGCGCTGCAGGACAGCAGCATGTCGGTGTGGCGGCGCAAGGGGACTGGGCTGACCTACAGCGCGCTCAGCTGGCACAAGATGCTTCCTCCCCCTTCACGAGCAAGCACGCTGCCAGCTGCCAGCGTCATCTCAGCCGCTGCAGCCGTCTGGCGGGGTCAGTCGGATGGCCACACCATACAAGCAGCAGCCAGCGGCAAGGAGAACAGCAGCGTGGCCAATGGGGTTAGTGCTGGCATGCTGCTGAGGCGGCGATTTGGCAGCAGCACTGATGAAGAAGGCACAGGCAGCGGCGCGCAACAGCAGCTGCAGCAGCTCATCGACAGCAGCGGCGGCGGAAGTTGGCACCCAGCATCGTCAAACGCTGTTGACCTCTGCAGGTGTCGCCTACACACGCCTCCCAAGCCTGGTGCTGACACATAAAGTTGTTCGCACACATGCCTTGGCTGCATGACAGCGCAGAAAGGTACGCTGCAGGCGGCCGGCATCTGTGCTCCTGCTTGTTGATCTGAAATGCCATCTGTTGCTGCCTGTGCAGACCAGAGCTGCTGGTGATGCTGGTGACGAGCGGCGGGGAGCTGCTGCGCTGGAGCGCACCTCTGCTGGAGCTGGAAAGCTCCCCAACCGCCGATTTGCAACCGCAGCTGCAGCCTGCCCTGCAGGGTACGCCTGCCATTGAGGTGGACATGCACATGCACACCCAGGCACTGAATCAGCTGTTCTGAGGCAGTGTATGTCTGCTCTGCTGTGGGCTGCAGTCCAGCGCAAGCCATTATCATCATCGATGCACACTGAAGCTCCCAAGTGCATTGCCGAGGGCTCCAGAGTCCCTGCTGCAGGCATGCTGGGCAGCCTGCCAGCAGCGGCCACTACCTTTGCGGCCTGCCCTGTGCCGGTAGGCGTGGGCGGCGACCGCGGGTCCGGCAGCGGGCCCGGCGGCGACGCGGCGGCGGTTCTGGCCGTTGTGTCTGCCGCCGGGACTCTGGAGATTGCCACGCTGCGGCGGGGGGCGTTATCACCGCTGTCCGCCGCCATCACGCTCTCCCTGTGTGAGGGTTTAGCATTGACATCAGTGCAATCAGATGTTTTGGGAAGCGGCACATTCATGACTGTTGTCAGGCCATAGCAAGGGGACTCCGAGGCAGCTCCACGTGAGCCCGAAGATAACTGCCACATATCAGTGAACTCGGTGCGTGCTTCGGACTGCGCAGCGGTGCACAAGGAGGTGGTGCGGGGCGTGAGGTGGCTGGGCGCCACGCCGCGCGTGGTGACCTTCAGCAGCGAGAAGGCGGCCGGCGGCTTCCGCAACAGCCTGGTGCTGACGGACGTGCGGGCTCGCTGCTCCACGCCGTTCCGCGAGGTGCGCTGCCGGGGTTCCTGTGCCTTGTCATGACCCCTCGGCAGCGGCTGCCCCGGCTGCCACTGCATCTGCTGCACCTCTCGAAGCGTGAGGACTTGTTGTTATGGCCCAGGTAGGTGTGAACAAGTCGCTGATGTCAGAATGAGGATGCAACCTGGTCAGGTGGGCGTGGAGACGGCGCCGATGCTGGGGGTGCGGGCGTCGCCCAGCGGGCGCTATGTGCTTGTGCTGCTGCGCGCGGCGCCCTCCGAGGTCTGGACGGTGAGCTTTCTCCCTGGCTTGGCAACAGGTGTCAGCCATGCTGCACAGCTGCACAACAGCAGCTTCAGCTGTACAAACCACGCACATGTAGGCAGCTCTGCATGTCAGGCCCTCAAAGTTGAGGGTCACAAGAGCTGATGCCGCTATTCCAGATACCAGATGATCCAGCTGCTGGTTCGTTTCGAACTGTTTGCTGACGAAACTGCACAGCACCCTTGAGTGTGGCGGATAACATCCTGAGCAATGCATGCGGTTGACGACTGTAGGTGGGCGGCGGGCTGGCGCCGCGACGGCTGCGGGTGCTGGACCTGCCCTTCTCTGCGGTGGAGTGGGCGCTGCCGGGGGACGCGCCCCAGCTGGCGCCCGATGGCCTGCCGCCTGACCGCTGGGCGCTGTTCGCCCGCTCCCCCCTCGCCCGCGAGCGGTCCATGACCGGGTGCGCCACGTCAACCATGACGATGCTGCTGCATGTGACAGTCACTTGAATGCAAGATGTGCTGAAGTGCAGCGTCCTGGGGCCATACGACACTTTGGAGGGTAGCAGCAACATTGTGGACTGCAGTGCTTGATGGATCGCTTTCTTTTTCTACAGTCTGCTTGCATGACTACTGACAGTCGCTAACCGAGGTCCAGCTGCCATGTCCCTCAGGTATCTGGAGGATATGGAGACGCCTACTGCAGAGGCTGCCGAGGCAGCCGGCGGCGCCGCACAGCCTGCCGCAGCAGAGGACCTGCCCGTGGAGCGGCTGGCCTTTGCGCTGGGGGACGGCACCGGCAGGATCGGCGTGCTGGCGGTGCAAGGCCGTAAGGTGGGCATGCAGTATCCAGCGTTCCCGCCTGTGCTTGCAGACACGCATCTTCGTGTGTGCTATCCAGCATCACAATCATCAATCCTCTCATGACCTGTAGAGCGGGCGGAAAGCAGGGGAGAGAGCATGCCCTCCTGCGGTTGCGTGGCTGTCGTCAGTGGCAAGCTGCAGCACTCGGACTGACCTGCCGCAGGTGACGGACACAAAGCCGAGGCGGCCGACGGCGGGCGTCATGGACGGCGGCGATGTGGTCAGCACCGCCGTGGTGGCCTGGGGCAGCCTCGTGGTGTTTGGTGACGCTGAAGGTGACATTCGATTCCAGATGTCAGCCTGCGGAACTGTTGCTGATGCTGGGCTGTAATCGGTGTTTGTCACTCTGCACGAGCCCAAAGTGTCCCGCCTGTGCCTGCCTGCATGTTGCCAAACAACATGCTTACCTCGGCTGCAGGCAAGCTGTATCGGTGGGACACAAGCAGCGGGCGCACCACTGCCATTGCTACGGGGCAGGGCGCAGTGCGGCGGATGCACTTTGCACCGCCTGCATCTCCAGTTGTGCCCTTCAACCCAGGTGCGCGAACCAATATGCAGGATTGAGGCTGAGGCTCATGCTGCATGTCCCGCCACATGCTGCCGCCGAGGTCACCTGTTTGTCTTGAACCATCTGCTTGCTGTCATGTCAGCACTGGTCTGGTTGCGGCATGACAGCACTGGCAAAGCATGCTTCACTGCAGTGCCGGGCGGCGCAACAGAGGCACGGCTGGCGGTGCTATTTGCCGGCGGAGCCTTCGGCATCTGGGAGCTGGACTCACGTCTGGACCTGCGGCAGGTGCCTTTTGAGCCTTACCGTGACACATCCACTGTCAGCACGCTGACACGTTCACTGTCAGCATGGTGACTGCAGAAAAGGCATGATGGAGTATTGACAGAGGCATTATAGCACCCGCGGTCTGCGCAGCTGCTGTCAATGCCTGAGGCGGTGCTTTCAGCATCGTGTCAGCACTGCAGGGGCCGGTGACAGTGGCGGCAGCTGCTCGAGTGGGCCGCGTCATTGACATCGCCTGGGCGCCGCTGCCGGCGCCTGTGGGCGGGGGCGCTGTGCTGCTGGCCGCCACCGACGATGGCGGCGTCGCGGTGCTGGACGCCTGCCAGGCCGCTGACGCTGCCCCGCGCCGCCTGAGGTGCCTGACCTGCCGTACCTCGCACTTTGTATGATTGAAGAGTAATCATATTTCCTGCTGCGTACAGAGAGCCTGCGCCTCACCCCTAGGGTTGCTGGTGCATGGCAGCCTGTTCCCTGCGTGTCCCTGCCACAGCTTCAGGGTGAAGGGAGGGCGCATTTCCCAAACGCTTTGCGAGGCAGCACGTGCTGCATGCTAAGGCTGCCCTGACACGCAGGGGCGTTGGTCTGAAGGCGGCGGTGGGCGGCGCATGGCCGCAGCCTGCCGGGGGCCTGGCGGCGCCGCCGCCCCTGGGCTCCGCCGCGCTGTTGCCGCCCGCCTGGGGCCTGCTGCTGCGGCTGCTGGTCCAGCAGGTGGGTTTCACGTCATCTGCAATGCTGTTGCCTGCTGTGAGGGGTGCATTTGCATGGTCGTCTGCCAAGCTGCGCAGGTTTCAGACGGGTTGCCCAGATGGGCTTGTTGCATGTTCGACCGCTGCCGCCGCTGCAGCAGAGCAGCATGGTTGTGGACATTGCAGGGCGTACCCAGCGGCGCACTGAGGGTGCTGGCGACCGCTGTCAGCAGCGCCGCGGCGTCTGAGGAGGACTTGGCGGGGGCTGAGGCAGCTGTGTGGGCGGCGCTGCCGCCGGGCTGCCGTGGCGCCTGGGAGGCGGCCCGCCATGCCACGGCACCCCAGGTGCAGCCAGAACATTCTTCAGCGAAACTTGCTTTGCAGAGGGGCAGTCTTTTGTGCTGCAGCCAAACCAAGTCTGTTGATTGCCGTTGCGATCACTCTTATGACCGGAAGCGTGGCATAGGCGGCGGTCGTGGGTCGGCGGGCCTCAGAGCCCGACTTCTCGCCGCACGCCGGCCTGGGCCGCTTGACCTCAGTGGACAGCCTGGCCATCGGTGATGGTGCAGCCAAGCGCTCCGGCAGTGGCGCGCTGCGCATCCGCACCGACAGCCGCCGCGCATCAGAGCTGCTGCCGGGTACAGTAGTCAATGTAGGGGTTGACGGCAAAGCTGAAGGAACGTATGCAGCAACACACGCACCGCCAGAATGCCAGGCGTGCTGCTTTATCTGTGACTTTACAACGTGTGCCACCTAAATACGCTTGTTGTCACGCTCCAGGTGATGGTGAGGCGGGCCCGTCACTGGCGGAGGTCATCTCCGTGCTGGCTATCGCAAGAGGCGGTAGCACGCTGCTGGCCGCCGAAGCAGTGGCTGCAGAGGCGTCTGTGGAGTCTCTGAACCCGGCAGCAGCCCGCGCTGAGCTGGCAGCCAGAGTGCTGGGCGATGAGGTGAGTCGTGGACCCTCTGCGTTTTGCAAAGCCTCTAGTGGTAGTGCGCAGGGCATGTCAGCTGCTCAGCAAGTATCCTTGCCAATGTTGCAGGAGGAAGCCCACTTCTGGCGGCAGCTGCCAGCCACGCTGGCTGCTGCACAGGTGTCGGCAGACGCTCTAGGAACAGCAGAGAGCAGAAGCAGCCCAGCAGCTGCATCGAGTACCGGCAGGTGATCCTCATCACTGCTATCCCACGATGCTTGCTCTCCTGGCACCCTTGTGTGCGACCAGACTCATGCAGGGTGGCTGACCGGTGTCAGCTGAGGCTGCGCAGGCCGCTGTGGGAGCCGCAGGTGCTGCTTGCAGAGGCGCGGGAGCGCGTAGCCTGGCACGAGGCCATGGACAGTGGCGCAGCACCTTCCGACCGCCAGCAGGTAGGTGCATCGTCCTCAACATCAGCGCAGCACGCTTGGCTGGACCAAGCTCTTGCCCACTTTTATGCAACAGGAGGACCTGAAAAGTGTGGTGTTCATCTCCGCCTTCAAAGCTCAGTGGCGGCAGTGACAAACAAAGCTCGGTTGCAGCAGCCGGTACGCCCGCCTGCAGGAGCGGCGCATGGTGGAGTACGTCAGCCTGGGCGACTATCACTCCGCCGTGGGCTTCCTGCTCGCATCGCCGCCCGACCGCTCGGCGCGCTACTACCGTGACGCGCTCTGCACCCTGGCCCTGGCGCACGCCGCCGCCGCCGTGCCAGACGGCCTCCAGTCTTCCGGCGGCCCATTGAATTCGCAGCACAGCACGGACGCTGGGACGGCGCGACAGGGCTCCCTGGGCAGGACTCTCTCGAGTGCGCCCAGCGTGGCGCTCCCGCAGCCGCCGCCCGCCAGCAGCCTGCTGTGGCAGGCGGCCAAGGTGTGCGCCTTTCTTTGGCGCCATGCTTCTGCGCGCACTTCTTGCCACGCAAAAGTACATTTGCAGCAGGAGCGTCAACTGCTTGCTCCAGTGTCCTCTGACAATCGGCAAGCACACTTGCAGGTGGTGGCAGCCAATGCGGCAAGCGTGGGCGATGCACTCCTGGGCGTCCCGCTGCTGTGCTCCTCAGGTATCTCGTGCAGCAGACGATATTGGCACCAAGGCGACAGTCACGAGTACGGCGGCTGAGTCCCTGCCTTCTTTCCTTGCGCAGGTCTGGTGGCGGAGGCGGCAGCTGTGCTGCAGGATGCAGGCCTCTGGCGGTATGCCGCCACTTTGGCGGCTGGTTCGCTGTCCCTGCCGGCACAGGCGGCTGTGCTAGACCGTTGGTCGACACATGCCTTGCAGGTCAGTATGTCATCAGCTGCTGGGCACACAGCATTGCACCTGCATGTAGGCGGTCACCAGCCAGGCAAAGTGATGTGCAAACTGTTGAAATGCATGCAGGCTGAAGGGCACATCTGGCGTGCGGCTGCACTGCTGGTAGCCGCGGGTGATTTCGATGGTACCGTGGCGCTCTTCACGGCTGCCCAGCTGCCGGATTGCGCCTCAGCCTTTGCCAGTGTTGTGCATGATGCTGGCATCGATGCAGGGGAGCACGCAGAGTCGGTGGAAGCAAATCTGCGGCTGTATGCAGTGGAACTGCTGCAGGCTGTATGACGTCGAACCATCGTTGCTATAGCGAGGTCTAGGGCTAGACCAACGTAGCAGCTATATATGATCTGGTTTTGGTCGATTCGCAGAGACATTCTTGCTTAGGTGTTTGCACCACCAACAGCCAAAGTAGCGGCCGATCCACAGCATCGATCTGCTGTATCGTTGCAGTCCTGGCAGCGACACACCTGCACATCCTGTTGTGGCATGCTGTTGCGCATGCCTGGACAATGCCCTCTTGCGCAGGTGTGCACCAGTACGTATCAGCACGGCCCGGCGCTGGGCGGACCGCTTTGTGCCGGACCCAAGGGTGCACTGGTCACCTCTTGCAGCACGCGGCTCTACACGGCCGCTGGAGCTGGGCCCATGTTGTGCCGCAGCCCGGCGTCAGGTGTGCATGACAGCACCGAAGCTGTGCAACAGCACTACTTGTGCAGTCGATCATCTTCAGCAGTTCTTGCGGCTCACTCTGCTCAGCATGCAGTCTACGGCCGCACTGGGCCATAGCTAACAAGGTTGTTGGCATGACATTCTGCACATGGATTTATGATCCATGTGCAGCAGCCCATTGGCGAGTACGTAGCGGTTGACAAGCGCATTTGCATTTCACATCCAGCAGCCTCGTGTCGTCTGCCAGCATCCCTCTCCTTCGTGCACTGCATGTGGGCGTGCTCAGCAGGCAGCTGCCGGCAGTGGCACGGGAACTCAGCCTGAAGCGGGGCCATCTCATGCCGCCGCAGCTGACGCCACCTCCGGCCCAGCTGCTGGCAACGCTGAACAAGGTGCAGGCCAAGCCGTCATCGGGCCCCCTGGTGCTGTTGCAGGTGAAGACAAGCACTAGATGTCAGCGAGAAGAGGCACAACAGGTGTCAGCTTCCCGTTGCCAGAGCAACAAGAACAACAGCCACAGCAGCAGCAGCTGCCTCCGCAGTATCAGCAAGCACTCGGGCCACAGCAGTCGTGGCAGCCTAGCCACGACAGTCGAGCCAGCGGCAGGCGTAGGCGCAGCAGCAGTGGCAGGGAGCTGAGCAGATGCCAGCACAGCCGGCGCAAGCAGTTGCCTTCCGTGGGTGCTGTGGTGCTTGCTGCTGCTGCCTTCAAGGCACTGAAGTATGCCGTGCTTGACAGACTGTTGTCTGCAATGCTCAACACCTGCAGCTACCGTCTCCGTCTGGCCTCGGAGACATCCTCTGTGTTCGTGGCAATCAATGACTGGTGACGCATGTCCATCGCAGGTGCTGGCGCTGCTGGTGACAACCTGGGCTGTGCTGGGCAGCGGTGGATTTCGGTGCGGGATCGGCCGCTAGTATCAGCTGTTGGCGCATACGTCGGCTCTTCCCAGAACAGGTGTGCATTGAGAATTGCAATGCTCAGCGCTCTCAACGGCAGCTGCGCCCTGACACTCGCAAGTATCACCGGGCACGGCCCCCGGTCTCATACAGCCCTGTGTCATGAGCCGACATGATGATGTCCCCTAGGCACTCTGACCAATATTGGGCGGCCCCGAGGCAAGGATTTGCAGATTCGTGCAGTTGCAGTGCGTGCTGTTGCTAGAATGCAGCGCTTGTTGACATGGATTGCTGCAACGTGCAGTTCTGTTCGCATGTCACTGCTCACAAAACCGACAGTCTCGATCTGTGACCCGCTGCAGGCGGATTCAGCTCTGCCGCCGCCGCCGCCGCCGCCAGCAGCTTGCCTCGCGTCATATGGCATCTGATGATGCGAAGCCAGGTGATATAGGTGCCGTCCCGTGCTGCATCCAGGTGATTTCAAATGTACGGCAATCGCTTCGTCCTCTGTGGAGCCACATCTGACATGGTCTGGGATACGTGCTGTTCATTGCACTCGAAACCTGGCGGACTGCGAGACCACACTATTGCTGCTTTGCACCACCCTGGGCAACTGCCGCTGCTTACTACTCTGTTGAGGCCGCTTCTTTGCATGCAGGTTTTCAGGCAGCAGCCGATCTGGGAAGCAGTGACGGCAGGGCTGGCCAGAGCAGCAGGCGGCGTCAGCAGCTTTGGCGCAGCGCGCTGCTGAGGGAAGGGAGGCAACCATGGCGTTGTCAGCAGCCCTGCAGCTCGAGATGTTGCCGGCAGAGGTGGGATGTTGCTGGTGCGCGCCGTGTTGCTGGCGGCAGCGATAGCGGCTGTTGCTCTTGACACCGCCATCGTCGAGGTTGCCATGCCGTGAGACAAGCCGGGTGCTGGGTGCTGGGTGGGCCAGTGAGCATAGCAAAGATCAGCCTTGTCCGTGCAATGGGCATGGCTACATACGTTCCGCGGACTCTTGGGAGCAGCACTGCAGCTGACGGGTGCTTCGCACCTTACCACAACAATGGCCAGCTGTTGTGACAATCTGCAATGGTGGCAGCTACTCAGCTGAGCATGTGACACGTGCCGGACTTGGCACCATCATTGTTGCGGTATCAAGTCAAATGGTCATGCACCTCCTCCTTCATGAGCTCTTTCTGAGATCCACCACCGATGGGCAATCTGGCGGTGGGTCAACATGCATGGTTTGTATGTCTGACTGTGATGCGCTGCCATTGGTGTCAGGCAGCAAATGCTCAGCATCAGTGATGGGTCCGTAGTAGCTATTCTGGTTGCCCGTGTTGTAAGCACCCCGATTCACATATGTTTCCAGATTCAACATGCTGCCTATTGTCAAACCAGCAATAAGTGCACAGATGTTGCCATTGCACTGATCACACCACATCCAATCATTGCAGCTATGGTGGATGCCCTCTCAGAAGCCTGTCCTCCGTCAGGGTCAGCTCCTGCTCTGAATTACTTAGCCAAGTAAAGGCTTTGCCCGCTACAGACACCAGCATGCCGCCCGGCTCGATGCCATCCTGACACCAACGAACATTGGCGCCCAAGACCTGCATCAGAGCAAGCACCGTGCTAGCTCTAGCGGCTGTGTTGTTCCCTTCAGAGGCACTTAGGACACAGCAGACTGTGCTGTGCTGCGGCGGCGGTAGATGCTCGCATCTGGGCCCTAGAGGACGCCTGCCTGTCCGGGTGGCCGGCGCCATCAACTACACCTGTGTGGCAGCGCACCCTGCCGAGGGCGCTCCCTCCCGGCGAGTCAGCTGTCTCGCGCGCCGCACTAGCCTGCGGTGTAGAGCACAGCACGACTGATCAGCTTTCAGCTGGATGGGCTCTCGCTGTCCCAAGTCTGGCCCCTCTTTGCTTAGGTGATGAGCAGAATGGTCGTGCACCTACCTCGCTCAGGTCTGGAGCGGCTGGCCAGCGAGCCGAGGCCCTTTGCTTGGCAGTGCGCCAGCCGTATCAGGATGCCCTACGGGTAGAGCACCGATGCTGAGATGCCGTGGCTTGCAGCGGTGTGGGATGACACCAATCAATTAGCCTATTGCTAGGACAGCAGCCCATGTGCATGACGAACATGATCACCTCCCGATAGGCATCGCCTCCTCGGACTGAGCAGGCCCATGACAGCTTCAGTGGGTGTGGCGCCACAATTTCTGCAGGGCACAGCCTGCAACGCCTCTGAACTATCAGGACTCGAGAAGCAGCGGTGTGGAGAAGTTGCACTCCGGAAGGCGGAGCACAGCATTGATGGACACCTCAAGCACCCCAGCGCACTTCGTGCAGCCAGCAGTCTTCAGCTTCGCAGCATATGGTGCCCAAATATTTGCAATGAGCGTGCTCCTGCCGTGTATGCCGTCAACCACATGCCCCTGCGGCGTATGGCAATGCTCAGTCTGGCTTCGGAGAAGCGTATGTTTGCTCAATGGGTGAGCACGACAACCTGCGTGCAGGTGCAGCACCAGCATGTACAGCTATACCGGGCATCTCTGCCGCCAGTGATCATACTCAGGGGTGGTGACGCACGCTGCGCATGCAACAGCCAATCCGGGACAGGGCCGCCTGTGCGTTACACAGCTGAGAGGCTCGAGTGCTACATGGCGGTATGGATCATGCGTGAAACATTCGCGTGCATGCTGGTGGTGTATGCTGCAGGGTT